>OZ010600.1:13899276-13949276 GCA_963932145.1 Acanthosepion lycidas | reverse complement strand
ATATATACATACATACATACAAACATACACATACATACATATATATATATATATATATATATATATATATATATATATATATATATATATATAAGCATTTTCTATATATATTAATTATGTATTATATATGCGCAGTAGTTATTAGAAAACGCTGAATATCAATGATAGATTTAACATATTTAGTTGGATTGATGCGAGTTTGTGATGTGAGTTTGTCTGACGAACGGAGAGAGCGTGAAACACTGGGTCATAAACTCACATCAATCCAACTATATATATATATATATATATATATATATTAGGTTGGTGCGAAAATAATGTCGTTTTCTCACATATGTTACTATGTGAGAAAACGACATTATTTTGTCCAAGCCCTAGTGAAAGGAGTGTGCGTTTGTTAACATGATACGTCACTAATATTGCGCAAACAAACGCGGGGCTGAACTATCGATGCGGAGACGAAGCCGCAATGCAAATAGTCGCCCTTCTCGACTCGGCGCTTGTCAAAGCCAGCCTCCCGCCAGGGGGCTCTCTTGGCTAAACAGATAGGTAAATATTAACACAGAGACTTCAGGCCGGGCACTATTTTATTCATTCTGTCTGTATTTTCTTTCTATCTTTCTAAGTATTTAGCCACACAATCGACTCTCAATATATGTTCACTCTTTTATATATTCTTTCTAGTGACCAACATTCTTTGAATCCTGCCAAAATTTTATTCATGCCAATGATTGGTTTATGTTTTCTATTGCGAAAAATAGCAAAGAATTCGTTCAGTAATTCCTTTTTAATCCAAACATTCATTGATATTAATTATTAACTGCCATTTAATATTTCTATTCTCGCAGTTCAAATTAATGACGAATTATCTATCTATCTATCTATCTATCTATCTATCTATCTATCTATCTATCTATCTATCTATTTATCTATCTCCGTCTGTTCATTATCTATCTATTTCCGTCTATTCACTATCTATCTCTGTTCATTATCTATCTATCTATCTATCTATCTATCTATCTATCTATCTATCTATCTATCTATCTATCTATTTCCGTTTGTTCATTATCTATCTATCTATCTATCTATCTATCTATCTATCTATCTATCTATCTATTTCCGTTTGTTCATTATCTATCTATCTATCTATCTATCTCCGTCTGTTCATTATCTATCTATCTATCTATCTATCTATCTATCTATCTATCTATCTATCTATCTATCTATCTGTCTATTTCCGTTTGTTCATTATCTATCTATCTATCTATCTATCTATCTATCTATCTCCGTCTGTTCATTATCTATCTATCTATCTATCTATCTATCTATCTATCTATCTATCTATCTATCTATCTATTTCCGTCTGTTCATTATCTATCTATCTATCTATCTATCTATCTATCTATCTATCTATTTCCGTCTGTTCATTATCTATCTATCTATCTATCTATCTATCTATCTATTTATCTATCTCCGTCTGTTCATTATCTATCTATTTCCGTCTATTCACTATCTATCTCTGTTCATTATCTATCTATCTATCTATCTATCTATCTGTCTATCTATCTATCTATCTATCTATCTATCTATCTATCTATTTCCGTTTGTTCATTATCTATCTATCTATCTATCTATCTATCTATCTATTTCCGTTTGTTCATTATCTATCTATCTATCTATCTATCTATCTATCTATCTATCTATCTCCGTCTGCTCATTATCTATCTATCTATCTATCTATCTATCTATCTATCTATCTATCTATCTATCTATCTATCTGTCTATTTCCGTTTGTTCATTATCTATCTATCTATCTATCTATCTATCTATCTATCTATCTATCTATCTATCTATCTATCTGTCTATTTCCGTTTGTTCATTATCTATCTATCTATCTATCTATCTATCTATCTATCTATCTATCTATCTATCTATCTCCGTCTGTTCATTATCTATCTATCTATCTATCTATCTATCTATCTATCTATCTATCTATCTATCTATCTATCTATCTACCTATCTATCTCAAAAGTAAGCCCACGTGAGTAGAAGGGAATATAATGATATAATGAAGGTGATATCTTTCTAAATTACCTTAAACCGTCATCAATTCTAAACAGAACAATGACACCAGGAGTGTACTTAAGAAACCAAATTTCTTTAAAAATTTATTTTCTAAGAGGGATAAATAAATTTCAGTCGATAACAATGAATCAGAACAAAAAAATAGGGGAAAGCAAAAATTAACGACTATCTTATGAGTCAGCGCATCAACTACACACTCCTTTCTCTAAATCATATATATATATATATATATATATATATATATATATATATATATATATATATATATAGATATAGATATAGATATAGATATAGATATTAGGTTGGTGCAAAAATAATGACGTAATAATGTCGTTTTTTGACTTATTTTTTAACGTCAAAAACGACATTATTACGTCATTATTTTTGCACCAACCTAATATAACTCTTCATAGCTATCCTTCCATAAACGATTCTATGTACCAAGAGAGCTTAGTTTGTTAATAACTTCCAGTTTATCTCTGGCCTATATTCATCACTTCCTACCTGCCAATGTCAATATATTTTCTCCAACGTGAAGGAGACAACTTCAGGTAGAAGAGAGCGAATCGAATTTTTCACTATTTAATGTCAGCCTGATTCGTGCCATGCAAGAAGAACATGGCGTCCGTCTTTCGAAAGAGACACTTTTCTTTCCCGCTCGTTTCATTCGGTGTCTCTTGTCCCAGTCTTCCTTAGCATTTCTTACCATATCTCACAGATTCCACTTCAGTTTCAATAGTTTGCTTTAAATGTCAAATCCACTCACCGAACACACTCGAGAGTGCCAGACAGTATTTGCCGTTCAGTTAGTGTGATGTCACCCAACATCTCAAATCATCCGATTTCAACAATAGAAATCCCGTTATCTATCTTCATCATTCTCATTCAAAGGGCTTACATATCTATCTATCTATCTATCTATCTATCTATCTATCTATCTATCTATCTATCTATCTATCTATCTATCTACCTAATTCTGTCTATCTGTATTAATTTTTAATCTCTTTCTCGCACTTCCTCTCACTCTTTCCTTCCACATCACGCTCTATCTATCTATCTATCTATCTATCTATCTATCTATCTATCTATCTGTTTGCCTGTCTGTCTGTCTATCTATCTATTTTTTCTCTCTATATATATATATACACGAACAGAATCACACACACATATATATATATATACATATTGTTTGTATTTCGGCAGCATCTTTTCATTCATACACGTTTCATTAAATAATATAGAAAAGTGTTGTCTATTTTATGTAAACTTTTTTCGTAACTTCTGATAAGTTTAATAACATTATCGTTGAACGAAGAAAGAAATTCACAATAGTGATCCATATTTTTTTTAATACAATCTAAGCTTTCGTTGCTTAGAAATCTTCATTGTAAACATTGACAGACTATCATCACTGTCTTGTCCGTATATTGTTTAATATGTTGTAATTAACATCTTTGATAATGGCTTAAGTAAGCTGAAAGCTTAGATTGTATTAAAAAAATATGGATCACTATTGTGAATTTCTTTCTTCTTTCAGCGATAATGTTATTAAACTTATCAGAAGTTACGAAAAAAATTTACATAAAATAAATAGACAACACTTGTCTATATTATTTAATGAAACGTGTATATGTATATATATATATATATATATATATATATATATATATATATATATATATATATACATATACACATATACACGCACACACACCCACCCATATATATATATATATATATATATATATATATATATATATATATATATATATATATATATGTATGTATCCAGGTAAATCTAAAGAAATATTTCACTCGTTAGTAATTTAGAATCGCCTCCTTGAATTTCGTCCACCGGGGTAGACGATTCTAGTTCCACGTGCTATGCCTCTTCCGGATATCTAAGAATCTGCTATCTCCCTTTCACTCAACTTTCCAAGGATTTTGTTCACCTTGGCTGTAGCCAGTTATTGAAATCACAACTCTTTGGGTCAAGTCACTTGTTTCGTCCAACACTGGGTCATGTGTCCACAAGGACCGAACAGCCATATCCGCTAAACGAAATAAAGGGTTCCGTTAGAAATTCCAATTGCCAGAAGAAAACTGGAGCGTACAATGATGGGAACATCATGAACATGTCAACCATGATGAGGGCAACACTTCGAATAATGTAAATAGTTTAAATAAATACAATACCTCATCTCAGAAATACCGACAGATCCCGAAGAAGGCCGGAGAGTACACCTGTCGAAACGTCGTGTATATGGCAAATAATATGATAACAGTCCGACGAATGTAAATAATGTAAATAATTATACTACTTAATCTCAGAAGTACACAGATCTTGAAAAAACCGGAGCGTACCACAGCCGAAACATCGTGAATATGGTAAAGATTGCCACAGTCCGAAGAATGCAAATAGTGTTAATAATTATAATACATCGTCTCAGAACTACAGACAGATCCTGAAGAATACCGGAGCGTTCAACTGTCGAAACGTCGTGAATATGGCGACGAAGATTAGGTGAACAGTTTGGGTAATGTAAATAGTGTAAATAATGTTTCACATGTTGAATATACAGTATTTTCGCAGACAGTCGTTTCCCGTGTTCTTTTGGAAGTTGGCCTCGTCGAAGATCTCTTTCTCAATGATCTAATCTTTCTTCTCTTTCATTCAGTTTCATTTCCTATCACCCTGCAAACTTTCACTACTCTCTAGGCTTGGAAGCAGTGTTTCTT
Source organism: Acanthosepion lycidas (assembly GCA_963932145.1). NCBI lineage: Eukaryota > Metazoa > Mollusca > Cephalopoda > Sepiida > Sepiidae > Acanthosepion > Acanthosepion lycidas. Next base: position 13,944,452 of record OZ010600.1, on the reverse strand, counting down.
TGTCTTCCTTCCTGTCAAGCGACTCAAACTCTTCTATTCTCGGCTGTAAAACCTCCTCTTTTCTTCTCGAAATTTCGATTTCCCTAGCAAAACAGGCAGAAGGGCTTAGCATCCGATGCAATTTGCGTCTGTTTGAGTCGTTCCTGTTTGCTGACAGCTACAGAAATGAAGTGCCTTAACAGTCCTCAAGCAATCTCAGGTTTTACCATTTCTCTTTTTTTTTACTTATAAAGAGCTTATTTTTCTCTTTCAAACATTCTTTTTCTTCTTCTTCTTTTCTTCTTCTTCTTCTTCTTATAATTATTATTATAATTATTATTATTGTTATTATTATTCGTCTTCTCCTTCTACTCCTCCTCCTCCTCTTCTTCTTCTTCTTCTTCTTCTACTCCTCCTCTTCTTCTGCTGCTTTTTCTTTTTCTTCTGCTTCTTTTTCTACTCTTCTACTTCTTCTTCTACTCCTCCTCTTCTTCTTCTGCTGCTTTTTCTTTTTCTTCTGCTTCTTTTTCTACTCTTCATCTACTCTTCTACTTCTTCTTCTACTCCTCCTCTTCTTCTTCTGTTTCTTCTTCTACTCCTCCTCCTCTTCTTCTTCTTCTTCTTCTACTACTCTTCTTCTTCTCCTTCTTCTTCTTCTTCTACTTTTCTTCTTCTTCTGATTCTTCTTCTTTTTCTTCTTCTATTCCTCCTCCTCTTCTTCTTCTTCTTCTTCTCGTCCTCCTCTTCTTCTTCTTCATTTGTCCGTCTCCCTCACTCCCTATTGCTTTCACTCCCATTCTCTCTTCCGCCAAACTTCTCCACCGAACGCGACGCCAAAAGCAAGTGACATTATCAACCCGAGCGTCTCAGGTCTCCAGCCGCAAAATCCAACGCCACTAACCCTCTGGTCTTCCTTTATCCCGCTTGCTATCATTACTCGACAGTGTTTCCGGAAACCAGGCATCAACGTTTTTATTTTTTTTTTCTTCTTTTTGGTTCCTTTTCTACACTCCAAACCAATTACAAGGCCTCGAATGAGTCAGTCCCACTCAGATAGCAAGAACCAATTCCATCTGAAAACCTTCCCTTACCGCCATGATGTCTTATCCCTTCCCGACTGGTGTGATGCAGTTACCACTGGGCTGATACTTATCAACCGAAACGCACGAGAGTAATTTTCCCACTGACATCTCTACCCCGTGTGGACTGAAATTTTCGAAGCGAACGAAAATTTATTATTGCTTTTGTAGTTTTTCTTTTTTCTTTTCCCTCATCCAATCCAATCTTCATCTGAATTTTAGACGTTTTTTCTGTTTATTTATTTAAACATTGTATTTTTAGAATCGTTTTGCGACCAGATCTTCTCGGTGTATTTGCTTTTTCAAAAATATTTCGCCATCTTCGTCCGCATTTGTAATTCATTTTCCTTTGACTTTTTTTACTTTATATATATTTTTTCTCTCTTTATTTCTTTAACGAATTTTTCCTTCTCACGTGCTTTCTTTACAAGATCTTTCTTTCTTTCTTTCCATTCTTTCTTTTTTTCTTTCACTTCTGGATTCCTTCCTTAAAAGAAGTTTCTAGATTCATTTTATTCAATGATATATCAGTCTTTCTTCGTTTCATTTTTCTTTCTTTGAATTCCTTTACCTACTCATCGATTCCATTAACTTGCGTCACCGACCACGACCTAGATAGATAGATTGGAACAGCTCATATAAACAGAATAATTAGAGAGATAAGGAAGAGAATAACATATGTAAATAATAATAATAATAATAATAATAATAAGAAGAAGAAGAAGAAGAAGAAGAAGAAGAAAAGAAGTAGTGTTCACATTGCAGTGACGACCAAGTGACCATTCTTTTAAAATCAACTCGAACAAGTTTTTCTTTCTTTCTTTCTTTTCCTCCATATATTTATGAACCTACTTTTCTAGATTCCTGACAATCAATGATGTTTCATTTGTTCTTCAATGGATTTTCCTTCCTACATTCCTTCTTTCATTCATTCATTCATTCATTCTTTCATTTATTCATTCATACTTTACATGGTCTATATATATATATATATATATATATATATATATCTTTCGTTTTTACATTTATTCATTCATCCATTCATTCATTGATTCCTTCTTTCATTCATTCAATCATTCCTTCATTCATTCATTCTTTCAGTCATTCATATTTTACATGATATATATATATATATTTATATATCTTTCTTTCGTTTTTTCATTCATTCGTTTTTTCATTCATTCGTTTTTTATTCATTCATTCGTTCTTTCATTCCTTCACTCATTCTTTCATTCATTCATTCTTTTATTCATTCATACTTTACATGATATATATATAAATCATTCTTTGTTTTTTTCATTCATTCATTCGTTTTTTCATTCATTCATACTTTATGTGATATATATATATATATATATATATATATATATCTTTCGTTCTTTTATCTTTAGATTATATTTAAATATTTATATACACATACATACATACACATAAACACACACGCATATATATATATATATATATATATATATATATATATATATATATATATATATACATATATATATATATATATATATATATAGCTACAGGTTTAGGAAAATTAAATAACTCAATATAAGCAACTGTATACGCACGTGCTGGTTTCTAATGAGAATTAAGCAAATAAATAATTAGCAAATTAGAAAATATATATTAATAAATATAGATATACCTACGTTTTGTGTATGACTTAAGTTTCGTCTCATACGCAGTTATTCGGACACAAGATATAGCTCAGCCATGATCCCCTGCATATTTTTTCAAAAAACAATAACCTATATCTTGAGCCTGTATTATGAAATGGATTAAGTTCGACAAATATGTAATACATTTGCTATTTATAAGCTCTTTTTTAACAGATGAAAGTTATTTAAGCAAACACGGTGTTTTTAAATAAACTATATTAATTACATTTACATGCCTGAATGTTCGAGAAAAACAAGTATAAAGAGAATATATATATATATATATGTGTGTGTGTGTGTGTGTATATATATATATATATATATGTACGAATAGTAAGAATAAAAGCTAATGCTTGAAATATAAATTATAAGAGTTTCGCTTCATGATTGCAAATGCATTAAAACTGAGAATTGGATTTAGTATTACAAACACACACACACACATATATATAGACATAGACATATATATATATATCTTCTGCTGCTTTTTCTTTTTCTTCTGCTTCTTTTTCTACTCTTCTACTTCTTCTTCTACTCCTCCTCTTCTTCTTCTGCTGCTTTTTCTTTTTCTTCTGCTTCTTTTTCTACTCTTCATATACTCTTCTACTTCTTCTTCTATTCCTCCTCTTCTTCTTCTGCTTCTTCTTCTACTCCTCCTCCTCTTCTTCTTCTTCTTCTTCTACTACTCTTCTTCTTCTTCTTCTACTTTTCTTCTTCTTCTGCTTCTTCTAAAAGGACAATATGAATGAAGAGAATAGGAAAACTTATCTTAACCGAGGCCTTTCCTAATTTGAGGGAGTTCATCAAGGCAAATTGATATTATCGTGATAAAGTCCCACAGACGACGAAACGCGTCGGTTAAGACGGTTTGTGTGTGTGTGTAGTAGTAGTAGTAGTAGTAGTATTAGTAGTAGTAATAGTAAGTGATTTTAAAAAACTTGTCTATATTATTTAATGAAACATTGCTGCCTATATATATATATATATATATATATATATATATATATATATATATATATCGATAGTCTGCTTCTGTTGCATGAAAAATTTCAAAGCAACAGCACGATTTTGTCATTATTGCTTCGTCCGTGTATTGTTTGATATATTGAAACGTAATTGTCATCTTTGATAATGGCTTATGTAAGCCGAAAGCTTAGATTAGATTAAAACATGTATAAATATTTCCTTTCGCCTTTCAATGGTAATGTCACTAAGCTTATCAGACAATATGCAAGGAACTTATTTAAATAAGTAGACAAAACTTATCTATATTATTTAATGAAACATTGCTGCCTAAATATCTATCTATCTATCTATCTATATATATATATATGTGTGTATATATATATATATATATATATATATATATAGAGAGAGAGAGAGAGAGAGAGAAAGAAATAAAGAGATCTGTTTGCATGCGCGTCTGTATAGTAATTTAAAAATATGTTGAGAGAACCGGTACGATATTCTAAAGTACTATATATGTGTATGCTCTTATAACATATGCCGGTAACCCAAAATTTAATTACATCGAAGACAGTGTCTAAGCGTAGCCAATATTTACAAAGGCTCAGTCTTCATTTTGGCGTAGGAGCCGTCATTACATGCCTCCCAATTGTACTTGCATTTGTGCATTGCAGTTCCACAAGTGCGCTTTTTCTCACAAGACTCCTGATGCGAAACCGATATGTACGTGTCGCTATGTCCGCTTGTTGCAGTGCGCATGTGCCGATGATTGACTGACGTTTCTTATGCGCATGTCACTATGTACAAACGTGAGCAAGCAGGGAAGAAAACGACAATTGTTTGAGAGAAGGTTTCCTCAGATTCTGGAAAACTGGCTGCGTTTGAAATATCATCTCACATTTCATGGAAAACGAGCGCTTTTATTGACAACAACATCAACAACGATGATAATAATGATAAGAAGAAGAAGACAAAGAAGAAGATAAGAAGAAAAAGAAAAAAATCGAAGAAGTATTATTCATATTGCAGTGACCATTCTGTTAAACTAGATAGATAGGAACAGGCTGAGATAGATAGATAGATACATAGATAGATAGATAGATAGATTTGAACAGACTGATATAAACAGAAAAATTAGAGATAAGAAAGAGAACAGCATATGTAAATAATAATAATAATAATATTAAGAAGAATATGAAGAAGCAAAAGAAGAAGAAAAAGAATTAGTGTTCACATTGCAGCTTTCCTTTCTATCTTTTTCTGTTTCCTTTCTTCTTTCTTTTTTTCTTTTTTATCTCTTCTTTCTTCTTCATTTCTTTTTTCACTTTTCTTGTTTCTTTTTTCGTTCATTCGTACACTCGGTTCACCCTCTTTTGATTTTTCTTCTTTTTTTATGTTTCATATTCTTTCTTTCTTTATTTCTTCTTTCTTTCTTTCTTTCTATATTCCATATTGCGGCTTTCCATATTTTTCTTTCTTTTTTCTTTCTTTTTTCTTTCTTTCTTTCGTTCTTTCTTTCTTTCTTTTTTTCTTCCATATTGCGGCTTTCCATATTTTTCTTTCTTTTTTCTTTCTTTCTTTCGTTCTTTCTTTCTTTCTTTCTTTCTTTATTCCATATTGCGGCTTTCCATATTTTTCATTCTTTCTTTCTTCCTTTCTTTCTTTCTACATTCCATATTGCGGCTTTCCATATTTTTCTTTCTTTCTTTCTTTCTTTCTTCCATATTGCGGCTTTCCATATTTTTCTTTCTTTTTTCTTTCTTTCTTTCGTTCTTTCTTTCTTTCTTTCTTTATTCCATATTGCGGCTTTCCATATTTTTCATTCTTTCTTTCTTTCTTCCTTTCTTTCTTTCTACATTCCATATTGCGGCTTTCCATATTTTTCTTTCTTTTTTCTTTCTTTTTTCCTTTCTTTCTTTCTTTCTTTCTTTCTACATTTAATATTGCGGCTTTCAATATTTTTCTTTCTTTTTTCTTTCTTTCTTTCTTTCTTTCTTTCTTTCTTTCTTTCTTTCTTTCTTTCTACATTCCATCTTTATTTTAGACGTGTCTTCCAGCCTCTCTCTTGATTTTTCTTTCTTTTTTATATCTTTGAAGTACTTTTTCATCTACATTTCTTTTTTCCTTCCTTCCTTCCTTCTTTCTTTCTTTCTTTCTTTCTTTCTTTTTTCCTTCTTTTTTACGACTGTATTATACATATTCAGTCATTTATTTATTTCGTTTTACCTTCTATTTTTTTTACAGCCCTGTCCGACAGTTTTGCTTTTCTGTCCCTTCTTCCTTTATTTCTTGTATATTTGCCACCCCCCCGCATCTCGATTATCCTTTGACACGCATTCCTATCAACGAATGTTCTTTTCGTTTTTCCCCTGCTATATTTCTAGATTTTATATCCCAAAACAACTTCTTCTGTTCCCTTATTTCATATTTGTTTCCGCAGCCCTGGCTTTACAAAGCAATCACCTCGGAAACAGCACCTGACGAGGTCAGAGGTGAGCCTCTATTAACACTGACCGACAGGTGCTGCACTTATTACATTATTTAATCTATCCACTGAGCTCTCTCCATCATTGGCTTCTCTCTTTTGGTACGAACACCATCGAGACCGGCAGTAATACTCCGATCTACGCTTTCAACTCTTCCCATTAGCACCAACACGCATTTCAAAAACATCTGTAGCCTCGACACGACCATCACTCCTACAAACATTAAAAAAAGAAAAAAAAAAAAACAAGAGTATACCCGAGAGTCATTAAAACGTTAGCCGCGGGAGAATATCGTCACCGAGAACAAGCGAGATCTTAACGAGATTTCATCACGCCGGTTAACGAGGCAAAGGACTAGAGCTATTAGAGTGGTAGCATCCGAGATGAAAAAATCAAATACGAATATATATATATATATATATATATATATATATATATATATATATATAAAATGTTTAATTGTTATAGCTACCTGAACTTTGCCAAAAACAAAATAATTTCCGTGCGTGAAGATGACTGAATGTACAGTTGAAAGTACTTGCGTATTAAAGAAAGACCTTATGCAGTTTATATTATTTAAAAACAAGGATCATAGCATTCATCGAGGGATTTGTAGGTTAATGCACCTTGAAAATTTTGTTTGTGAAGGGATTTCGCCATTTTATATCATTAACTTTACTAATCTACTTGTTTTATGAATGATTCATTGTAATATAAATTGAACCCCCCCATATATATATATATATATATATATATATATATATATATATATATATATATATATATATATATATATATTGCTTGAAATGTCTATGTATTATTGATAGATGCATCTAATCAAAGACAAATGTTGAAGCCGAGAGAAATGGAAAACGTCCATTGAATAATTTAATACCAAATGAAATACGAATATAAATCTTCCCTGCAATTTGAAAAAAAAATCCCTTTCGCTCTGACAATCACGTGAATAATTAAAATTGCAAGATATGTCAAAGTTACTGATTGGATGGATGAGAAAATTCGAGAATAGAAGCAATGCGTAAGAAAATTATATATTTATTTTTATTCATTTATTTTCCTTTTTAATATTTAGTACCACCTCCCACCTCTAACTTTCCATCAGCCATAAGATATGTCACTATAGCCGTTTGATAAAAGAGAGAAATAATGCTATTGTGGAAATGAAATTGCGACACGTTTTTCAATTTTTCTGTCTTCTACGTTGGATATTTTTTTTCTCTAAGTCTGAAAAAGATAATATTTAAGAAAATAAAAAGAACAGATTTTAAAATTTCGCGCGCTTTCATTTTTTTTTTTTTTTTTGGTGATATCCACATTCTCTTTGAATAATTTAATTTTAAAATGGCTGACAAATCTGCAGATTTTGAGCCACTTCGTTTCTTTGACTTGTTGGCTTTATAAATGGTAATTAGAATGTTAGAAATCTAGAACAGAGGAATGATGCAATATGAAGAGATAGGAATGCATATTTGAAATGCATGAAAACAAGACGGACTCTAAATTAGCGCCCGACTTCTGTTTTTACTTAAACTGCTAGACAAAGACATTATTAAATTAATAATCTACAAGACAAATACGACTTCCCAGAATCTGGTCGTGAATTTTGATTCACCCTGGCGATGAAATACTCGTATCACACGTAGCTTCATTTCGACAGAATATTGAGATGGAGTGGACAGATTCTATTCAATCAACTGCTAAGTCTGCTCCTAAGAAAGTTGATTTACTGTGTCGAACAAGACGGTTTTTCGTTCCAGAACCTATCTTACATACCGTAATTCCCCATGTATAATACGCATTTTATTCTAAAAAATAAGCAACATTAGGGGTGCGTATTACGCACAGCTAAAAAAAATCGTTTAAAAATTGCCGTTTTATAAGTCGATTTCAGTTACGAAATGACTGCTCACCACAAACATATAACAATTTGACACTAACATTCGGCGATTGCCACCCCATAATGATGTCACATACAATCATATGTACTTAAAAATACTTACAAATGTAAAATGAAATAAGAAATATCATACAACTAAATTAGAAGAGTATTATTCTATTTTTAAAAGCATTTTTTTAAATAAGAGTAGCAAACGCTGGACGTAATGAGATAGGAGAGGTACAGTTTATAAGGTTTGATTATCAAACAAGGGGTGCGTATTATGCGTGAATAGAAGCGTTTTTCCACATTTTCGGCAGGATTTTAGGTGTGCGTATTATGTATGAAAGTGTATTATACATGGAGAATTACGGTATTTATAAGTTTAGCATTAATTTTTGCTTTGCATATTGCTACCACATACGGTCTGATGCTCCTGCTATATATTTACAGGTTCTTTGATAAAATCCAAAGAAGTGATACTAACCTGGCATCTCAGTTTCAGTCACTTTCCCATTGCCCTAATGTAGCTTCCCTGTGCCTTTTCTATAAATATTTTTCATGGTTATTGTCCTGATAAACTTCCCGCTATGGTACTTAGACTTTATAAATTTAAGTACAGTTCTACTAGGTTGGTGCAAAAATAATGACGTAATAATGTCGTTTTTTGACGTTAAAAATATATAAAAAAACGACATTATTACGTCATTATTTTTGCACCAACCTAATAGTTTGGCTAAAAGGTCTTACGAATTTACAAGTGAATTGGCTAGATGCAACCATAAGTTCTATGCTAACAATTTTTTCTCCCGCACTACTCTCTTGTGGAACTCTCTTCTGGCTTCATACTTTCCAATCAACTTTGATCTGCAACAATGTAAATCCAATGTCATTCGTTATCTAATATCTTCTTGATTCATCGTCTTTTGTTGTTCTCACATCTTAACAGTGTTTCTCTTGTTTTTATTAGTTCTTTCAGCCATCTTATATCTTAGTGGCTTTACTGTCTTGCTTGGGGTGAAATGATTAAAAGAAAAGTAATGGTATAATAAACCATTGCGGACGTGCGGTTAGTGTAATGGTTAGCAACTAGCAAAACAAAAACAAAAACAACAACAACAACAAAAAAAAAACAGTGAACAAAAATCGAATCCCGGTCTAGTGAGGTACATTCCTTTTCGGACAAAACCCTTGGAAGATGTTTGATGTCTACTGTTATCTCCCTATTCATTGGTTAAATTGCTGACTTGGTTCACTTGCTTTGAGGTGGCAACCAACCAGAAGAGGGATAGGTTTTGTTAGGTTATTTTACCGTAGATAAAACCAGCTGTTTCGACTTCAGAATATGTGGTGCCTAAGACTGTCTAAGAGACATTTAAATAGACAGTAAAGATTTCGATCGGTACAGGATGCTTCACTTTCTGCCCATGCGATTTAAAAAAATTTTAAAGTTAAAGCAATACAAATCTCAGGTGCAACTCAAAGTAGATTGTAGTATGCTGAATGACGTGTGTGAGCTAAAGACAAGACGTTTGATGGGAATAAGGAGGATAGATAACGACTTCTTCTTCTTCTTCATCTGTTGTAAAAACATGATCACAATCATTTTCTGTCCATACACACATTTTTATTCCGTTTTACAATTTGGCTCTATTTTTTTTTCCTTTTTCCAATCCATCTTTTGTGTTTCTCCCACCTTGGAAGCCTCCAGCAAATTTGTATCTCCAGTCGGTAAACATGTGTATTAGGATCGGCTTCAAAATCAATCCGCCATATTTTTGCCATTCTTTTCTTCTTCATCATTCACGTTTTAAAAGAAACTTTTTTGTTTCACCTTTCTTTTCTATTTTCGTTTTTATTTGTTTGCTTTTCATTCTCATAACTTTGTTTACTCAGCTTCATTCGCTTTGTTTCTTTTTTATTTTCTTCGCTTCCACGTTATGTGTTGCTTTTTATTTGCGGTCTTTCTTTCTTTCTTTCTTTCTTTCTTATTTACCTTTCTATCCGTTCTTTCTTCCTTTCATCTACTTTCTTTCACTCTTTCTTTTTCTCTCTTCTTTTTTCTTTCTGCCTTTATTCCTTTCAGCCTTTCCTTCTTCCTTTCAGGCGTTGTTACTTTCTTTCTTTATTTGCCCGTTATGTGTTCCTTTTCATCTGCGTTCTTTCTTTCCTTCCTTCTTTCTTTCTTTCTTTCTTTCTTTCTTTCTTATTTACCTTTCTACTCATTCCTTGTTCCTTTCATCTACGTTCTTTCATTCTTTCTTTTTCTTTATTCTTTTTCCCTGATTTTTCTTACTTTCAGCCTTTCTTTCTTTCAGCCTTTCTTTCTTTCAGCCTTTCTTTCTTCCTTTCAGCCTATCTTTCTTTCTTTCTTTCTTTCTTTCTTTCTTTCTTATTTACCTTTCTACCCGTTCTTTCTTCCGTTGATCTATGTTCTTTCATTCTTTCTTTTTCTCTCTTCTTTTTTTCTAAGTTTTCTTTCTTTCCTTTCAGCCTTTTTTTTTTCCTTTCAGGCTTTGTTACTTTCTTTCTTTATTAGTCCGTTATGTGTTCCTTTTCATCTGCGTTCTTTCTTTCCTTCTTTCTTTTTTCTTTCTTTCTTATTTACTTTTCAACTCATTCCTTGTTCCTTTCATCTACGTTCTTTCATTCTTTCTTTTTCTTTATTCTTTTTTTCTGATTTTTCTTACTTTCAGTCTTTCTTCTTTTCAGCCTATCTTTCTTTCTTTCTTTCTTTCTTTCTTATTTACCTTTACACCCGTTCTTTCTTCCTTTCATCTACGTTCTTTCATTTTTTTCCTCTGTGTTCTTTCATTTTTTCATGAATTTTCTTTCCTTCAGACCTTCTTCCAGCCTTTCTTTCTTTCAGCCTGCTTGCTTTCGATCTTTCTTACAAGCTTTCTTTCTTTCAGTCTTTCTTTCAGCCTTTCTTTTATTTTAGCCTTTCTTTCTTTCCTTCAGTCTTTCTTTCAGCTTTTCTTCCTCTCTTTCTTTCTTTCTTGCAGTTTTCAGTCTTTCTCTCGTTCAGCCTTTCTTTCTCTCAGTCTTTCTTTCAGCCTTTCTTTTTTAAGTCTTTCTTTCAGCCTTTCTTTTTTCTTTCTGTCTTTCTTTCTGTCTTTCCTTCTTACAGTCTTTCTTTTAGCCTTTATTTTTCAGTCTTTCTTTCAGCCTTTCTTTCTGGAGGGAAAAGAAAGATCTGAGAATAAAGCAATACTTACCCCACCCCAGGATTTTGAATCCGGATGGCAGGAAAAGTCAACTAATTAATACTTCTGGCTCTTCTACTGCGGAGCATTTTATAAATAGTATGAATTGTATCTGATTTTAGGGTGGAGCGTTTTTTTTCTTTTGTAATATCGAGGTCCAACTCCTCATATCACCTGAAGATTCTAGAGCCCTTGTATATCAGATCCCGTGGGCATTCCCTCTGGAAACAGAAGGAATGTTTGCTGTGTCTAAATATTGGACTCTAGTTTCTTAAAATTCATTTTTTTTCTTTGACTTCCATTGGTTATCATTAATATCAAATAAATTTACGTTTATTTTTTTTTATATCCAAGAAATAAACTTGATAAGACTGGGACGAAACAGGTTGTTTTTTTTTTTTTGTTTAGCTTTCAAAATATACATTAAAATGCCATATATATTATGCTTATTCCTAGCTACCCTTAAATTTTGTACTACAAAAAACTCATTTTAATATATATATATATATATATATATATATATATATATATATATATATATATATATATATATATATATATATATATATATATGGGTCATTAGCAAATGTATTATTAGCACACGCAACTAATCATGGACAAATGTCAAAATAGAGGGAAAAGGAAGGCATACCATACTCAGGATAATTAAATAACAAATGAACACACACACATACGCACACACACACACACACACACACACACACACACACATATATATATATATATATATATATATATATATACACACGCACACACACATTATATATATATATATATATATATATATATATATATATAATTTATTTTGTTTAAACGTTAAATTTGATGGATATTCATATTCGAATAGAAGTTTTGTTTTTTAATAAAACACTAATTTTTATCCAATGGCATTCATGTTCGGAAACGCCCATCAGTATTCATCAGATTATCTGGAAAGTCAGGCAAGCTATGACAACTAGAAGTGACACAATTCAATGTCAAATATACGAAAGGAAGTTATGTTGTTGAAAGAAAAATAATGTAAATTAATGAATTATTTTACTTATTAATTCATGTATTTTATTTTTTATAAGATTAGCCTAAGAATTCTTTAAGATTACGAATTCCCCAATGGTGTTCTTTGTCTATGATCTCAACCTGATTCTATCTTGTTTGAGAATTATTATTATGATCGATATTTGTGGTTCTAATCATATCCATAATAGATTTAGATGTAGTTGTAATTATTTTAATGTTGTTTAGATTGGATCCATTGTTTTGAATAGGTTATGTGATAGATTTATTAAACAGTATTATATATCTGTTTTTTTTTTATCTAGGTTAATGTTTTGATAATGTTGATATCTTTTTCTGCTGTCATAGAATCTGTATACCCTTTTCTTAGCATTTTGAACTGATAAGATTATCATTTACTCACTTTCGTTTAGTAGACATTAAATTGTGTCACTTCGTCTCATCCATAACTTGCATAACTCTTCACTTAATCTGATGAATATTTATGAGCTGATGAATATTCATGAGCTTCCCTAAACATAAAAAAAAAAACATTTGAAAAACCAATATATTTTTTGCTCTTATCTATAAATACTTGTTAAAATATAAAATCCTTATTTTGTCGAGATAAAGTCCCTTAGAGGATGAAACGCGTTGGCTAAGTTAATATTTCTTTCTGTTTTTATTTATACAGGGTGTCTATAAAGTTCGTGTGCACTTTAAAAAAATATAACTTTATTTGTATTTGCAATAGAAATAATCTGTAAAAAATGTTATAAAGTTTAATGTACCTAGTTTTAAGTATAGCTAAAATAACTAATGTGATTTCAGGCATTACTGTAAATCAGTTGGCAAATTTTTTCCGTGAACTGCAAAATCATATTACCCTTTGTATTGCTAATGATGGAGGACATATGGAAACTTAAATAAAATTTCAATAAAAAATATAGATTTACTTCTTTCTAAACCTTTTTACAAATTATTTCTATCCCAAATACAAATAAAGTTAGAAATTTTTTAAAGTGCACACAAACTTTATGGACATCCTGTATATTGTTATGCATTTTGGTGTCAAGTTTACACATTTTTATTGGGTTGGTGCAAAAATAATGACATGATAATGTCTTTTTTTGACGTATTTTTTAACGTCAAAAAACGACATTATTACGTCATTATTTTTGCACCAACCTAATATTTCTACAAGACTGTTAAGGTGCTTTTGTTAAATATTTTAGTTGTTTATTAAATTTTCCTGAATGCGAACAAGTAATTTCTTTTCTAAACTAATTCAGCATAGAAATAATTCAAATGTTTGTTGATTGTGAGGGTTTTCGGATTATCCATCAACTACTTTTCAAGAATTATAGTTTGGTGATGATGCCATGTTTGGGGTCTGTGTGTGGCTGGAGTCAGTGTAAAAGTTACTGAAAAGTAGACATATTCTTAATTTTTCGCTCAAGATGTTAAATTAATTAACCCTGAGCCAATGATGAACACTAGACATAATCTAAAATGCACAAAATTCATGTTTATAAACCTCTCACGCCAGAGAAGGTTTTGTTTTCTGATGTTATTCAGGAATTATTTTTGTTGTTCTTGTCGCCAATTTTTCCACGTGTAGATATGTTGGGGATTTCAATGGAGATCCTGTGTCTGGAAGGCATCATTGTCCTCCAAAACTCACCTCCCTTTTCTTGTTGATTTTAGTCATGCTGTCGTCTGGATAGCAATCTTCTGCGGGGATTTATTAAGTGCGACAGAAATGGTAAGCATAAAACGTTTCCCACACGTTTCACTATATTCTTCAGTTCTCTGCTGGTGTAATGTTTATCTCCTTTCAATAATTTTTCTTTCCTGATCAATTTCTTTTTTTCATTTTATTTTTCTCCTTTCCGCCCTCTTCGTTTTTATTTCATTGGCATTAAAATATTTCAGGAACATTTTCGTATCTTTTTCTTCTTCTTTTTCTTCTACTTCTACTTATTCTTTCTTCTTCATCTTCTTCTTCCCTTTCTTCTTCTTAAACTTCTTTTTCTTCATCTTAATCTTCTTCTAATTCTTCTTCTTTCTTCATCATTTTTTCTCCTACTTCTTCTACTTCTCCTTCTTTTTCGTCTTCTTCTTAATGTAATTCTTTCTTCTTTCATCTACATTCTTCTTCTTCTTCTTCTTCTTCTTCTTCTTTTCTTCTTCTTCTTCTTTTTTTCTTCTTCTTCTTCTTAACTCTGTATATTATTTTCCTCATATTTTTTACACTCTCGTTTTTTTTCTCTTTTTCATACAAGGCTATTTTTCTTTCTTTTAATTTTCCTAATACATTTCTGTATATAACCCATTGCTGTTGTTGTTGTTGCTGTTGTTGTTGTTCTTTTCTTCTTCTTCTTCTTCTTCTTCTTCTTCTTCTTCTTCTTCTTAACACTACAATATATTATTTCTTCAACACACGTCATCTTTCTTTTCTTTCATCCAAATATTTCTTTCTTTCTTTCACTATTTCTAATAATTTTCTGTGTGTAATATTCTTCTTCTTCTTCTTCTTCTTCTTCTTCTTCTTCTTCTTCATCTGTTGTAAAAACATGATCACAATCATTTTCCGTCCATACACACATTTTTATTCCGTTTTACAATTTGGCTCTATTTTTTTTTTTCCTTTTTCCAATCCATCTTTTGTGTTTCTCCCACCTTGGAAGCCTCCAGCAAATTTGTATCTCCAGTCGGTAAACATGTGTATTAGGATCGGCTTCAAAATCAATCCGCCATATTTTTGACATTCTTTTCTTCTTCATCATTCACGTTTTAAAAGAAACTTTTTTTTTTCACCTTTCTTTTTTATTTTCGTTTTTATTTGTTTGCTTTTCATTCTCATAACTTTGTTTACTCAGCTTCATTCGCTTTGTTTCTTTTTTATTTTCTTCACTTCCACGTTATGTGTTGCTTTTTATTTGCGGTCTTTCTTTCTTTCTTTCTTTCTTTCTTTCTTTCTTTCTTTCTTATTTACCTTTCTACCCGTTCTTTCTTCCTTTCATCTACTTTCTTTCACTCTTTCTTTTTCTCTCTTCTTTTTTTCTAAGTTTTCTTTCTTTCTGCCTTTATTCCTTTCAGCCTTTCCTTCTTCCTTTCAGGCGTTGTTACTTTCTTTCTTTATTTGCCCGTTATGTGTTCCTTTTCATCTGCGTTCTTTCTTTCCTTCCTTCTTTCTTTCTTTCTTTCTTTCTTTCTTTCTTATTTACCTTTCTACTCATTCCTTGTTCCTTTCATCTACGTTCTTTCATTCTTTCTTTTTCTTTATTCTTTTTCCCTGATTTTTCTTACTTTCAGCCTTTCTTTCTTTCAGCCTTTCTTTCTTTCAGCCTTTCTTTCTTCCTTTCAGCCTATCTTTCTTTCTTTCTTTCTTTCTTTCTTTCTTTCTTTCTTTCTTATTTACCTTTCTACCCGTTCTTTCTTCCGTTGATCTATGTTCTTTCATTCTTTCTTTTTCTCTCTTCTTTTTTTCTAAGTTTTCTTTCTTTCTGCCTTTATTCCTTTCAGCCTTTTTTTTTTCCTTTCAGGCTTTGTTACTTTCTTTCTTTATTAGTCCGTTATGTGTTCCTTTTCATCTGCGTTCTTTCTTTCCTTCTTTCTTTTTTCTTTCTTTCTTATTTACTTTTCAACTCATTCCTTGTTCCTTTCATTTACGTTCTTTCATTCTTTCTTTTTCTTTATTCTTTTTTTTCTGATTTTTCTTACTTTCAGCCTTTCTTTCTTTCAGCCTTTCTTTCTTTCATTCTTTCTTCCTTTCAGTCTTTCTTCCTTTCAGCCTATCTTTCTTTTTTCTTTCTTTCTTTCTTATTTACCTTTCTATCCGTTCTTTCTTCTTTTCATCTACTTTCTTTCACTCTTTCTTTTTCTTTTTCTCTCTTCTTTTTTTTCTAAGTTTTCTTTCTTTCTTTCTGCCTTTATTCCTTTCAGCCTTTCCTTCTTCCTTTCAGGCTTTGTTACTTTCTTTCTTTATTAGTCCGTTATGTGTTCCTTTTCATCTACGTTCTTTCATTCTTTCTTTTTCTTTATTCTTTTTTTTTCCTGATTTTTCTTTCTTTCAGTCTTTCTTTCTTTCTTTCAGTCTTTCTTTCAGTCTTTCTTTCTTTCAATCTTTCTTCAATTCAGCCTATCTTTATCACTTTCTTTTTTTCTTCCTTCCTTTCTTTCTTTTTTCTTTCTTTATTTCTTTCTTTCAGCCTTTCTTTATCTCTTTCTTTCTTTCAGTCTCTCTTTTTCTTTCTTTCTTTCTTTTTTCAGTCTTTCTTTCTTTCTTTCTTTCTTTCTCGTTCGTTTTAGCACCTCATATTTCGCTTTTCTACCTTTTTAATTCTCTCGCTTCCGTTTTTATCGCCTTCCACTGAGCTGCATTTTCTTCCTAAATCTTTTTTGAATATTTTATCAATCTACCACGCGCACAAACCTAGACGCACTCCCCCCACACACTCACTCACTCTCACACACACACACACTAATATATGCTCTTACTTCTTCTCATTTTTGCACCTTCCAGAGAAATCTAATCAGATTCCAATGCCGACATCTTTCCTTACCCTACCGTAGCATCTCAAATCCACCTTTTTCTTCTCCCACATATATTTTCGCTGCCTTTCTCACAGTCTACAATTTCTGCCTTTCGCAAAACTCCCTCCCCCCACACCAACAACACCAACCTGTTATAATCAGATTTCTGGGGGCAATTTTTTCTTACATCTCTCTCTTTGATCAATCAATTTAAAAATCGATGCATCTGAGAACGCCATTCACTGTTAGTTTGCGAGATTTCGATCTCAACAATATATATATATATATATATATATATATATATATATATATATATATATATATATATATATATATATATTAGATTGGTACATACATGCAATGCGTACAAATATATCAAAGCATACACTGAAGGCTAAGTGCCTGGAAAGATTGTTGTGCGCCAATCATCTAAGTAGGTAGGATAAAATGTGTCGTAAAAATAGTCATAGGAAAACTTATATTTTTACTGCTCTAGAACAATGTGTAGAAAAGCATAGAACCGAATTATAAAATAATCTCGGTCTCTCTCTCTCTCTCTCTCTCTATATATATATATATATATATATATATATATATATATATATATATATATATATATATATATATACACATATACATATATACACATATATATCTATATTTATGCATACATATATATATTTATGCGGATACATATATATATATACATACATACATATATATATATATATATATATATATATATATATATATAATGACTACTTATTTGTTAACGGGCCTATTCATCAGCTAGAGTGATGAGTCAATATGAGATGCAGGTCCCTGCTCAGACACACCATCTGTGCCCACCTGCATGGGAACGTACCTGTCCCTAATTATAGTTACTGGAAATGATGGCTTCACTTAGCGTAAACAAAAATTTGGAAAAGGACAGTATGCTTAAACACTCTCTCACGATGATTTATGACTTCGTGCAACTACAAATATCTATAGACTCCGAACAAATCCGCCTGCTGAATTTCACTAACAATGCATGGGCCAAAACGTAGGATGTTTTGAGGCACTTCTCATCTTTTCGGGAATGCTGGGATAGCCAAGAAGATGGGAAGTGCCTGGGAAATGAGAATAATGTCAGAAAATAACATCGAGAAATCATCTTCCTAGCATATCGATCATGATGAGATTCGAACCAGGTTCTCAGGAGCAGACATTCTAACAACTCAGCTACACATACACGAACTCGTGGGCAGATATACGCAAGCAAGTGTTTGTATATATATATATATATATATATATATATATATATATATATATATATATATATATATATATATATATATATATATATATATATATATATATATATATATATATATATATATATATATATATATTAGGTTGGTGCAAAAACAATGTCGTTTTCTCACATATGTTAATTTTATATATGATTTCTGAATTAATTCATTGATATATATAGCCATGTTATATATCATTTTGAAGCGCGTTTTTCGCTCTATCGAATCGTGTTATTCATTACCGTTCTCAATCTCTTCATTCATTTTTTGCAGGCTTTTCGACAGCATGGACAAAATTCAAATCCGCACGATTTTCTTGTTCCAGTTCAAACTAGGCCGAAAAGCTGCCGAGACAGCTCGGGATATCAATGATGCGTTTGGCCCAGGAACCACTAACGAACGTGTGGCACAACGGTGGTTCAAGAAATTTCGCAATGGTGACGAGAGCCTCGAAGATAAAGACGGTCTCGACCGGCCGACTGCGGTGGATAACGAACATTTGAAAGCCTTAATTGAAGCCGATCCTAGCAAAACCACACGAGAAGTTGCTGTTGAACTCGAGGTCGACCACTCAACAGTCGTTCGCCATTTAAAGCAAATAGGGAAGTCAAAAAGGTTGGATAAATGGGTGAACGATAATCAAAAAAATCGTCAAAAAATGACATCATTTTTGCACCAACCTAATATATATATATATATATATATATATATATATATATATATATATATATATATATATATATATATATATATATGTAGTAGCGTCCAAAACTAAGGGACAAAATTTTAAAACCTAATATTTGTTAGAAATAACAACTGTGAAATTTTGACAACTGGTAGTCGTTATCATCCATAATAACATACTAAAATTTGAATCATTTGCAAAGGATAGAAAAAGAATTATAACAATTATTTATTTATTTTCAAAATAGGATCGTCCAAAAGTAAGGGACAAAATTGAGAAAAACAATGTAAACAGTATGCTATATTCAAATTTTCTGACTTCCTCTAAAGAATAAGTCTTACTTAGTCATTTGTAAACGTTGCATCAGCCGGCACCATGGCGAAACGCCAAAAACTTGATTACTCTGTGAGACAAGCTATTGTGAAGCTACACAAGGAAAAGCCCACCATTAGAGAGATTTCAGAGAAAGTGAAACGTTCCAATAGTGTTGTAGGCAGGGTTGTTAAATCCTACAATGATACTGGCAAAATAGTTAGTGCTTTTAAAACCGGCAGACCCCGCAAAACTTCGGCAAGAGAAGATCGAATAATGCAGCGTATGTCATTAAAGGACCGTTTTAAGTCTTGCACAGAAATTAAAAGGATTATGAATAGTACCTCATGTGTTAATGTGTCAAGACAGACTGTTTGTAGACGACTGCAAGAAATAGGGCTGTTTAATCGAACCCCAGGGAAGAAACCACTTGTTAGTTCGAAGAATAAGAAGAAGAGATTAGAGTTTGCAAACGGGTATGTAATTTGGACATATGAAAATTGGGCAAAAGTATTTTTCAGTGATGAAAACAAGTTTAATTTATTTGGAAATGATGGAAAAAACAATGTAAAGAGACGTATTGGTGAAAGATTAAGTGCAACGTGTACTAAGAAAACTGTCAAGTTTGGGGGCGGAAGCGTCATGGTATTTGGAATGTTTTCTAGCCAAGGTACAACGCCTCTTGTCCGGTTACAAACTCGTGTAAACGCGCAGATCTATAAAAACATTGTTCAAGATCATGTTGTGCCAATCATAGAGAATTCAGGTTTCGATAGGGCTACCTTTATGCAAGATAATTCCCCATGTCACAAGGCAAAGGTGGTAATGAGTTACCTTAGCGAGCAAGATTTAGAAATTATGAATTGGCCACCGCAAAGTCCTGACTTTAATCCAATAGAAAATCTTTGGAAGACCTTAGGAGTGAAAGTTATGGAAAGAAATCCCACTAACACGGAGGATTTGTGGGTGAAGCTTCAAGAAGAATGGTCTAAAATTAGTATCGAGTATTGTCAAGAACTGATTCGTTCTTGTAGTCGAAGATGTGCAGCTGTCATTGAGAGCAAGGGCTCATTTACTAAATATTGATTGTACATGTATTTTTATTGTTTTTTTGCTGTTTACATTGTTTTTCTCAATTTTGTCTCTTACTTTTGGACGTTCCAAATTTGAAAATAGATAAATAATTGTTATAGTTCTTTTTCTACCATTTGCAAATGATTCAAATTTTAATATGTTATTATGGATGATAACGACTACCAGTTGTCAAAATTTCAGCTTTTCACAGTTGTTATTTCTAACAAATATTAGGTTTTAAAATTTTGTCCCTTAGTTTTGGACGGTACTGTATATATATATATATATATATATATATATATATATATATATATATATATATATATATGTGTGTGTGTAAAAAAATTCTCAGAGTTAACCTGTGGAGAATGAAAATATTTATGAATGTAACAGACAATAGGAAAACTGTCATATTAGCCGACGCGTTTCGTTTCAATGTGGACGTTTTTCATGATAATAATAAATAATAATAAATTTGTAAAATAAATTTATAATAAATATAATAAATTCATTATTTATTTTATAAATTTATAATAAATTTAATAAATTCATTTCGTTTTCGCCTTGAAAAAGTCCACTCTGGACGAAACGCGTCGGCTAATATTACAGTCTTCCTATTGTCTTTCATATATATATATATATATATATATATATATATATATATATATATATATATATATATATATATATATATATAGTATTATTACAACTATATTATTTATTACTTAGCAGATTAATGTTATTTTCAGCACCCTGTTTCCTGAACTTCCTAGACGCATCGGGCTTATTGGGGTGAGGTTGAAGTTTTAATTTTCAACTTTGTTTGAAGCTTAGCAGACATAATTTTTTTTTTCAGGTGTACGGTATTGTCACTCTAGTAAATGATGATCAAACATACTTGAACAAGAACACCACACCACGGTCATCTTGGTCTAATTTTGGGGCGATTGTTTTAGCTTCCTTATTGATATGGTGTTCTATTGTTTTGCAGACATGAAAAAATGAAATGCAGACATGAAAACAATTTTTTACTACGTTACTTAAAAATCGATAACGGAAAAAATAAAATAAAAATAAGTAAATAAACAAACAAAATAACAATAAAATAAGCAAAATTAATTAACGCAAACAAATTACAAAATCACACCTGTTAGAATAGACGAAATAGAATAATAATATAAAAAAAGCAAAAAAAAAAAAAAAATACAACAAAAAACAACGAACCCAAAATAAATAAAGTAGATAATAAACAAATTAGCAAATCATTATGACCAAAATATTTGTTAGACTATAAAATCAAACCAAAATATCGGAAGAAAAAAATAGCTATAACTGTTATATAACGATAAAAAAATACTACGTTACTTAAAAATCGAAAACCGAAAAGAGAAAATATACAAATAAATAATAACAAATAATATAGATTGACCTAAATTCACCCAAATAAATAAATAAACCAATCCCGATAAACTAACCGTTAGAAAAAACAAATAAAGATAATCAACCCAAATAAATACAAATTAAAAACTGTTCCCGCCAAAATAATACTTAGAATAAACTACAGCAATCAACCCCGAAATCGAATAAATAGCTTTAGTTAAGTTCTCAAACCAAAACAAAACTATTAAATAAGCGATATAAACAAATTTTTATTACGTTAATAAAAACACCAATTAAAAAATAAATAAATAAATATATAAGATAAGAAATAAAAATAAATAAAAACAAGCGAAATAATTTCACACAAATAAATAAATAAATAAACAAATAAACGACTTCCGGTAAAATAACCACCAAAATAGACTACCACTGAACCGTATATATATAAATAGCCGAGAAAAATAACAGCACTCGTGGCCTGACGATTGCATATAGCCTGAAACAGACTGTCGCCTCTAAGTGTTGACTTCTATGTTCACCTTTATATATATATATATATATATATATATATATATATATATATATATATATATATATATATATAAGTGTGTGTAAAATTTTAAACAGCTAACCTTTATCTTCAAAAATAACAACATACCATAAAATTCAAAATTAAAACGAACGGACATTATTCATGAGTTCAAATGACCCTGTGTCCCTGATAAAACCGAACTCATGTATAAAATCGGTCACACGGCTACATACTTATCGAAACGCTTTACGTTACATCGATCCGACCATAGCTCCATCAAAACCCATTTAAACACTCACACATAAACTTACGAGACTCCATTCGAATCATACTAGTAGAAAATACAAACATAATAACCCTATCCATATGTAAAAACAGATTAAAAATAAAGGAAGCCTTAATAATAAAAAAATGAAAAAGCTAACACTTAATAATATTAACTACGAACACGGCCATAATGTTCTAACTGTGTTCGGAAAATAAAACATCCCTATAATTCTAGAAACGTACACACTAACTTTTTTCTTTCTTTTTCGTTTCATTCCTTTTTTATTCTGAATCATAACATGATGGTTATAAAGAGGAGCCAAATAAAACTTATCTATTTAAGGTTAATTAATTAATTAATTTAATTATTAAGTTAATTAATTTTTAATTAAAATATACAATGTAGCGCTCGTATTAAAAATGAATGTCGCTGCTCGAAATGATAAGCATAATATTAATTAAATTTATCGTTACTGGATATCGCTCTATCTAACATTGCTCTCTTTGCTTGGGTAGTAATTACAAAGATATTAGTTTATAAAATCTCACAGAGAACGTTTTAATCATCATGTTCATTACTGAGTGCGATGAAATGTGAAATCTTAGAAAGAATGATGAAGTGCTTGATATAATTTTCATTAAGTCTAGGCCAGCCTTCCCTGTGAAAATAGAAGGAATGGCTGTTTGGTCTTAATATAAACTGCATTTAAATATATTGTTAGTATATACCTAACGTGTGTATTCCTTTTTACTTTTCAATTGGTACATACTTTTATTTTATTATCCTTGATCGAATTTTGATAAGACAGGAGTGTTACTGATTGCATGTAACCTTCTTGCTTTTTTTTTGCTTACTTTTTTTTTTGCTTACTTTTTTTTTTACTTACTATGTCTCTCACTATTTAAGTTCATATTTTAAATATGTTTCTTTTCCATGACATATTAAATTCGGCGCCAGCAACAAAATTTTTAAGGATTTAATTATATTCAAATTACTCTCCAAGACAACATGCTCAAAAACTGAATATGTCAGAAAAATGGAGAGAATAGGATGGGGAAAAGGAAGTAATGATGTCTACTGACCGGCAGATAAATTAACTCGTATTCACACCTGGATTTTCACTTACCTGAAAAAAGAAAAGAAAATAGAGGAAAATTAATTGAATTTCAACTAAAACGTGAGACGACTAAAATATCTACATTGGAACAGGGAAAAAAATGAACACATATTTAAACAGCAAAAATACTTGTTCATATATCGAGGAAATAAAACGATATAAAAATATCACAACAAATTATTCCAATGAACTGTGTCTCTTCTTCTTTTTCCTCCACTTCTTCTATCTGCCATGTCCCTTAATGACATTTGCGATCATGGTTCTCCCTAATTTCCTGTCCTCTATAGGTCTTAGTACATTTTGTCCTTTTGCTTTGTTGTAACCTAGGAAGGTTTACTGAATAAGCAAAATAAAGGTTGGGAATGAAATGGTAATCTTTATAACATCAACAAAATACAATACTCGCCAGCGGCGTGAAGTAGGTAAACCACTGCTAGTGGCGGACTACTTAGACAGCATATTACCTCCACTTACAATAATGTCCAACGTATTTATGAGGATTGGGACATATCCATTAGTGCTTATAGGTACGGTTTATAAACGAAAGAAATCGAGCGAATGGATGAAAAAGAGACGGTAAATTAAGCAAAAGAAAGAAAGAAAGAAAGAAAGGGAAGGGACGGAAAGAAAGAAAGAAAGAAAGTGTTGTAACCTAGAAAAGGTTACTGAATGACGAATAACTCAAATGGAGGTAGGAAATGAAATCGTAATCTTTATAACATCAAGAAAATACAATACTCGCCAGCGGCGTGAAGTAGGTAAACAACTGCCAATGGTGAACTACTTAGCGTATTACGATATTTACCTGCCTCCGTACGATGTAGGGTGCGTCACGAGGCCAAATTTAATGTGAAGAAATACTAGCACGTGGGCTCGGTCAAGAATTATCCGTAAACCCCGCATACGCGGAATCGGGTATCTGGCTACCTCCCCGGAGGAGACTCTGCCCTTCGGCAAAGCCTCGTCTGGGTTCCTCTCTGCCTTTGGGCAGAGAGTTCGACACGGCAAGATCTTCCTACGCTGTCAGCTTACGCTGACAGTTTAGGCAGCATATTTCCCCGACTTACAATAGTGTCCAACGTATTTACGAAAATTAGGGCATATGCATTAGTGTTCATAGGTATGGTATATAACATGCTATCTCTTCTAAACCCTGTTCTGCATCCATATACACATCTTCGTTAGGCAGGGGTTATGTACTGTTTTCCTCTTTCCCTTTTGCCTTCATTTTGTCCTGTGAGTATCAGATTTTCCAAGCCCTTTTCCTCATTATTTGCCCTAGAAATTTAAATTGCCTCTGCCTGATGTGAAGTATAAGTTTCCTTTTTGTTTCCATTTTCTTTAAAAATTCTTCATTTTTCACATGTTCAGCTCATACTATTCTCAGCATCCTTCTGTAGAACCACATTTCTGTTGCCTTTTCAGCATTCACTGACATTAAAGGAGCTAATTGTGTTTGATGATTTTAGTTCATTGTTATATAATTATCAAGAGAGTTCTTCTTTATACTCATCACATAGGAAAATGGACACAGGGTGACGTATAGAATCAACAAAAGAGAAAATAGGGTTGTGATTCTGTTGAATGTGCGTGGTAGATTCTTTGCATTAGTCGAGAGGAAACACAATTGCGTTTAGATTTTTATTATATAGAATATCTCTGTAGTGTTCATATAAGCTTCATTTGGGGTTTCTGGATGTTTCATCGATGTACTTCAATGGGCATGTCGTACAGTATATTTTTATATCCCTACCTGTGTTCTGTTATTGTTGCTATCTCGTGGTCAGCTAGTATTAGTCCTTGAGGAAACACATCAATGGGTTATTTAATGACGACAAGATTTTTTATTGCTGGTTTGGTTTGCTTTCTTTTGTTTTACGACACTATTCTGCCAGTAGCGAAACAAATTAGACACATTCTTTTATTCTCATAAAGGCTTAACAACTGGAGAGTCTTAGATTTAAGACATTGCCACTTCTTTGCAGTTGAAGATAAAGGGAAGCCCTGTAGCCTGTACATTAAAATAATTTGCTTTCAAATGTGTCAAATGTTGGTATTCTGCTAGAAATTTTAACATTCAAATTCCTCATCACCAAATGTTGTCACAAATAGGAAAGGTTCGCACATATAGAAAATAAGAAGTATTTTATTCCAGAGAATAATATGGTACACGGTTGAGAAGACAGAGTAATGTAATAAACAGTTAATTGTTAACTCCAGTAAGAGAGAGTGTTGTTGAAATAGTCTAAGACCAGTCCATCTTGTGTGGGTGTTCAGCTACTTCACAACAAAATGGGATGATGGTAGCATGGTCTCCATGGTGTTCAGCTACACTACAACAAATTGGGATGATAGTAGCGTACTCTCTAGGATGTTCAGCTAGACCACAACAAAATGGGATGATGGTATCACGGTCTCTATGGTGTTCAGCTACTTCACAACAAAATGGGATGATAGTAGAATGGTCTACACGGTGTTCAGCTACTTCACAGCAAAATGGGATGATGGTAGTATGGTCTCTAGGATGTTCAGCTAGACCACAACAAAATGGGAAGATGGTAGCATGGTCTCAAGGGCGTTCAGCTACTCCACAACAAAATGGGATGATAGTAGCATGGTCTACACGGTGTTCAGCTACTCCACAACAAAATGGGATGATGGCAGTATGGTCCCTATCGTGTTCAGCTACCCAAAAACAAAATGAGATGATGGTAGCATGGTCTCTAGGGTGTTCAGCTACACCACAACAAAATGGGATGATGGTAGCATGGTCTCTTGAGTGTCCAGCTAATCCACAACAAAATGGGATGATGGTAGCATGGTATCTTAGGTGTTCAGCTACAACTCAACAAAATGGGATGATATCACGGTCTCTATGGTGCTCAGCTGCTTCACAACAAAACGCGTTGATGGTAGCATAGTCTCTAGGGTGTTCAGCTACTCCACAACAAAATGAGATGATGGTAGCATGGTCTCTAGGGTGTTCAGCTACTCCACAACAAAATGAGATGATGGTAGCATGGTCTCTAGGGTGTTCCGCTACATCACAACAAAATGGCATGATGGTAGAATGGTCTCTAGGGTGTTCAGCTACACCACAACAAAATGGAATGATGGTAGCATGGTCTCTTCGGTGTTCAGCTACTCCACAACAAAATGGAATGATGGTAGCATGGTCTTTTGGGTGTTCAGCTACTCCACAACAAAATGAGATGATGGTAGCTTGGTCTCTAGGTTGTAATATTGTGGAAAATAAATGAGAAAAATTTAAGGTTAAGGACATATTGTATTTCTAAAATACGATCTGTTTGACGGGATCAATTGAAGGTCACAAGTCCCATAAGAAATAAGGAAAAGAAACAGGATGTAGCAGAGACTTTTCATTGGCCCATAGACTTACAAATCAGCAATGAGTTAGAACACAAGATTTTATGATTAAAAAAAAAGTTTCCTCTTCCAAAATTCTCTAGTAGGAATTTATCACTTGGTAGAGAACACAGGTTCTGCAAGGTGCTAAGATAGTGTATTTTTACTCTCATTACACTCTCTCCATCACTGACAAGAGGTCAGCAAATTTTCTCTACTGAGAACAATAAAAGTATCCAATAAACTAAATGCATTTTACCTTTTTTTCTTTTCTTTTTCTTTTCTTAAATAATGTTGACTCAATATAATGCCCAAGTGCTACTTAAGATAGAGCGTTACTGTATCTATTAAACAGTTAATCATTAACTCCTCTCCCTCAGTAAGAGAAAGCGTTGTTTAAATAGTCTAAAACGAGTCGAACTTGTGGGGGTGTTCAGCTACTCCACAACACTGGGTGAAAATAACTTTGGAGAATTGGTATATACTGGATGATTTTAATTTAAAAATAAAAAGAATTGAGAAATGTGATTGAGCAATATCAAGCAAAGGAGTGTTTTGGGGCCCTTTGTAATCTAGATATTCGCATCATTGTTATACTATGTTTGGTTTGTTTTATTTTAAGGCATATCAGCCTCAGTGGGTTGTTTTTAAATCTGGTTCACACCTCCAGTCTTTTGAATAGGAGGAGAGATTTATCCCTTTTTCCCTGTTTAGGTTAGGGCTTCCAGTTCTATTTAAAGTGCCGGTTGTAAATAGAAAAGGTTAACACAAATATAGAAAATAAGAAGTAGTTTATTCCGAAGGATACAAATGTATTAAACAGTTAATCATTAACTCATCTCCCTCAGTAAAAGAAAGTGTTGTTTAAATAGTCTAACACCAGTTCATCTGGTGGGGGTGTTCAGCTACGCCACAAAATGAGATGATGATAACATGGGCTCTAGGGTGCTCAGCTACTCCACAACAAATTGAAAACGATAGAATTTACCAAACACATTTGATAAACAGAATAATAAAACGCAATTCTTGATAATAGACTTTTTACATCCGCATTCATTTGGCTGCAGCAATCAAATGTATTTGGATATATAAAAAAAAAACAACTTTGGAGAGATTACCAATTTTGATTCTGGCATAAACAGCTTAGTCGGAATGTAGAAAAAGTAAAAAATAGATAGAAAACCCTTGTAGGTATTCTTTAATATATATATATATATATATATATATATATATATATATATATATATAAGTGTTCACACTTTCTGTGATATTTAATCAAGTAAGTGGAATAAAAATCAATAGATGGACGCTTCGAATCGTATTTCATCGTTGTTCTACAAATGCGTTCCTCGCGGCAGAACCAGGAAGTGTTTTCTCTGTCTGCGTCATGACTACCTTATTTCGCGCGCGTGTAGCCCAGGGGTAGTGCATTGGACTCTGGTTTGCAATATACGACGTTTTATTTTTTATGGTTTGTTATATTCCTCGTTTTATCTCATATCATACGGTTCTTTTGAAAATCGCCACCGATGATAAATAAAATGAATAATAGGTAAAAAATAAAAAATAAAATTATAATCGAACGCTTTCCAGAATTGTAACCTTGTTTGAATATTAAGTGCTATCAGGCCTTATTTACTTAAGGTCGATTTGTCATGAAGGAGACTTCCTAAACTCATCAGTCTGGAAGAGGCTGATCCCCGCGTTCGACATTTTGGAAAGTGCCTGGAAACCATACCACGTATTAACCCAAGCCTTGTGAGTAAAATTGGATAGACGGAATACTAGGGCCGTCGATAGCTGTGCTAGGACGAAGTCACAAGTCATCGTGACCGAGGGTTTCAGTGTGCTGTCCTTGTTCAGATTTATTGATCACGCTAGATAACACACTCGTTTCCCAGAAACTGTAGCTAAGGTCTGCTCAGTATAGTGGGCTCTGTGGGTGTTAAATACAAATCTGTCTGAGCGGGAATCTGCAATTGGGATTAACTAGCCACCCTAGTAGACCGGTATCCTCGAATACAAGTGGCCAGCTATTATTACGCCTTGAGGAAACACATCTGATATTGCCTGGATGAAGAGACAGCTTCATCAGTTCTCAAAGCTATATTCTTTTTCCAATGTTGAGAATATTGGCAAGTTGACTGCAAACCAAATTTCAGTGTAGCGTCATGTCAGGGCTACTAATTTTTTTTTTAATATCTTGTGAAATATGCTATGTGTCAAGTAAAGATTTTAGGGACAAAATTAATTGAGAAAATGATCGTTTTTTTCTTTAACCTGAGATTCCATGTCACCAAATCGTGGTGACAGTTGTTTCCTGTGTGTAAACTGCAACCTCAGTTCTCGAACATCTCACATGTCGTACATATCTGTTTTCGAACTGATAGTTCGACATGAAAATGCCTCGGTTATCGAACAAAATTTCGGTTCTCGAACAACATTTCCGAACCGAATTAAGCCGAACGGAATAATTTCTGAGTCGTGTTGTATACCTTCGTGTGTTTTGCTGTGCATTTTTTTCTAATTTTATTGTACTGTATATTTTTTCTGCATTGATTCCTATTGGAAAAACAGATTCGGTTTACAAACATTTCAGGTTACGAACGGCCTTCAGGAACAAATAATTTCGTGAACCGAACTTTCACTGTATAATCTACTTCTATATAATATAGTATAACCTGAACCGCGCCAGTAAGTGACTCCTCTTCGTATTCTCTAACTTTATAAGAGCCAAATCTGGTCTAAAATGGAGTAGCGCGACCATATATGGGCAGCAGCGCCCAAGTCTTCACTTTTCAGTCTCTATAAAGCTTATTTTCCACCCTACAACTAGTTTCCCAGGGACGAAAAATCACAAGACCTTCGCTGCTCTAGCGCTATTCCGTGAACAGTGTTCAGACGTCCTACCTTCCTTAGTTCCACCAGTTCAGGGCTAAGACCCGCTATGCCCACGGGCATTGTAGTGAACCACCTTCATTTTTTTCGTATTTCATTGGCGATATGTAAGTTCCACTCAAGCAGCTTAATCCGACGAAAGGGTGCTTTGTGGAACAACTTCCCAAGCGGAGGCTTCTCTGATCGCTATAGGCTTATGACCACATCACGTTGAAACACCGGTTCGATGACAAAAAATTAAACAACGTCGAGCCTGGCCAGTAATTACATGGGTGACCGCTTGGGAATACCAGGTGTTGTAATCTTGGATGTGCGGGTGGTGTAATGCATAATGGCTCGGAATTGTTAATCGAAAAGTTCCAATACCATTGTCATATAAGAATAAACTTGTTGCTGCCGACACTTGGGTGTGAACACGGATCCCCAGAGAGCAAGCCTAGTTGACCTCATCTTGGAATAATTAGATCACGTGAAGGGTAAAGGATATATATATATATATGCGGTGTATATAGGACGAACCAATCTGAGGTTGGAGACACGGGTTGCAGCACCTTCCCGCCTATCTGCCTTGTAGTAGTCGGAGCCAATCTATAAGAAGAACTACTCAAGCAGTCCATGATTCGGCCATTAGACAGCATTTCCTCGACAGACATGTTTGTGCCACCGATTATGAAGATAATTGCTTCTCAATATTACACAGTGCAAGCTCGATGCACCATCTCCGAGTCCTGGAGGGTGTATTTATAAAATTTGATCAGCCCAGTCTGTGCATACAGGAGGGGCTTTTTGTACGTTCCTTACGCTTTTTTGATTGTCTTTGTTCTTTTTTATACCCTTTTAAATTTTAATTATTTGTAATTAAAATTTTTCTCTTTTTTAATCACGTTCCAAATTTATCTCATTTATTATATTGAATGTGTCTTTGTTTTCCAATTTACCAACGTATACCTTTAAAAAATGTTGGTCGACGAAAGGTACCTAAGGTATAACATGATGTCCGTTTTGTTTAAATCTATGTTTTATTTCTGTGGGTACAAATCACTGTATATATATATATATATATATATATATATATATATATATGTATATATAAAATGGTGGTAGTCTCTTGGAAAAACCTTGGATATTTCGACTTGCAGTAGAACAAATCGGTACCCAAGGAAAAATGAGGAATAAAAAAAGTAAGAACCAAGAACAAGAAATTGAAGCGGAAATAATCGCCCAGAATTCAAGCTCAGAATCCAAAGAAAAAAAAACCCTCCAAAACGAGTAAAAGGTAACTACGTAAAGTGCTCAATACACGAAGTAGAGCAAACCGAAGTTAAACCTAATGAGCCAGGCAAACCTACCGATATATATATATATATATATATATATGATTATTTATTCAAAAATATGATTCCAACACGCTACATAAGAGTTCTCATGTTTCTAAACAAGAGCCGAAAACTTCGATATAATTATTTGAATTAAATTGAATTAAAGCAAGCTCTGTTCCATCTTCAAGCGACATTTTTTTGGAATAACTTATTTCTGAAATTTACGTGTTTTAATAACATATTCATTATTGAAATCAAAATTTCCATGGTAACGGCCAGTGCGATTGTTCATATAGAGAGGGCCGCAGGGTGTTAATAATTTGTATCAGTATAGAGTTACATTCATAGATGTTAAGTCAGGGTAAGTTTGGGGTGTCTAAATTTATGGGAATTAGCAGCGTCTGACCGAGTATTCGTTCGAAGGTTTTACTATTATTGTATCTGTGATTTACAATGTCTCTCCTACAAACAAACAAAAAATGTATGGATCCACCTCTTCTCCTCCAGTCATGGGTTAATCAGGAAGACTCGTATCACTAAATCATTATTAACACCCACAAAAATAAATTCTTGCATTCTAGAATCATATTTTCTGGCTTTAAATAATTTGCAAAAAGTTCTTAAGCCATAGAAAACGAATCAATCAATCACTCAATTCGATCAATCAATCAATTCGATCACAACAATATTAACCCGTTGAAGTCCTGGATTCGTTAGCTTCCCTGTCAGCTGTAACTATTTTCTGTAATCCCCTATCTCGAGTGTTTCTTGGACGTCTTAAAGATTGAACATCATTGTAAAAAATACTGTTTCTCGATTTTTTCAAATTATATATATATATATATATATATATATATATATATATATATATATATATAGTAATTATTGGTTGGAATAAATTCTTTTTTAATACTACCCATATTTTAAACATCTGAATAGATATTATAACATGACTTCGTTATCAAGCTTTTTGAATTTTCCTATACTTGTGTTTTGATTGGACCATCTAGCCTTTGTAACAACGTTTTCCCCTTGCGAAGGATTGTTAATTAATTTGAAACTTTTAAAACCATTTATTTTACATTCAACGTCATCACTTGATAAGACACCGAGGGTGTTGAAACAAAATGGCTATTTTTGTAGTGATTTTATAACATATTTATGTTATAAATTATTTTTTATTTTTTTAAATAAATAATTATATCTACTCTACTTTGTATTGAGCACTCTTTTAAGAATAGTAATTGTTGGTTATTGGAATTCATTCCATATACACCAATCATATACTTGGATATATATATATATATATATATATATATATATATATATTAGGTTGGTGCAAAAATAATGACGTAATGATGTCGTTTTTTGACGTTAAAAATACGTTAAAAAACGACATTATTACGTCATTATTTTTGCACCAACCTAATATATATATATATATATATATATATATATATATATATATAATCTATGTTACTTTCCACAATTAAATGTTTCATAGCAAATAACGAAGCCTTATTAAGTGCTATAAATATCATTGATATGTATTTGATAATTACGGCCACGTCACCTCACACCCTTATGCAAATGGAAACAAAACGAATAATTCCAAGTCAGTCGATAGTACTTTGATTTGCTCACTGGTAAGCCTTGCCAGTGTGTTTTTGCAGCTTCCTTGGAGTAACCTCCATCGCAGACAATTTCCGTAGGACAACTAATCGACAGTCGAGACAATAGTTTTTGGCCTGTTGAAATTCTGATGTAATCACGGATGACGCAATATTTTTCAGGGCCACACGGATTTCATCATACACCCGAAAATAGATTCATATTACTGCACACTACTGCAAATGACCTAATCCGAGGAAAAAATAGAAATCGGTTACACGCTGTCCCGGTATATGTATGACTTTGAGACTGTTCAAAATTAATGCCTTCCTGGTAAAGATTTAAGGTTAATTTTGACATCCCCACGGAGAATTCCAGTAAGATATCTTTAATTATTACTAAGATACAACAGTTCAAATCTTGTTGGGAGGCTAATGTAAATACCTTAGTCCAGGTCTGCCGTTTCAGATCTGGACTGAGATCACAACAGGAAGACGAGCCATCATTTCAACTTAGAGTTAAATACATTCTTATTGTTCAAAGTAGAGTCCAGTAGTGCTATAAAAACCTCGGAGAATTCCAGTAAGATATCTTTAATTATTTCTAAGAGACAACGTTTCAAAGTTTAATCTAACAATTGGACAATTTTGTTTTTACACGATTTGGGCAATTTTTCTCATTGAATACAGGTCTAAAGTGTTATAAAAACCTCAGTCCAGGTTTTTAGGATAAGAAGCTTAGCCATCTTGACACCATTTGTCGTAAGAATTACTGAAAAACCCTTCAGGATATGGAATTAATAAATGCTAAACACTTCAAATGCATCGGCGTATGAATCAGTTACTACAAAATTAGCATAAGAGATAAGGATATCGAGACTCATGTTCTTAAATAGTTTCATCCTATTGGCTGTTTCATGTCGAGCGATGCATGGCGCCAAACTCGTTTAGAAAGATCTAAACAGTCAACAGATCGTTCCTCAGGTAGATGACCTAAAATGGCTTTGAGTGAAGCCTATAGACCACAGCGAGGACCATCCTTCTTTGAAATTTGTGGACTGGCGCTACACAATCACAAATTACATTCACCAGCAGCAACAACTAAAATGGGCAGCACACATAACTTGGAGGTAGAACAATGATATAATCAAGATGCTGACGTCTCATATTATTTGAAACAAATGTCAAGGAAAGAAGCCACCTACCATCAATACAAAGAAAATATATTGCAGCTACTGAACAAGAAAATCTGTTTTTTTGAAAAAATCTTTTTAATAGAAAGGTTGTGTAACTTTCTAACGAAAATAACAATGGTTGCTCGTTCAATGAATGCTAAATATTTCCTTATAAGGAAACGGCTAATATTACCTCTACCAGATAGTTAGATATGAGGAGAACCCATATAACGATACTTTGATCCCAGCCCCATGGGCAGGGTGTAAAGAAAAGCTCCCGGTCAATGAATACCAAATGTCTCAATACAGTAGATTTTTTCTTATTCGGAATCGCCCGTATCCGGAATCCCTCGTATTCGGAGTGCCTCCTATCCAGAATCCCGCATATCCGGACAAGTTTTTGATGGGTATATTTAAACTATTTGGGTCATATGTAATTGACTTGAAAGAAAGAAAAAAAGAAGGGAAGACAGAAATGTTTAACGTCTGTTTCAGTGAAATGGAAAACGTAATAATTGTAACTCCCTTACGAAAAATAGATAAAGAAAGAAAAGAAAAGACATGGACAGAAATTAAAATGAGAGAAAAGGAAAAAAAAAAGAAGAAAAACCAAGAAAGGTAAAAGAATAATAATAATAATAAAAAAAAAAACTGAGGGAAAGCAAAGAGAATGACGGAACGATTGAATAAATGAAGAGAACACAAAAATGTAAAAGAAAGAGAAGACGAAAAGGATGGATGAGAACACAAAAATGCAAAAGAAAGAACGCAAAAAACGAGAATGAGAACACAAAAACGTGAAAGAAAGACAACACGAAAACGTGAAAGAAAGACAACACGAAAACGTGAAAGAAAGAGAACATGAAAATGTGAAAGAAAGAGAACAGAAATGCGGATGAGAACACAACAATGCAAAAGAAAGAACACAAAAAACTAGAATTTGAGTACAAAATCGAGAAGAAAGAGAAAACAAAAACGCGAAAGAGAACACAAAAACGCGAAAGGAAAAGAATATGAAAATGTAAAAGAAAGAGAAAATAAAAATGTGAAAGAAAGAGGACACAAAAATGTGAAAGAAAGAGAAAATAAAAATATGAAAGAAAGAGAACACAAAAAAGGGGAAAAAAGACAACACGAAAATGTGAAAGAAAGAGAAAATAAAAATGTGAAAGAAAGAGAACACAAAAATCTGAATGAAAGAGAACAGAAAAATATGAAAGAAAGAGAACACAAAAATCTGAAAGAAAGAGAACACGAAAATGTGAAAGAAAGAGAAAATAAAAATATGAAAGAAAGAGAACACAAAAATCTGTAAGAAAGTGAACACAAAAACACGAAAGAAAGAGAACACGAAAATGTGAAAGAAAGAGAAAATAAAAATGTGAATGAAAGAGAACAGAAAAATATGAAAGAAAGAGAACACAAAAATCTGAAAGAAAGAGAACACGAAAATGTGAAAGAAAGAGAACACAAAAATCTGAAAGAAAGAGAACACGAAAATGTGAAAGAAAGAGAAAATAAAAATGTGAATGAAAGAGAACAGAAAAATATGAAAGAAAGAGAACACAAAAATCTGAAAGAAAGAGAACACAAAAACGCGAAAGAAAGAGAACACGAAAATGTGAAAGAAAGAGAACACAAAAATGTGAAAGAAAGAGAAAATAAAAATGTGAAAGAAAGAGGAGAAAATGAAGGAAGAAAACGATTAGGTGGAAACTGGATTGAAAAGAAAAAAAAATAAATAAAGAAGAATGAAAAATTAAATAAAATTAAAAGCGATAAAAAATTGTAAGAAAAAAACGAAAGAGAAAACTGGAAAGACGAGAATGAACGAATAAGGACATTGACAAAAGTGAAAAAGGAAAAAGCAGAAAAAAATTAAATCGGAAAAAGATTAAAAGATTAAAAGAGATTAAAACAGCAAAGGGCATTGAAAGAAAAAATTCAAAAATGTCACAGCCAAGAGCAATAAAATATATTAAAACCAAAAAAAAAAAAAAAAATGAAAGAAGGAAAAAAAGAGAAGAGAAAGAAAATTGCATAATGTTGAAAGAAAAGAACAAATTTGCATCGAAGAATATAACGACCTCTTCAGTTGAAGAATTTATTTTATTTTTTATCTCTAATATGTCGTTTTTGCCTTCATTCTTCCTCTTCTGAAAGTGAATTAGCCGATGAGATTTGGCCTTGAGCCTTTGCAAGTATGAAAGTCAATGTACGAGTAAGTCTGTGGCGAACGAAAATTCATTTCCATTCTCATTTTTTATACTGAAATAGAACAATTCTGCAAGGATGCAGAAACCTTTTAAGAATGAAAAGTCCCATCATGCTCTGACCCGCCTCTACCAATCGCTAAAGTGCCAATCGAATTTAACCTTTCTTCTCCTAGAAATTCATTCGCTTTTCTCTTAAAGATATTCCAAAATTGCGAGAACAAACACATACACAAAGAAAAGAAAGAAGGTGTATTTGCATGTGTGTTAGTGTAATGCCGATTCTGTAGACAACAAAACTGTGGGGTTGTTTAAGCTGAGATTTAGCACGTACATCAGCTTTTTGTCCCCCCAGGAAAAGATAGGCTTAATGGGATGGCTCGAAAGTGTTACTCAAAAGAAGAAAAAAATTATATTAACATATACGTATCGAATAAACGGTTAGCAACACTGGGCCTTTTTCTAACTTGGAATCGTTAATGATACCTTATAAATGATGGCTTCAAAGTACTAAGAAACTGGAAATTTTCTGAGAAAAAGTGCTGAACTTCTATATATTATATATAGCTATATGGCACTATATATATATATATATATATATATATATATATATATATATATATATATACCGAAGTATAGGATTGGTGTATACGGAATGAATTCCAATAAACAACAAATACTATTCTTATAAGAGTGCTCAATACAGCGCAGAGCAAATAAAATTTTTTATTCGAAAATTATAACATAAATATGCAATAAAATTACTACAAAAATAGCCATTTTGTTTCAACACTTCTGGTCTCTTTTCAAGTGATGGTATTGAATGTAGAATAAAGAATATAAACCCTTTATTCTACATTCAACACCATGACTTCATAATACACCAGAAGTGTTGAAACAAAATGGCTATTTTTGTAGTGATTTAATAACATATATATATTATAATTTTCGAATAAATAATTTTAAATACATACATACATACATACATACATATATACATATATATATATATATATATATATATATATATATATATATAATTTTAAATTTAAAAAAAATTAAAAGAGATTAAAAATAGATTACTAGAAGTAAACTTATATTTTAAAATAAAATTTTATTCTTTTAATGTACTTTCTATGATTATTTTTCTAATCGACTATTTCATACAAAATCCCCAAAATTTAAAAAAAAAATTAAATCTCTAACAAACATCAAATTAAATTATTTGTAGATAGTTTAGAGACATTCAAATTTATATCAAACATTATAATCTTTATGAACCCTCAAAATAACGCTTTCAAAGAAAAACAAAATAACAGCGTTTGTTTCTAGACTTTATTTATTTTTTTTTTTTTACAAAGAAAATTAGTGACACTTTCTCTCATGACTTCCTTCTCTCTTTTTCTCTCTATGGGTTTTTTCTTCTCTACCTCTTCGATATCAATATATAACTTCGGTTAAGTTAACCGATTAAATGTGTCAATGTCCGCTAACCCCACTCATGTCTTCTCTCTCCTCCCTCACTTCATCACTTCGTTAATTTGCATATGTTTAATACAGCCCGTCAAAAATGTGTAAATTTCTTTTCATTTTAAGTAAAGTCTGATGATCCGCAGTCCTTTAAAAGGGCTGTGGTGAAATAATTTATTGCATGGAACCTTAAAGTGGTCTGTTTTTATTTAAATTATTTGCTCTGGATTTACATTGAGCTCTCTGGATTTTATCCTCCTTAGGTTTACCCATACGGATTACCTCGTTTGTCATAAATTATATAATATAACGCAGGCGCGTTGGCATTAGGTTGGTGCAAAAATAATGTCGTTTTCTCATATATGTTACTACGTGAGAAAAAGACATTATTTTTGCACCAACCTAATATTACGTTTCCCTGATAAACTTACTATCCGGGTTTCAATTCTCGGTAGTGGATGCGCACTGCTGATTAGTCCCAAATATAAGACGAAACGGCCGCCCTGTGCTTTTTGCATTCTGCTGAGGTTACGTCTAGAGTCGATGAATTACTTAATTATAATTATCTCAAATCCTCCTAATTTCTATCATATATATATATATATATATATATATATATATATATATATATATATATATATATATATATATATATATATATATATATATATATATATATGCCTTTAAATAACTAGGGGAACATTGGGTCGCAAGATATCGTTGCTCTTTCTGTAACAAGTGAGTAGGATGTTAGCCTAATGTGCAAACCCCAACCTGAAGGATCAGGTTTTGAATTCTTCTCCAAGACCAGATGCAGCCCAAAGCTATAGAACCCTGCTATTTAACAATAGGAGGAGAAGAAGAGGATTTATACCTTTCCCAAAGGTATTAACACATAAGTTACTGTAATGGGTTCGATTAGAATTCGAACTCGGCTCTCTGATATCTCCATTCGAGCCGCTATCCATTACTCCACTTATAATCAAATGTGCTGTTGTCGGGCAGTCGGTTTTCTAGGAATTGATCTGTTTGACCCTCATACGTCGAATTTGACGGGAGAGTGGAGTATATATATATATATATATATATATATATATATATATATATATATATATATATATATATATATATATATATATATATATATATATATCATAATTAATACATTGAGTCGAGAAGAACCCTCAGCAGAAAGCAGAAAGCATTGGACGGGTGCTTCGTCCTATTTTTGTCACTCATCAGCAGTGCGCATCCATTACAGAGAATCGAACCCAGGCCGTTACGATAGAAGGCGTGACTCAGGGTGCACAGTCAATTGGTCTAAGTAGACTTGAACGAGACACACGACGGGACTTGTGAAGAACTGGCTCTATATCGAGTCTTGCATGCTACCACCCTTCGTCATCGAGTCCGGTTGGTCTAGTGGGTATGACACTTGCGACATATCGTAACGGTCCGGGTTCGATTCTAGGCAGTGGATGTGCCCTGCTATTTAGGATTCTTCTAGACTCGATGAATTAATTATGATTATTTAAATGTCCTAATAATTTATATATATATATATATATATATGTGTGTGTGTGTGCATAACAAGAAATTGTCACACGGCCTAATACGTAAAACAGGAAAGACCGCATGGTAAAAAATTACCTATGTGACTGTCTAGACAGAGCAAAAAACACTTCTCAAAGTCAACACACAACAAAAATGATCGCGAGTCGCTACTCCAGTTTCACGCTCTCGCGATCACCAGGCGGCTATATATAAAAAGCTCAAACATTAATATTCCATGGTTATAATTTATTACTTTGAAATCCTATGCACGATCCAGTTCACCCGACCTACAAATTCAAAAATGCAAATTTTTGAATTTGTAGGTCTGATGTTTGAGCCTTTTATATTATATTCTTACTGGACAATGAGTTCTACCTGGATTCTATCATCTTGGGAATTATATATATATATATATATATATATATATATATATATATATACCGGGTGTATATGGGAAAATTTTTATTTGCGGTGCGTTTCGCTGGAGAACGTAAGTTCTATTCGGCTTCCTCGGGTTAAAATGAAAGAAAAAAAAATGTGTATGAGAAAAAAATGCCTTGGGATTTCTGAGGATAAGTAGAAATTATGATTCAAATTAATTTCCCTAGCTTATTATCACGCAATATCAAGACTTGGATAATGTCTGTCCCCCTCTCTATTTGTTTGTTTTATCTTTATCTGTATACATACATATATATATATATATATATATATATATATATATATATATATATATATATGAAGAAAAATATACGGAAAAAACAAGCAAAAATCATTATATGCAATTATGCTGTTTTAATGTTAATATAATGTCAACGTCGGGCGTTTCGGTCTAATAAACCATCTTCAGGACATATTCATAAAATATAATTAACATTATCAATTCAACATGACATATTTTATGAATATGTCCTGAAGATGGTTTATTAGACCGAAACGTCCGACGGTGACATTATATTAACATTAAAACAGCATAATTGCATATAAGGATTTTTGTTTGTTTTTTCCGTATATTTTTCTTCATACTGTCGGATCTATATCCATATATTTACTTATATATATATATATATATATATATATATATATATATATATATATATATATATATATATATACATTCATGGGCATAGTATTCTGAAAGTGATAGTTTGGATTTTGTCTGGGCTTTGAATATAAGTGCAAAACAGCTAGAATTCAACAGAGAGCCGCAAGTATTCCGAAAAGTCGATAAGCCTCCCACACCTAGGTTAGCGACTGCGACAAAGAACACCCAAGAAGGGACTCTGAGCCAACATGTGCCATGCGTTCTTGTGACGTCATTCTTCCTACCACCACTTAGAATCCAAGCTGTCGCCACTCTCTGTCTCTGTCTCTCTCTCCTCTAATAAAACAAATAACAAAAAGAAACAGTCCTTTTCATTAATAACATTTTATGCAGTAGCGTGGGGACCCAGAGACGATACATAATGAAACACTTTATTGTGTGCTAAAATGCACTTGTCTTTTATTTTCATTCCTTTTTGTTCATCTCAAAAAAAAAAAAAAATATGGTATACAAGAGTGTCCGAAAAAAAAACACGGAATTTGGACAGTTTATTTACAAGTTTTAAGTGTATGTATCACAACTTTAAATAAAAGAGTGCCATGTGTGTTGCCAGAGCAAATTCGAAAGATACTATATATATCTCGAACTGTGTCAAGGCTTCGGATGTACATTTGCTCATCGGCGTTATTACTATAGATAAAGTGTTGGTGTGGGGGATCTCATAGTTGAATGCTATGCAGAGATAATATTATGGCTTGCATCACGAATGACCATTTGCTACTGGCAGAACCATTCCTGATCAGCACAGGCCGATAAAGGAAGGAAGAGGCTATTCGAAATGTTAATCTTGGTTCGCGTGGCGCCTTTCATGTCAGTGCGTCATCTCGTTATCTTACAGACGAACACCCGGCCAAGTACAATGAGCCTCCAGGGAAAAGGCTGTCAGAAAAACGATAACACACTGCCAGTAAAGGCAAGAATGCTGTTTTAAAAGGCTCACAGCACTATTTCTTTACATTGTGTGTTCATATACGCAAATATGAGACCATTTTTCCCAGAATGTTTAAAACGTATTAAGTATTATATTTTGTTTAATGCTTTCAAGATATAGACGATTGTGGCTCTCCATATAACCCTTTGCAACGGCTATGAATTCAGAGTTTTCTATTGCTAGAGAGTGATTGCCACACTAACATCTAATGCATAACTGTGTGAAAAAGGGACGAATTCGCTTCTTTTCCAAGAGTATTTATATCTAAGTCAACGCAACAGACGATGTAGGAATTTGAACTCGGCTAGCTTATTCATAATTTTTGCGTTGATATTCGTTAGACTAAAGGCACGTTATGTAGATATATATATATATATATATATATATATATATATATATATATATAGATAGATAGATAGATAGATAGATAGATATGTACATGCTGAGATACATGCAAATGAACATGCTGAGATAGATAGATAAATACAGAATTAGATAGATATACATAAACAAACAGATAGATAAATAGATAGATATGAACACAATTAGATAGATAGATATTAGGTTGGTGCAAAAATAATGTCGTTTTTTGACGTTAAAATATACAGCAAAAACCGACCTTATTTTTGCACCAACCTAATAGATAGATAGGTATCCATAAGCAGATAGATATGAGCCGAATGAGATAGATAGATAGATAGATAGATAGATAGATAGATAGATAGATATGAACATGCAGAGATAGATAGATGCAAATGAATAGACTGAGATAGATAGATAGATAGATATATAGATAGATAGATAGATAGATAGATGGATAGATGGATAGATAAATATGAACAAACTTAGATAGATAGATATTAACATGCTGAGATAAATGCACATGAACAGACTGTGATAGATAGATAGATAGATAGATAGATAGATAGATAGAGAGATATATATAAACAGACATAATATATACGGATACGAGGTGTGCTAAGAAAAATAAAAGATAAGTAGATAGTATTCTGGCCTTGTTAGGGCCATAAATAAAGACACAAAGAGAGGAATTGTTTTAAACAAATATATTAACAGAAACTGTCCGTCTGTCGGAGATGATTGCCTAATCCATCCCTCTTCAAAAAGCAGTACCTGCTCCTATTTATAGCTGGGAGAATCCATATATGCGTGGGTAAATTACCATAACAGATAGATAACGATAGATGCTGGTGTGCGGTAACGTACTTCTGCATTCGGCGGTCAGTTGTCCTCTCGGTTCATGACTACATCAGATAGGTAGATAGATAGGTAGATATCAAAAGACTGAGATAGATAGATAGATAGATAGATAGATAGATAGATAGATAGATAGATAGATAGATATAAACAGACTGCGATAGAAAGAAAGAAAGAAAAAAAGAAAGAAAGAAAGAAATGGACATAGATAGATAGATAGATAGATAGATAGATAGATATGAACAGGCAGATCGATATGAACAAACTGGGATAGACAGATAGATAGAAAGATAGATAGAAAATATATAGATATGAACAGACTTAATATATACGGTTACAATGTGTGCCAAGAAAATTTAAAGTTAGATAGATAAAGATAGAAAGAGATAAGGAGACTGGTAAACACGGTTACAATTTTCACTAGAACGCTTAAACATCATTTTAAAGAAACGGATGCTGGTGTGCAGTCAAGTACTTCGGCATTCGGAGGTCGGTGATCGCCTCAGTTCATGACAGCACCGGATCTTCTTGATAGTCTAGTACAAAATTGGGGGCTAAGCCTATCCCGACATAATACCACGCTATGTTCTTTGCTACTAATAAGCGTAAAGAGCCGTTTTACCTATTGTTAGCCTTGGCATATTCAGATCAATCCCGGTGTTTCGTTGATATGCGCATTGCTTGGCCAATATCAAAAACTCTTCATTTCCCTTGTCGTTTGAGAAAATTGACAGCAAAGAAGCGGAGGGGCGAACAGGGGGAAAAGAGCTGGTAAGATTGATCGTATTGTTTCCCCGCGGACGGTATATCAAGCGGGTCTTAACCTCGGAGTTGGATGGGAAGCTCAGACAGGAGTTGAAGAAGCCGCTTGCATGCAATTATTTGGGGTTAGGAAATGCAGAACGGTGGACCGGGTGTTGGGTGGGGTAGCAAAAAGAACGGGATAAAAGAAAGACGGATGAACATGAAAGAAAGATAAGACATAAAAGTAAAATAAATTTAAAAAAAAAATGAACGAAACAAAAATAAAAAAGAGGCAAGAATAACACACACACACACACACACATACATATATATATATATATATATATATATACATATATATGTATTGCGATATTTATTTTGATTTGTGTGCATAGATGAAAGGGTAGTTCAAAATCATTTCCACTTACACCATAACGTATCTTCAGACAAGAGTGCGGATATTTTTTTTTTACTTTCCCTCGTGAATATATATATATATATATATATATATATATATATATATATATATATATATATATAATATATATATTTTTGTTTAAAAATATGATTCCTTTGCTACATAAGAGTTCTCATGTTTCAAAAACGGCGGCCGAAACTATACAAATAATTATTAAAATTAAGTTGAATTGGTGTGTTTAGTCCCGTTTCATCTTCAAGCGAAATTTTAGGAATAAGCTATCTCAGGTTTACGTGTGTTTTTAGGCATGGTTCGTTATAACATTCGTTATTGTGGGAGTGGCTAGGCGAGTCATCTTGGTCAAGTGGTCAGAGAGTTAAATCTTATCTATAGATTCATCATCTTCTAAAAGGTTTTGCTCAGGTTGCGTAGGGTATCTATTTCAAGGCTAATGTTGGCGGTCATTCTCTAGTTAGTTCCCAGTGAGGGATATTTTTATGGCGCGCCTACAGGTCGTTATGCGTCGGGAGGATTTTGTTTTATTATTGTCTATCTGATTGTCTCTTTATTTATTTGTTTATTCAAGTGGGTGTTTTATATACAAACCTTATTG
This sequence comes from Acanthosepion lycidas, assembly GCA_963932145.1. Taxonomy (NCBI): domain Eukaryota; kingdom Metazoa; phylum Mollusca; class Cephalopoda; order Sepiida; family Sepiidae; genus Acanthosepion; species Acanthosepion lycidas. The sequence goes on along the minus strand of OZ010600.1, from coordinate 13,900,322 downwards.
GACTGAATTTCAATTTGTTTGTTGACGACTACAGAAAGGTTTTTTCCTATTTAATGATTTGATTTTATTGAACTATGGGATTTTTTTTATGCTAATTATTTAATGCGAAAATTTGTTGATGTCGGTAAAAACCGTTAACTCCTTCCTATGGTTTAATAATTTTTCGTTATATATATATATATATATATATATATATATATATATATATATATATATATATATATATATATTACAATGAAACATTCAAAGAAAAAGTAGATTAGTAAAGTTGATATAAAATAGCGAAATCCCTTCGCTAACAAAATTTTAATGGTGCATTAACCTACAAATCACTCAATGAATGTTATGATCCTTGTTTTGTTTTTTAATCATGAGCTGTATAAGGTCTTTCGCAAGTACTTTCAATTGTACATTTAGTCATCCTCAAGCATGAAAATTATTTTGATTTTGGCAAAATTCAGGCAACATGCGAGAAAAGTTTCTACCGGAATTTCACCAAATCAAAATAATGTTAATGAATGTAATCGGATTCGACTGGAATTCGAACTCGGCTCTCTGTTTCCTCAATCCAAGGCGCTATCTATTACTCCATCGTGCAACCACTGCTTATATAAATATATTCTCGACTCTCCCGTCGAATTCGACGTATGAGGGTCAAGCAGATCAGTTCCTAGGAAAAACAGCACATGAGATTTGATTATAATGGTGAAGGTTTCGTGCAGGACCATCCATATGTGTGTGTGTGTGTGTGTGTGTGTGTGTGTGTGTGTGTGTACGTGCGTGTGTATGCGTGCGTGTGTGTGTGCGTGTGCGTGCGTGTGTGTGTGTGCGCGCGCGTCTGTGTGTGTACGTGTGTGTGTGTACGTGTGTGCGTGTGTGTGCGTGTGCCGGTGTGTGCGTGTGTGTGTGCGTACGTGCGTGTGTGCGTGTGTGCATGCGTGTGTGTGTGTGCGTGTGTCTGTGTGTGCACGTATGTGTGTGCGTGTGTGTACGTGTGTGTGTGTGCGCGCGCGTCTGTGTGTGTGTGTGTGTGCGTGCGTGTCCGC
>OZ010600.1:13876776-13889276 GCA_963932145.1 Acanthosepion lycidas | reverse complement strand
CACACACACACATACATACATACATACATACATACATACATACATACATATATATATATATATATATATATATATATATATATATATATATATATATATATTCCATTATAATAATTTATTTCACCAGACCCCTTTTAAAGGACTCTGGACCATCAGATAGCACTTCCAAAAAATGAAACGAAATGAAATGAAAATTCATACTTTATTTTTTTTATTTCTTTATTTCTGAATTTACATTGACCTCTCAGGATTTCATCCTCCATGGGACTACCTATACGGATTACCAAGTAATATATATATATATATATATATATATATATATATATATATATATATATATATATATATATATAAGTGAACATTGCAGTCAACACTCGACAAGCTGTTTCATGCTAGACACAATCGTCAAACCACGAGTGTTGTTTTTTCTTTCTCGGCTATTTATATGTCGATAATCTACTTTATACTATATATAAATAGGCGAAAAATAAACAACACTCGTGGCCTGACGATTGCGTCTAACATGAAACGGCCTATCGCCTCTAAGTGTTGACTTCAATGTTCACTTATATATATATATATATATATATATATATATATATATATATATATATATATGATAAATAAAAATAAATATATTTACTGGAAAATATATTTGTTTCATGCTAAACGGAAATAGCCGAGAGAGAAAAAACAACACTCGTGGCCTGACGATTGCGTCTAACATGAAACAGCCTCCCGCCTCTAAGTGTTGACTTCAATGTTCACTATTATACTTACACACGCTGTATCTATGGTATTGAGCACTTTATCCCATAAATATAGCATACCTTAAGACTATATTTCTTCAATATATATATATATATATATATATATATATATATATGAGAGAGAGAGAGAGACTGATTGATTGTTTGGGTGGGGCTTATCAGCCTTTCTTAAGTTATTTAAGGCAAGAAAATATTTCAGACTGTAAGAGACGAATATGAAAACGAAAGGATGAAAGAATATATATATATATATATATATATATATATATATATATATATATATATATATATATTAGGGAGGTAATAATAATTTACTGATATATGTCTTACTAATTAACTCATAGTCGGAGGAGGAAGAGGTTCATGCATACCTTTTGCAATGGTATTTTCGCGTAAGTGAATATTACGAAACCAACGTGGATTCGAACTCGGCACTCCGATTAACAATTCCGAGACATTGTCCATTGAACCCTCCGTACATCCAATCTTAAAGCACCTGGTATTTTAAAGAGGTTACCCATCTAAATACTGACCAAACTCAATGCTGCTTAACTTCGGTGTTCGTACTAGAACCGATGTTAAGAAAAAGCGGTCGGAAGAGTTTTGTATTTTTCCTTTGCTTTCCCTGCCATCAGAATATGAGGAAATGTGGCTATGATAAATGAAATTCAAGTACAAAAAATCTTTATTCTATCATTTTCTTTCGATCAGAGTTTGCTTTTACAGAGACGCTGGTAAAGAGACGACTGGCGGGGAGACTGAACGAATATAAAAGATGTGGGAAGCTTGAATCTAAGATAAGAACACTGAGAGAAGAATTTCCAATTTGTAAGTGACAATGTCCGCTTGCCGCATTCTGACGTGCATTCATTTAAAAGAACGACATTGCCGGTCAATTTTAGCAAGCGCCTTGTTTTAGAAATGTCGGTGTGCGGCTGCCTTGTTTCAATCAAATCCTCGCTGGAAACGGGGCTAGGAAATGGAGATATCTGCTTTGGGGGTGGGGGAGAAGTTTCGTTCAATGATCTGTCAAGAGACGAATATGAAAACGAAAGGACGAAAGAGAAAAGAAAGAGGATATATATATATATATATATATATATATATATATATATATATATATATATATATATATATATATATATATATTGCATTTTTTTTTCACAAATTCCTTTTATTGTACATTGTTCTGTGTTAATTTTAAATTAAATCTCCCGTTGAAGCCTGAAGAGCGGGAGCGAAACCGGTTGATTCGCCCGTTTTTAATATGTCTCGTAATATTAAGTTTTATACTTTTATTTCGATCATTAAATTTTGTACCTACAAAAATATCTTTAAATATATATATATATATATTTCGTAATATGTCGAAAGAATAAAAAGAAGGCAAGCAAAGAAGGTAATTATATATTTAGAGCTAGAAAGGAAGAAAGAAGCAAAGAAGGAAAAAAAATTAAGGAAATATATTTAAAGCGATATGAAAAATGAAGGGAAGAATGAAGGAAAGAATGAAAAAAAAAAACAGAGAATGAAAGATAAACAAAGAAAAAACACATACAAAAAATATTAAGAAAGAAACTATATACAGGGTGCGATGGGTAAATTATCGCCATATTATTTTGTTAATTACGCGCATGCGCGTTGCTCGTTTTTATTTTGTCGACTGCACAGTACAGTAGGGTTAGTTGGACTAAAATGAGCTCCATGACGCAATTCACTCCCACCAGAAATTTGGAAACAACATGCTGTACTCTTGGAATTCGCACTTGAATATCCAATACAAACATTTCAAAGTGTTTGGTTGTCCATCTGAGAACAGTGCAGAGGATTCGGAAAGAGCTGGATGAGTTTAATGGTGATTACGAAGATACAGCGGCTCGGAAAACTCACTCTGACCGTTCTGATAAGCAAAGAACTCCCAATGTGTTGGTGACGGCCTCAGACTCAACCCGGAGCCCTACATCAAGTGCCTTGATAGTGCTGCCCTGGATCAAGAGGGAAGAACTCATATCTGGCAACAAGACTCTGCCCTATGCCACATAAGCAGAAGTACCCAGACATGGCTGTCAGACAATTTCTGTGACCACATCTGGCCACCTAACTCCCCAGACTACAAATGACCCATCGCTAAACGTGACGGAATGAATCAGTCCCCCCCACCCCCAGAAGGCACCTGACTCCATCTACCATTCTCGATATTTATTTGCGCCAGATCTGACCAAAAATACAGTATTGCAGACAGATCACGACCGGAATTGCTGAAACCCTTTTAAACCTTGATAGAGTTTAAACCCGTCTGAGCAGCCTTGTAGGTGAGGAGTTTTTCACATTCTTTTCTCAGACCTAAGGAGCGTGAAATCACCTCTTAATTCCTGGTGTTCACAGGTCCATCATGACTCGGGGTGGTAGCACCTGTTAGGGTCCCAACTATGGACAAATTTGTAACCCCTAACTGGGGTTAAAACACTATAAAAGTGTGAAAATATGTTTTAATACCAGCAATTAAATTTTGAATGAAAAAGATTACCAGCAATATATTTTGGAAGGAAAAATATTATCAGTAATACATTTTGAGGATAAAATATATTAGCAGCAATATATTTAAAAAAAAATATTACCATCAATAAAAATGTTGTCGGCATTTAATAACCCGTTGAGGTTGATATGCCGTAAACGAAACCAAACCACACCAAACTAAACGAAACGAAACGAAACCAAACAAGCAATACATTTTTGACAAAAAATATTACCAATAATAAAAATCTTTTCGGCATTTAATAACCCAGTGAGGGTGATATGCCGTAACCCAAACCACAGCAAACCAAATCAAACTAAAGAAAACCAAACCAAACCAGCAATAAAAATCTTGTCTGCATTAAATAACCCATTGAGATTGATATGCCGTAAAACAAAATAGACCAAACCAAACCAAACCAGTAATAAAAATCTTGTCTTCATTTAATAACCCATTGAGGTTGATGTGCCTCAAAACAAGCCGAACCAAACCAAACCAAACCAAACCAAACCAAACCAACCAAAATCGTCTGTGATTTAAGTTTCCGACCGACTACTGCATTTAAGCCAGAATTCTAATAGTTGTAGTTCTAAATAGAGCAATGGAAATCAGTTCAGTCAGAGATGTAGCTGTTTCAGCGGATTCAAGATTAACGTTGAAAGAATATAAAATTGAAAAAAAAAAAAAAAAACTAAAAAACGACTGACCAAAAAATTCAAAGCTGTTGGTCAGGAGAGTCACTTTTCAGAATGTACATTGGAATCTATCCTACTGTCGATAGAGACGATTCTTAAGGAACTCTTGAAACAAGGAAGAGTTCAGACTCTGGATATTTAGCAGTTATTTTATGTCTCAGAGGCTTATAGCGGCGTTACAAGCTTTATGCTACTCGGTATTCATCGAAACTCCAAGTACCTCGAATAACAAGCAGCGGAGAACATAAATTATTGGCCACTGTTCATATTTATTAAGCAAATTAAACATAGCATCCTTGGCAAATCCGTTCGTTTTATATTCTTTTTTAACAAATTTAATATCTTTTTACTCTAACGTTATTCTTTCTTTCAGAATTTCGTTGTCCCTTTTACAATCACAATCACAATCACAATATTCAAACGTTTCCCTTGTCACACAAATACACGTCATCTTTCATTTTCTCAAATTCCCATCGCGTTTCCACGCCTCGGTTTCTAATCATGACTCAATTATTGAACGCATTGAGCGTAGTTCCTTCTGCTGTGTCGAAGTTTCAAACAGACTTATTTGAATGTATCATTTTCAAATATTACTTTCACTTTCACTTTCACTTTCATTTTATTCCTTCACTTTCAAACGAGAGGTTTTTAATTACTTGTCTCTCGGAGGGATTTTCATCGTGAAGCAAAGTGTAATGAAGAGAAAAGGAAATTCATATATGGTCAGGTGCCTTCGCTGTTCATCCTGAGAACCTCGATAAAATCCGGAGACGGATATGCAATGTGATAGGTCCTGCTCTGGCATCTCGTGTACAGTAACTTTCTCACAGACGAGCTGTGGCAACCCTCTGTCTTTTCTACAAGTATTTTCATAGCAACTGATCTGACGAGCTACTTTCACTAGTACCCAAACTGCATGAATTTAAACGTGCTACTAGGTTGACCCATAGGTCCCAGATTTCCACTGCCGAAACAGTTAAATGTAACCGCCTCTTCTACTCGAACAGATTCCTCTTTCGCACTTCCAGACAGTAGAACTCCCATCATCTTACTTGCTTCCCTGATATCTATAATCTTCAAATATTTAAATGTAATGTCAGTTGACATCTTCTGATCCATTGATCATGATCTCCGTCCTTCTCTATATCCTTTCCTCAAACAACCCTCTTTACTCTTGCTCCCACTCTCTGTAACCCCTTGCGTGCTGGTGGCACTCACGCCTTGGTTGGGATGATAAGCTTAAAAAAATTACATGTAGTCAGTTTTCGATGGGTCTAGTTTTTTTTTTTTTTAAATCTGCATTTCATCCTTTGAGCTCTGCGTTCCTGAACAATTTTAAACCTAACCCTGCTTGAGCTCGGAATTGTCAATTAGAGAGATCAGTTCGAATTCATGTTGGGTTGATTATATTCATTAACGCGCAAATACTCGAGGGAAAGGTATACATTCTTATGGGGTAATTGGCAAGAGTTGTACAACTAAACCGTCTTTTATCTCCAAAATCAAGCCAAACAAATTCTTAAAATATTCTAAAAATTTAGACAGTTTTTATAAAATATTTTCAGAAAAGAAAATATTTTTAGTAATGCCAGAATTTTTTTTAAAAATAGCTTAATCGGAGTACTATGTCAGTTGTCTTTTTGAAAATTTATATATATATATATATATATATATATCCAAATGAGAGAACAGATGGAGTAAAAATCCATATTTCTAGTAATGCCAGAATTTTTTTTTAAAATAGCTTAATCGGAGTACTATGTCAGTTGCCTTTTTGAAAATTTATATAAAAGAGGGATTTGTGACCAAATACACAACTATATATATATATATATATATATATATATATATATATATATCCAAATGAGAGAACAGATGGAGTAAAAATCCATATTTCTAGTAATGCCAGAATTTCTTTTTTTAAATAGCTTAAGCGGAGTACTATGTCAGTTGTCTTTTTGAAAATTTATATAAAAGAGGGATTGCTGACCAAATACACAACTATATATATATATATATACAATTGTAGAAAATAAATGAATTTTTGTATAAATTATCTCAAGTGTTTCTATGGGGTTTTTTTTTTTGACTTGTTAATGATCATATGTATGTAGGGATTCGCATGAATACATTTGTGAGACATATATGAATAAATGAAAATTAATATTACCCTCAAATACTATTAAATAATGAAACCTAATCTTTAATTTAGTTTACCAATATAATAAATAAATTACATTCATAAATTAATTTTAAATATTAAAATAGATGTTATTGTTATTTTTTTTTTTTTTTAATATTGTGAAATACAATTAGTCGGGTGAATAAAGTATTAAAATTTTAAATATTTCTTTATGTCCTAGATAAATATGTTTATTAAAATAATAGTTTTATTTAGTCCTGAAACTATTTACTTAAAAAATTAAAGATTTAAGTTAATAACAAAATTTTTTTCTGACAAAATTATAACAACTCCATCTCTTCCCCCCTATCTCTCTTTTTACCATAAGACGCACTTGTATACATTTTCTACAATTCATTTCCGTTTTATTAACCATCTAAAGAGGTCAAGGTTCTGTCACTCCTCCTACTCCAATATAAAACATACTTAAGAGAGATATAAAATTAACCCCTCCCTATACTTTATATTGTCTGTTTAACTACCACTCTCAACCCCCTTTATTAAATTACAAAAATTACACTACCCACCAATTTCTAATCATATTTTTCCTCTCAATTCGTTGTTGGAAGTTTTACCGGATTGTCCTGAATCCTTAAAAAAGGATTTAGGTGAAATAAATTATCGTAATGGTACCTTAAAGTGGTTTGTTTTTCATTATATATATATATATATATATATATATATATATATATATATATATATATATATATATATTTGCATTGCCTTTTGCGACTGAAAAATTCATATGTACGCGCTGTTTATTTGTCGCACAATAATCAGGCATTTTAAAAGGATATTCATTTGTTTAATATGTACACATACACAACACACACACACACATACATATATATATGTATATATATATGTATATATATATTTATATATATATATATATATATATATATATATATATATATATATATATATATATATATATATATATGTGTGTGTGTGAAAATATATAGAAAATAGGAAAGAACTTGTTACGTAAATAATCCAAGGTTCTTTAGTATTTTTGTTATTATTTTTAAAAAATAGTGCTCGATACAAAAGTAGAGCATACATATAAATATTTATTTAAAAATATGATTCCAACACGATACATAAGAGGTATCATGTTTCAAAACAAGAGCCGAAAACTTCAATATAATTATTTGAATTAAATTGAATTAAAGAAAGCTCTGTTCTATCTTCAAGCGAATTTTGTTTTTGAATAACTTATTTCTGAAATTTACGTGTTTTAATAGCATATTCATAATTGAAATCAAAATTTCCATGGTAACAGCCACAGCGAATTGTTTAAATAGCTAGGGGTGTTGGGTGTTAATAATTTGTATCAGTATAGAGTTACTTTCATAGATGTCAAGTCAGGGTAAGGTGGCGGTGTCTAAATTTAAAACGGAAGATGTTTTCGCCTAGTCTGGTTTACGTGTCTATGGAGATTTTTTTATTTTTTTATTTTATTTCTTTATGAAAGGGTTTTGTGTATATAAAAACTGCCGTAACATTTATTTTTGACGACTTCATAAAGGGTTATCTTTTTTTGTAGGGTGTTTTTACTATTTATTTGGGCTATGGATTATAAAAGTTATTTTATTGTATGTTTGTTTTTAAGCTAATTATTCAATGCATAAATTTGATGATGTCGGCTAAAAACCGTTAAATGATGTCTATTGTTTAATAGATTTTTATTATTTAGAAACTTAATAATGTGCAGTTTCTCATGGAGGCACAAAGGGCATGGGTCATCCCAAGTTTTACAAGTTCTAGTCCTGTTTATAATTTTCCATTTTACTTTATATTTATTTCCTTCAAATGCCAAAAATATTTAGACAGAGAAGTCTGATTTCTTTTATTTATATTGTTGAAAGAGCACTTATGCTGCCTCCATCTGGCTTTAAATTCATTCTTCGTGGACCCAATGTATATCATATTAGTATTAGGACTCTCAGTGGATGAGATAGTACATTGGTATACCACAGATTTCATGCAACATTTATTTTCTAATGGGCAGTCTTCTCGGTTTCTACAATCACACAATTTTTCACTGTTATTGTCTGATTTAAGTGTAGGGTTTTTATTAATACTATTCAGGCATGGGGGTTTGTTCAGGATTTTATTATTGTGTTTTTTATTATACTTTCTAGATTTTCAGTGCAGCTGTAACTCAATTTTATGGTGTTCTTATTAAATATATTACTAAGCCTACTATTGGTGGGGAAGTGTTTATCAATTAAAGATAGTAATTTCTGTCCTAATTTAATACTAACCATTTGGTTGAACGGAGGAGTATACCAAATGATTTTTCTTTTCCTGTTTTTTTTCTTCTGGCCAGTGCAATTGTTTCTATAGTTGATGTTTGCATTTTTGTAACCACTATTTTTTAGGTCAGCGTTATAGAAGCTGATGTGTTGTTGGAATATTTCTTTGTTAGCGGAGTTAATGCTAATTCTATTTTCTATTGATGAGGGTATATGTTTAATTATGGATGGAGAGTAGTTTGACTTCGGGTGTATATATAACGGGTTAGTATTTGGTTTTCTATAAGGGTGGTATGTTTTGCCTGCTAAATCTAGAGTTACGTCGAGAAAGTTTACCCTTTTCAATTTAGTACAGACTGTTATCGTTAAGTTTAGATTTTTAAATTCGCTAAATATAATTTTTCTGATTTTCTCTATTTTAAAACTAGTAGAACTCCTCAGCACCATGAGCCCGTCATCTCTATACAGTCCGATGTCCTTAATATATATATATATATATATTTGCATATATATATATATATATATATATATATAAATTACAAGTAGATAAAATTCAATACCAATATTTGTAATTCATATTTTCTCTATAATAGATATATTGAACTCTCTGTGGATCAGTATTAATATTTTATATTATTAGGATTCACTTGGATTACTTCTAACGGATTTATATACATATATATATATATATATATATATATATATATATATATATATATATATATATATATATAGAGAGAGAGAGAGAGAGAGATAGATAGATAGATAGATAGATAGATAGGTCTGTGTATGAAAATATGTCGTCGACTAATATCTCTTGCCTATACGTGCGAACGTAATCTCGTCAAATCAGGTGATAAGGAACGAGATCAATTCGCTTTTTCGGGCTTTTCCTCAAAAATTGCCTTCTTTGGACCTGTCTAAGCTGAAAGCCTGTCATTCTTCCTGTCAGAATGGCTTACAAGTTACGATACCAATCTCACTGGCAATAGCAGATTGGATTTTCGCCGCCGCATCTGTCCCCTACCATCCAAGCACTGCTCGATCAGAAGACTAAATCTTCTCGCCTCTGCCTCGACCAGTAGTCTTCATTGTCTCCCTCTGCCTATGTCGTTTCTACAAACAATCCTATCATCACTTCTCATTGCAGAAAAAAAGTGATTACTGCTTGATTAAGACTACAACAACCTCTCTGGCGTACAACAGCTACTATTACTGCAATGTGCACTTTGTCTGCATTTAAATGATTTCTTTCTCTTTTCATGAAGAAAACCTTTTCTTTATATACTAAAGTTCCTAAAATACTAGGCTTGGGAGCCAATGAAACTTATTTCTTTTAAATGTGCACTTCCGTTTCAGAACTTAGGCGATCATGGCTCTCCACTCACTCTATCCCTTGTAGCTCTCAATATATTTCATCCCTCTGCTACCTCCCCCAGACGACGTTCTGTCATCTACTTTCCCTTCTTTCTATTCGACCTGTGTGTATCAGATTCCTCAGGTCCTCATTACGTGTCCCAGAAACCTCAGCTACGTCTTCCTGACGTTAGATAGAAGCCTCCTTCTTGTTTGTACCCTCTCCAAAATCTCATCGTTGTTCGTTCCACGATATCTTCAGCATCCTTCTGTAGAACCACATCTCCGTCGCCTCGAGTCTCTTCTTTATCTTTGAGGAGACCATCCAACATTCACTGCTGTTAAAGGAGGACAAATGTTACGTAACAGCTCAGTACCCTTTTATTTTTTACCAAAGATATGCTCCTGTCTTGCAATACGTCATTGGCCATCGTAATACGTCTACGGATCTGTGTCGCGCTTGCCGTCCTGTATCAAAACACTTCCCAGATATTTAAACTTCCGTACCTACTTGGCTTTAGTGTCTCCGACCTTCAAATCGCATTTCGGGATCATCCTTTTACGGATGACCATATATTCTATGCTTAGTCCCTTCTTCTCGCTAGAGGTTTTAAAATGTTTATAATGAAAATATAGCTGGCCAATTATTCCTTTCCAGGTTTGATAGCGCCCAAAGTCGATTAAGCGGCCTTGTAGGAGATGGCATGTTTTCGACTTTACTACTATTTTCTCGCATGCCTGTCTTTGCTCAGTCGCTATTCCTATGGCAAAAAGGTCCATTCTTTAGTTCCACTAATTCAGACTATTTATTCTAAACGCCGCCGAGCGATCCTGGAATCACATCAATGATAAGTTTAAGCGATAGAAAGATTTCACAATATTCACGCACTTTCCTCGGTATTTTAGCTATTTTCTACCACGTTGTCTCATGGACATTTTTTAAAATATTAATCTTATGAGAAAATGATAGAAATTTATAACTTTGAATCTAAAATTGTATTTTCGAAATCTATAAAATAATATATCTGTTATATAATCGTTTTAGTTTAGTTTGGCAAAAGGGCATATCTGTGGAGCGCCGAATAAGAACATAATTCATACTTTCTAAAGTACATGCAACGCCATTTTAGGCGCCCGTTCTCTGACGGTCTACTATTCATAAATATTTGGCAAGTACATGACAAAGTGCAGTCGCGAGGAAACTCATCGATATTTGTTTGGTTTTATTTGAAAAGCGATTGGCATATGACGACCAAACATCGTTTCTCTTCCGACCATCGTTAGAAGCAACGTTGAGCCTGGTCAGTACGTAGATGGGTGACCGATGACATATGGCTAAATGCTGTAATCTTGGATGTGCGGACGGTGTAATGGTGGCAACACGTGGATAAGAAATCGGAGAACAAAGTTCGAATTCGAGTCGGGTTCTCTAGATTCACTTGCGCGCGAACACCCTTTGGCAGTCAGGAATCGAAAAGAGCCATGATCTCCGAAGCGTGTCCCATTCTCCCCATTTCGCAGTAACACGCATTGGGCTAGTGCGCTTGTGGGGATGGTCCATTCTACGCCGTGAATCTGCGGAAGACAAACGTCCAACGAAGGAAAATCATATATGGAAGAGAAGAAATAATTACTTATAAAAAAAAAAACAGATCTATATGTTCTGTTCGGAGATTAAATCCCCTTCGATTTCTTTTGACTTTATTTTAATTAAGTACAATATTAATAACGGGCTGGAGACCATAGTAGACAAGAGAATAAAAAAAGAAAGACGATTTCTGGAACTATTTTAAGCTGTGAACACCGGTTTAAAAACAGAAAGAAAAAAAGAGTCTATTTAGCAAATGCTCTCAAGGTCTTTTGCACAGCATTTTCCGAAGGCAATTTCTTGGTGTATTATTGCCGGCGCTAGTGCAATATTTGGGTGGTCGCTGGGTATGAGAAAAGTGGAAGGGGAGTGCTTGACGGTCGGGATATGAAATCGCAAAGATATATCGCTACAGCAGCAACAGAAGCAGCATCTAATTCCAATTCTTCAGTCTCTAAGTTCTCATATCCTGGAAGAAATGTCTTATTTCGCGCTTGTCTTATTCCTGCTAATTTTCCTCTGCGTTCTCCCCACACCTACCAACCATTTTCAATTATTACCGTTCACCGATCAGACCAACAAATGCACATACAAAGACGTCATACAAATATAAAAACATATATGAGCTTGCGCATGCGCGTATGTGAATAGAGATGCTATCCAAATGTCTGGGGAATTAGAAACGCAAAATGGCTTCCTCAAAGAAAGAAACAAAGAAAAAAGAAAGAAAGAAAGAAATGTAGGTCTTTTGTTTTCAATGTGTTGCGATGTCGAAAGATGTGTGAAACATTTGGCGATATATAGGAAACACTAGGTGATTGAGAGCAGATAATATTGAGCCATATTCTATTCAAATTACTCGAAATCTTCTTCCTTGTCAAGGCACTTGATTATGTCGTATATATTAATCACAAAGCTCTCACATTATACAATAGAAATTTTTTAACAAAATTGAGATAATATCCCAATCAACCATGCAATAACTATCTATCTATCTATCTATCTATCTATCTATATATATATATATATATATATATATATATATATATATATATATTATCAATCGTCCATTTATATTGTGTCTACGCGGTGTTTCGCAGATATTATATCCACTTGTTGGGAATCTTGATTTT
>OZ010600.1:13856776-13871776 GCA_963932145.1 Acanthosepion lycidas | reverse complement strand
CTATATATATATATATATATATATATATATATATATATATATATATATATATATATATATATGTATACATGCATATATATATATATATATATATATATATATATATATATATATATATATATGTATACATACATACATACATACATATATATATATATATATATATAGATAGATAGATAGATAGATAGAGTGTATTTGTCAGCAGATCATTATTATAGTGGTATACGCCTATTCTATTTTTAATAGACTCTCCCACCTATAATAAGTAGGAGTAGTAGACGTCGTTCAGGGAGTTGCTCAGTCAGTCGATGTCGGACGACCATTAGTTGGATATTAAAGTATCAGCTACCACAACTAGATTACTGCGTCATTACCTATTATATCAAGTTCCTAACGTTTTGTCCGTCGAACCTTTTTAGGACCGACTTAGTATAAATACAAGCCACCACTGTGAAACCACTCTACAACGATTATTTAAACATATATTGTTTAATATAACAGACAATGAATGTCTGTTATGTCTGATCATGAGCCGTTCTAATGTTCATATATTTGCTCTAATTTCGGATGAAGATAAAGACAAAAATTGTTCATTTTTTATTAATTTAGTCCCTGATTTAAGCTTTCGTTCACTCGCGTGGTATGACTTCATAGAAACGCATCTTGAACTTACAATCTGCGTCTGTTATTCCGCGATCGTTATCGTTACATAGGGATCTTGTATGTCAACGTAACAAAATATTAAGTTTATTAACGCGAAAACAGAATTTATACAATATTAATCTTTGCAAATTATTCCTTAGCATGGCCTGGACTACCACTTTGAGTAGGAATGGTCCACACCCTATTTTGATTTCATATCCTTGTCTGCTTTATCCTTAATGTTTCATTTCTCAGTCTGTTACACTATCCAAACCATTTTGTCTTTTTCTCACCCCCACCATCTCTCCCTCCCTCCTCTCTCTCTCTCCCTGTCTTCTTTGATTATCTAGGCTTTTATTATATTCAATATTTTACCACCCGCAGTACAACTTCCACAATCTATTACTATTTTTCTCCTCATTTGGCTTCTCTTGTATCTTTAAACCATCCCTCTCTTTCTCCTCTCTCTCTCTCTCTTTCTCCTTTCTCTCTTTCTCTATCTTTAACGTTTCCACGAAGAGGTTCTCGCCGCTTTTTCTTAAAAACTCAATTCTTCACTTTGCTTCTCCTCCTGTCGACTTATTTACCGCTCTGCTTATTGCGCGTCCCCAAACGAATTGTTCGATTTCCACCGCAGCCGCCGTCCCTCCTGACACCAAAATGCTGGTTCTCCCGCCCGCAACCACTGTCCGATCGGTGGTCATTATATATCCCAAGGTCCAGTTAACTGACATTTGTGACCAGGTGATATCTTTCAAGAGACTCGAGTCTGACCAAACCCGGACAATGATGAGACAACCGACCACTTCATAGCCAGCTACGGTCGGGGAGGCAGAATGTGCAAGAAAAGATACTCACAAAAGAGAACACATATACTTACACTTGAAGCGACGAATAAATTATATAGGTGCGTACGCACATAGATGAGTGTACACACACACACACACACACCGAATTGAATATATTCATGAAAAAATGTATCTATTATATATGTTTTGAAGATTGTATATATGGGAAGCAACTCTACATTTATACATGTTTCATTAAACATAAAAAAAATAAGAAATATGTTACATGTTTTTATTAGGTTTTTCTAATTTTCTTACAGGTTTCCTTGGGGGTTTTCTAAGGAAACTTTGGAACTATTCATAATGATTATTGTCTATAACGCTTCCGTCCAATTCATTAGCCATTGTCGGTTGTTAATATGATTCTTATGTTTGCGTTCTAAGTTGTATTATCTGGAATTACTAGTAATAGAAGAGAGGTAGCCGTGCTTCCATTTTCGAGTGTCTTTCTTTGTCTCTTACGTTACAATAAAATCTGTTAATCGATGAGACGCTATTGTGCTTGATGACAATGCTCAGCCACATGTTACCACACTTTGCCACATGTTGCCACATGTCAAGGAATTAAAATACTGCTTTCATCTCGACACATGCTATACCACTAAAATGTTCTCCACAATGAAACCAAACGATAGGAAAATTTGGAACTCAGTGTACAGGGATGAATGTGGAGAAGCATGAATAATATATCCCCATCTCTTGAAAATGGGTTAGAAGCAAGCCGTAAGGATTTCCTCGCACACACACACACACACACACACACACACACACACACACACACACACACATATATATATATATATATATATATATACGAGAGGAATTATTCATCTCCTTTTCCCATACCATTTCCGTTGAGTTGACCGATTAAATAGATCAATGTCTGATCCTTACTCCTCCTCAATATTAAGTATTATAATGAAAAGAAATATAAAAATAAATTTTAAAACTCTCCTTTCCCTCTCTAAACTCGACCATGTCTCTCATACCATTCCTCATCACCCTCTATGTCAACTTATATAAGCTTAATACTGCCCGTCAAAAGGGTAAATTTTAAATTAATTTTTCGTTTCACCTTTTGAAAGTGAAGTCTGAAGATCCAGAGAAAAATACAATTCTCTGGTGAAATAAATCATTACAATGAAGCCTTAAAGGGGTCTGTTTTTCTTTAAATTATATATATATATATATATATATATATATATATATATATATATATATATATATATATATATAGAGAGAGAGAGAGAGAGAGAGAGAGAGAGAGAGAGATGAATGTGAGGGTGTATGTGCATGCGTTTGTGTGCGTATTTAAGCAGCAAATTTTCTTTTAGGCTTGTCTGATTGAATAAATTACAAATATTGTCTGCTTATTTTTATCATAATCCTTTCATATTCACGAATATTTTTCCGTATATTACAATCTTGCCTCATTTAATTGTAATATACAGAAGATATTCGTGAATATGAAAGGATTATGATAAAAATAAGCAAACATAATGTTTGCGATTTATTCAATCAATCATATATATATATATATATATATATATATATATATATATATGTTGCGTATATTTTGGCAGCATATCTTCATTAAGTCATATTTAATAGAATCCTCTCATAATTAAAGACAAGTTTCTTAGTATCCTTATTAAAGAAAGACAATTACGATATTGATTCATAATCACTTTATTCCGAGAAGTTTCGACATCAGCACAATATTTTCATCATTACTTAATGCGACGTGTCTTTTTATATATATATATATATATATATATATATATATATATATATATTTGTGATTGTCGAATGTTTCCTTATAAGGAAACAGCTTAGGTTATCATTATCAGTAGTGATGAGAAAAAAATGTAATACACTTTGATGCCAGCTCGATTGCTAAGGAATTAACAAAAACGCAACTCGTGTAGTACCGTCTACTCAGATAGTGAACGTAAAATGTTTCCTTATAAGGAAGCGGTTAATATTAGCATTACTAATAGTGATGAGGAGAAGAGATACTACAGTTTGACCTCAGCCTGATGGTCAGGGAGTGCAAAAGCATCACTTATATGGCAGTGGCTGTTCGGTAGGTGAATGCCGAATTTTTCCTTATAAAGAAACGGATAATATTATCATTACCAGCATTGACGGGAAGATAAGATACTACATTTTGCCCCCATCCCGATGTCTATGGAGTGAAGAAAAGCCTAATCTATGTAACACTGGCTGCTCTGTCAATAAATGCCGAATGTTTCCTTATCAGGAAAGAGCTATATTTACAATCACTATTTTAGAGGCTTATATTCGTTCGTTCGACATACACCTTTTATATGTGGAATTATAAGAGCTGTTCTGATGGCCTAGTTTGCTGGTTAAAGTGCAAACAACAAAGGAATTGTTCCATATAGAAGACAATCGAGATATGTCCTTGTGTAAAAGAAAGAACATACTGGAACAAACTGGAATTTATGTTTGACAGCAGAATGGATACATCGTTAGCCACTGCAAGTACATTAAGTGGAAGAGAAAAATTCCAACCAAGACAACATTTGAAAAATATAAAAAAATAGAACGATGTCAAGACAATAGGAAGAGGAAAAAAGAGTTAAAAAAAAAGAAAGACGGAAGCTGAAGATTACGGTTAGGTTGAAATCCACAGAGAATGAACGCTTGTCTGAAACGGAGCCAATGTAAAGTAGAATCGATTGGTCACAACCTTTGAGTAAACGGAGCGTGTCAGATGAGGAGGAGGAAGAGGAGGAGACAGTGATAGAGATATAGAGAGAGGGGGTCGGGCAAAGAACCTGTTCGGAAAGTTTTGTGAAGAAAAGGACAAGCATAAAATAATAATAATAAAAAAAAAACAGACACATTAAGTAGCACGTAAGAGTGAGCGATTCTCTTAGTCGATCTTCTCGCTAGACAACACGACGTTTTCAGATGGCCATGCGCATTGTAAAGGTTACTCGCTGTTGCCCGGGTTAAATCACAACAGAATTCAATATTAGTCTTCCTTTATTGCTTAGTTCTCTTCGATTTTACAAGTATTTAAGGTGGACAAGAAGAACAAATATAATTCAACAGAAATATGGCAATTTGAAAAGACGACCACTTTCATCGTCTGCCGAAATAGCCTACTCCCCATATGAGGTAAAGGATTATGTGCATATATATATATATATATATATATATATATATATATATATGAAGAAATATAGTCTTAAGGTGTGCTATATTTATGGGATAAAGTGCTCAATATCAGAGATAGAGCGTGTGTAAATATAAAAGTGAACATAGAAGTTAAAACTTAGAGGCGACAGTCTGTTTCATGCTATATGCAATCGTCCTGACGATTGCATATAGCATGAAACAGACTGTCGCCTCTAAGTGTGACTTCTATGTTCACTTTTATATTTATATATATATATATATATATATATATATATATATATATATATATATATATTAGTTTGTTGCAAAAATAATGTTGTTTTCTCACATGTGTTACTATGTGAGAAATTATTTTTGCACCAACCTAATATATATATATATATATATATATATATATATATATATATATATATATATATGATCATTTATTCGAAAATTATAACATAAATATGTTATAAAATCACTACAAAAATAGCTATTTTGTTTCAACACTTCTGGTGTTTTATCAAGTGATGGTGTTGAATGTATAATAAAGGGTTTTAAAAGGTTCAAATCAATCAAACATCCCTCGTTAGGGGAAACGCTGTTACATAAGCTGCAATGACCAATGAAAATACAAGTATATGAGAATTTAAACAACCTGACAACGAACTTTGGTTATAATAATTAATGCTTTAATGTTAGGGTTAGACTAAAATAGAATCATTTCAACCAATTAATAATAAATTTTACTATAAAATTGAAAATTACCAATCTGTATTAAGTATTATAAAATTATTTAAAGACGAAACTGAGGAAAAAACACATATGATTTGTGATTTATTTTGTTTAGCGCGGGGTGTTTGATCAATTTGAATCTTTAAAAACCTTTGTTCTACATTCAACCCTTTCACTTGATAAGACACCAGAAGTGTTCAAACAAAATGGTTATTTTTGTAGTGATTTTATAACTTAATTATGTTGTGTAATTTTCGAAAAAATTATATTTGCTCTATTCTGTATTGAGCACTCTTTTAAGAATAGTATTTTTTGGCAATTAGAATTTATTCCGTATACAGCAATCCTATACTTGGTATATATATATATATATATATATATATATATATATATGTGTGTGTGTGTGTGTGTGTGCGTGTGTGTGTGTGTATATCCCACTTTCCACGGAATGAGATAGCTTACGCCCCCACCGTTTGCTAACACAAACCTACACTCATTAACAAAGCGTCTACGAGAGAAGGACTGTCATTGAAATTAAATTTAAAACAATACTCCGAGACAGACACTTACAGACTGATGATAGCCGTATACAGAACGCATGTATGTATGTTTTATAAAATGTTAACTTTGAACATGGGCACAATATCTAGACCGTGTTTTGAAAAATGAAGACATTTTATAAAACATACATACAGCAAACTATTTCTTATTTAACAGTTAAAATATTTTATCCTTGAAAATGGCTAAATGTATAGCCGAATGCGCTCGGATAAAAAGAACATTCGGACAGTTTTTATTTAATTTACCATCTGAAAAGAAAAAATAAATATTGGATCGCATGAGAAATTGTACAAAAAAATAAAATAAAAGCACCTGAATGTCTGTTGTATTCAATGAAATATGCATGAAAAAATGATTGCTGCCTAAATACACAAATATATATATATATATATATATATATATATATATATATATATAAGTATGTATTTAAAAATATGATTCTGTCGCTACATAAGAGTTCTCATGTTTCAAAACAAGAGCCGAAGACTTCAATATAATTATTTGAATTAAATTGAATTAAAGTACCCAGCCCCTGTTCCATCTTCAAGCGAAATTTTTTTGGGAATAACTAATTCTTGAAATTTACGCGTTTTATAGGCATATTCATTATTAAACGTAAACTTACTATGGTAACGGCTAGAGCAATTATTTAAGAAAGTGGGGCGTAAGGGTTAATAATTTCTATTAATACCTCAGTTACATTCAAAGAGGTCAAGTGACGGTAAGGTTGGGGTGTCTAAATTCAAAGCCGAATATGACATCGTCTAGTCTGGTTAAGTGTCTATGGAGATTTATTTATTTTTTTAATTTTATTTTATATTTTCCTCTGTAAGGGTTTTGTGTATATAAAAATCTGTCATAATTCGCTAAAATTTATGATTTTTTTTTTTTTTTGACGACTTCTGCTTTTGTATCGAGCACTGTTTTTTTTTTAAATAATATCAAAAATACTAAAGAACTTTGGATTATTTAGTTCTTGCCTATTTTCTATATATCTTCACACACACACACACACACACACACACATATATATATGTGTGTGTGTGTATATATATATATATAAATATATATATATATATATATATATATATATATATATATATATATATATATATATATATTAATAAAAAGAAAGAACAGTAAGATATATAATCCGGTGTTCTTATAGATATTTTTATTTTTACAAAATAGTGCTCAATGTAAATTTACAGAGCATTAATATTATAAGTTAATAGACTTAAAATATGGTTTTTCGCTACACAGTTCCAACCAAGTTTCAAAAATGGAAGCTAAAAGCCCCTAATTTAATTTTGTACTTAAATTAAAGACATCACTTTCATTTCATCCTCAAGCGAATTTTGGAGTAACTTTTAAGTACAAAATTAAATTTAGGGGCTTTTAGCTTCCATTTTTGAAACATGGTTGGAACTGTGTAGCGAAAAACCATATTTTAAGTCTATTAACTTATAATATATATTTTTATATATATATTACATACAATAGGACTTAAGATTACTACATGGTTATGATCACTTCAACTTACAAATTAAGATTAATTTGTAAGGATTCTCAAACCGATTAGGTTAATAAGAAAAAAATAAATAAAACTGACTTAAAACAAATTTTAAAAGTCACACAGAAGCAATGAAAAACGGAAAAAGGAAGAAAAAGATGTTATATTATATTATTAGGATTCACTTGTGTTACATACCAACGTATTTTTACCTTTCTCTGTGTGTATATATATATATATATATATATATATATATATATATAATTATTTATTTAAAAATATGATTCTAACACGATACATAAGAGTCCTCATGTTTCAAACAAGAGCCGAAAACTTCAATATAATTATTTGAATTAAATTGAATTAAAGTAAGCTCTGTTCCATCTTCAAGCGAAATTTTTTTGGAAATTTAAAAAAAATAATAACAAAAATACTAAAGAACTTTGGATTATTTATCTAACCATTCCTTTCCTATTTTCTATATATTTTCATATATATATACATATATATATATATACATATATATATATATATATATACACATATATATATGAATATTTTTCTCTGTGTCTGTATTAAGCAAATTAATGGCTAAGAGGAAGATATTTTCTGTATGAGGCGTCTCTTTCTTTATGATAACAGTGACAATAATGGCCTGAACGTGGCACATTCTGGCAACCGCAATCATGAAGTCAATATACATTTATGCTTTCCAATTACTTTGGCCTTAATATTATTGGCCCTAGTAACAACCCCATCGACGAGGAATCATTTTACAGTTTTCTTTTATGCCTGGTTTGACAGCATCAAGCATACGGTCCGTATAGATGTCGACATCCCATAAAATTTAGACTTGGTCTTTTTCGATGACCTTCTCTTGATTGCAACTGTACCATTTCTCTTCGACGTCAAGTTCAAACTTCCTACATTGGCACCAATTCAAAGGGGAGGTCATTTTATCATGGCGGCGTTTGGGTTCTTTCTGCGCAAGCGCTATTTATGTAGGTGACATTTTTATTTTTATTATTAAGCTGTTCAGTTGTAGTGTAAAAACAAAACTAAAAAAAATGCGTAAATAAAATATGTTTAATCTTTTGAACGCTTTATATGCCAATGTATAAATATAATTGATACAAATCGTATTGGAGACATCGCTGTAACAATGCTATGAAAATAAATTAAAAATGTAGAAAAATATATTTCGGATGAGGCGTTTCGTAATTTAGGACATGATCAGACTACTCAGACGCACAAAGGGTGAAGGCACGCTAAAATTTTAAACATTTAAATCAAAATTTGTTTTTTTTAAATGTTCTTGGATATATAGTCTAGCCAATGTGGGTTTTTTTGTTTGTTTTTGTGTGCGTTTTTATTACTTTTGCAATTATATACGCCATATTATGATAATAGAAGATCTGTAGGAATGGTAAAATGTAATCAGAACCTTGATGCAAACACTTCCTGTGGACCAACTGGTGAGCACTTAAATCAACCATATATATATATATATATATATATATATATATATATATATATATATATATATATATATATATATATATTATGTAATCGTTCTTTTTGCTCAATATCTTTTCATGTTAAACATTTTATGTTTAACATATCAGTGAAATGGAAATATCTCTTGGAAGGAAAAGACAGCAATAAGAAAGACTATTTCAAGACCAAGTTGAAGCAAGATGATCACTTAATAGTTAAAGGTATCTGAGTGCCTCACATGAAAGACTTGAACAAATGATACTGCAATCTAAGAAATGCAGGTTTAAAGAACTGACTAATTAAATGGTCCATTTTCTTTTGGAGTTAATTTTGTTTCAATGCAGATAAATATTTTATTTGCATAGATTCTTAAAATGTGTAAGAGAAGTAACCCCTCATAAATTCAGAGGAGTTCTTATTTTTTTATTATTTGTTTTGTTTCTTTATGACTTATGAATTCATAGCTAAAATAGAGGCCAAAGAACCGTCTAATTTATCCGTTTCCTTTAAATTTTTTAGATGGTTAGTGATATCTATGATTCCCTTTTTACATTTGGTATTATATAAATCATATTTTCCTCAATATCTTTTCATGTTTTTATATGGATTTTTTATATTTTATATATATATATATATATATTAATTATGACTATAAATTTTATTTTACATTTTTATATTTCATCATGGTAAAATATTTATAGAAATGAAATGGAATTATATAAGAAAATTAGTAACAGAACGATAAGGACAGCGATGACAAAGCATATTTCAAAAATCAAGTTGAAGCAAGACAATTGCTTAATAGACAAAAATATCCGAGTGTCTCACATGAAGCACTTGAACAAATAAGACTGCAATCAAAGAAATCTAGGAAGCAAGGAACTTATTAATAAACGCTTCATTTTGCTCAGGGACTAATTTCGTTTAAATGCAGATAAATATTTTATTTGTATAGATTATAAAAACGAATACGGAGAGTAACCACTCATACATTTGCTAATTTAAGTTAATCTACTTCCCTTCTATCTACAGGAGGGGGCATGAAATATATAAATAAATAGATATTTGATAATTTACTTATGTTTTGATGATCCCGGGAATAAATCGAATAAATTTAACGCAGTCATTGTTAAATTTAAAAAAAAACAACCTTTATTTTGATTTCAAGTATGGTTTATGATGTAAGTGTTTAATAAAATTGATATCTTAACAAAGGAATGAATCTACGTCTGTCTGTACTCCTATAGATAAACTGTCCTGGGTAAAACGATAAACTACGTCCAGTAGCAAGGCCTCTGATCAGGAGGCTTTGAGGAACGTAGAACCACCTCTTAATTGCTGGTGTTCCCAGGTTCATCCTGACCCAGGGTGGTTAGCACCTGTTACGGTCCCAGCTATGGGCAAATAGTTAACACCGAAACTGAGGTAAAAAGCTTTATGAAAGTGTAAAAATAGGTTTTGATACCAGAAATACTTTTTTAAAAAAGTTATTAACAAAAATAAACTTTTGAAGGAAAAAAAAAAACAAAAAAAAATATTACCAGCAATACGTTTTTGAACATAATATTAGGTTGGTGCAAATATATATATATATATATATATATATATATATATATATATATATATATATATATATATATATATATATATATATATAAATATTAGGTTGGTGCAAAATAATGACGTAATAATGTCGTTTTTTGACGTATTTTTTAACGTCAAAAAACGACATTATTTTTGAACCAACCTGATATTACCATTTTGAAGGAAAAATATTAGCAGAAATAGATTTTTGACAAAACAAAAATATTTCCAAGAAAAAAAACAAAAAAAACAATAAAAGTATTACCAGGAAAAAATAAAAGTTGTCGGCATTAAATTACCCATTGAGGTTAATATGCCGTAAAACTAAACAAACCTAACGAAACCGATAGATAAAATCGCAAAACAGTTAGTGACAATCAGACAATTATAGGTAATCAGTCTTGTGATGCCTATGTCACTTTAGGAAACATTCGTCGTTGGTGATAAAATGTAACCCAATACAAACGGTTAAATGTATCTGGGAGAGAATATGTACACGACGACATAACCGATGAGTTACGCTATGATTATAATGGCGCCCGGACGATCAGATAAGTAACATAGCGTCAAGCATTGGCATATCTCCATTAGAGAAGAAAGTGCAACATTTACAAAACTCAATAGAACAATTACTCCATCAGAAGTGTAAAAGATTAAAATACGGCAGAGGACCTGTTTGAAGAAGACAAATTAGAGGATTACCCTCTGCTGCGTACATACAAGATTTTAGCGCTGCAAAATTCATCAGTGTAACAGATGTTTGTTTTTTATTTCTCTTCGAAAAAAGTCTATTGTTAGTTTTATAATCCACGGCTTAGTTAAAGGCTGAAAATGTCCAGGTCAGTCTGACCGATCTCCTAAACACCATAGCAAATTCAAGACAGCCATATTTTTTTTTTTTTGACAGATTATCAGATAGGGAGTGACGAGGTCTTGGCTCTACAGGACAACGCAGTGAAACAATACTAAACTGCTTTTTATATCCTTGCCATATGTTGATGTTAAGAGAAGCCCGAGTTGATACCGCTTGGAAAATATTAAAACTGGATAAAATTCGTGTCAAACATTAGTAGCAAAATGATTCTAGGACTACATATAATATATATAATGTCTATTTTAGACAGCAGCTATTCACTGAGACATGTTTAGTTAAGAGACAGAGAATTATTTTTAAGATTTAAAAAAAATAATTAAAGTACATATTTGAAACAATTCAATCGTAAAGTTGCATAAAGAACGGTTACATCAAATAAAGCACACACACACACACACACACACACACACACACACACACACACACACACATATATATATATATATATATATATATATATATATATATATATTATCATAGATACGCTTGAACATCTAAAAATATAAAAGGAACGGATTAATTGGCCTCTATTTTAGTTGTGATTTTAACTCTGCTTTGTTGAATCTCAACACATTGTTTCCACAATTTTGTTTCATTGCATTTCACGATTAAAACTTTCTACATTGCCGACATTTTTAAAGGCATGCACTAGTTACTTCCTAAAACGTCATCAGTGAAGAGATAATACTTTTAGTTCAACTTCTCTACTGTTGTAGAATAGATATTTACGAGCTTCATCTCAGCCAAGCACAAAACAACACCCTAGCGATAACCAGCAAGAATAGCTTTTTAATATTCACTATTATTTAACCCTAATCACTAATAACTTCTTCATTTTCTTCTTCTTTAATAAGCCGTATTCCTCCCGGAAGAGTACAGTTATGGCTTTACACAACTTTCTGTCTTTTGTAGCGCTAAGTATCTGCCAACATTTTACAATCTGTCATTTTTCCTGCTATGGCGGCCATTTTCACAAACACATTAAGTACGTTAATCGCTGTTCCCTTTTCCTTCCCGGGTCTTCAGTATGTCATGTGAGTGTTAAATTATCTAGGCCCTCACTCCTCATTATGTTTCTCAGACATACCAGCTGTCTCATTCTGATTGTAAATATAAGTTTAAATGTCGTTTCTATCTAACTTAATACTTCCATGTTAATCAAATGTTTTGGCAATGTTATTCATAGAATCATATCTCTATCACTTTTAAGTCTCTTCTTTATCAGATGGATTTGTATTTTTTTTAATTTTTTTTAGGGCTTATCAACATTTTGCAGGTTATTCAAAGCAGAAAATACTTTTAGATTGTAAGAGGTTTTGGAGATAATAATGATTTACTGATAAAAGTCCTAATAATTAACACTTTGATCTCTGACTAATGACGTAATGCCCAGCCACCGTTTGAACAGTGGTAGAGAAAAATAATTTAATGCCCAGCTACCGGTTGAACGGTGGGTAAACACTTGTAACTATTTTTACACCTACTGTAAAGCATTACATGCCAGTTATTTGCGAATTTTGACTCAGGAGCTCAGTTAAATTATTCAGGAACGCTTTTTACTTCTCTTTCCTTATTTCCGTCTCCTCCGTGGCGAAGAAAGAAAGACGACATTTCTTTTCCTGCTTCTTTTTCTTCTTTCATTCCTTTTTTTCATTCTTGTGGAACTAGAACAGTCTACCCCAGTGAGCGAAATAAAGGGTTCAGTTCGACATTCCAACCAACTGAAGAAGGCCGGAGCGTGCAACAGCCGAAACGTTGTAATAAACATGGCGACAAAGATTAGGACAATATTCTTTCGTTTTTTTTTTATTATTTCATTTAGATTCCTAGACTAGTTTCGGCCAACTTAGCCATCATCCGGACAAAAAAATTCTGCTTCCTGGTATCAGTGAACTACACACGATTCAGTTACTTCTCTTAACTAATAGTTGTAACGCTATATATATATATATATATATATATATATATATATATATATATATTAGGAAATCAGTTAAATCCAATATGTTTTTAATTTATTTAATTTAAACGTTATTTTTAAATGGATTGGCACCCCAAACTGTAGGACCCCGGCTTGCATACTATTTTACCTATAGCTGCAGGGAAGAAGAGGTAGGTTCATACCTTTTACTAAGGGTAATAGTGTTACGGTTTTTTGAATATATATATATATATATATATATATATATATATATATATATATATATATATATATAGCTAGTGAGACAATCCAGATGACTTAACTTTCTTTATAGTCTACCAATAGAAGTTTAACCAATCAGAAGCCGCAGAACATTTGTATCCGTCGTGTATAAAGGCGGCCATCTTTGTTTACCCTACCGAAGGACCAGTGCCTACTTGACCAGGCGAAGATGACAGAAGGAAGAACTACGCTCTGCTACTTTCCTACGAAATATCCACTGCGAACCTGAACTACGCTTTCCTACTCTCTCCGAAATATTCACTGCCAACCTCTGGATTCTATACTCGAAGACGACCGTCATGAAAATGTCGAACAATTAGCACGTAAGATGAGGACAATAGACCGAATGATGTAAATAATGTATATAATACCTCATCTCAGAAATATAGACAGATATTGTTAGTTTTCTTAGCTGAGTGAAGAATTATAGCTACACAAGGATTTTCTTGCTTTTGGAAAAACAATTAATATTTTGTTCGGGGTTTGCAACTTTTCCTTCTCATACTAAAAGTAATTATGCTTAAAATGAAATAAATGTTCGAAAACTGAAAGATAATAAATTTAAATAATTTTACTACTCACCTGATCTTCAGTAAAAATGAGAGATGGCACGGGAAAATTCAATGTTTGTACTTACCTACAAAAAATGAAAAGGTGAAAGGTTAAATATTGGTAGACGAATTTTTGATCTGAATCAATCTTTCTTATCAAATCGTGAAATGAAAATTGTCTTGAAAGACGTCTCTACTAGATTTTCCTTTTTACACTGATGTTCACCCTTTACAGGGCCAGCGAGCCACTCGAGATAGATCATTACAGAAAAAATTATATTTAGCTACCCCCCACAAGGGTTACATGTGGCACAAGGCCGGGTTTAACGTGGGATCTCCGAGCCCGTAGGCTCGGCCAAAAATATTCCCAAAAATATTCCCACCCGCATAAACCACCCCGAACGAAACTCTGCCCTTCGGCGGAGCTTCGTCCGGGTTCCTCTCCGCCCGAAGGCAGAGAGTTAGACTGTTAGCCAAGTTAGCCAAGTTCATTACAGAATAAGTTTAGGCATAGCTTAGTGGGTAGGTTAACGGTTAATCCTTTCTTTTTATGAACCGTGCCCTTTCAGGACGTAAGCGATCATGGCCCTCCACTCCCCCTATCCTTTGTGGCTCTCATGTTTTGTGTTTCTGTCAGCCCCCCCCCCCAGACCAACGCTCCGCCATCCACCAGCCCAAGCCGGCCACGTATATCATGCGCTTCTTTCTCCTGTCTCTTTTTTCCCTCTGATTCTCCAAGCCCTCCTTTCTCATCACGTATCCCACAAATTTCATCTGCCTCTTCCTTATGTTAAGCATAAGCTTCTTCCTTGTTTGCTTCCTCTCCAAGACCTCATCGT
>OZ010600.1:13831776-13851776 GCA_963932145.1 Acanthosepion lycidas | reverse complement strand
TCTGGCATTTACCTCTCTTATAACTGGTTGGGCATTTAGAATTGGTTGGGCATTTACCTCTCTACGCCCCACTTATTTGTTAAGATAGTTGACCGCCTGACGTGAATATTTATTGTAGTCATTTGTACCAGTCGTTAAGTTAATGTCTGGCTTCTGTTAGATGTCAAATATTGGCCATGGCACATTTATAAGATAATAATTTCTAATGTTTTTCTTTTTTTACTAGTTTGAATTTAACGTAGGTCATATGGGATTGGCCTATCAGGGTAAAGCCCTCAAGCGTTATATTCTTATTTTTTCGTTTTAATAAAAGAGGATGTATTTTGCTTTTGAAACCAAATTAATCGTGCACTCGCCATTAATTTACAATCAGCTGAGGCGACACATTGTTATGCATTGAAACACGATTGCAATTGTGTAGCGATTCTTACATGTCTTTGTTGCGTTATCCTACATACTACACACACACACACACACACACACACACACACACACACACAGAAACACACACACACATACATATACATATATATATATATATATATATATATATATATAAAGTGTACATTGAAGTCAACACTCAGAGGTGACAGGCTGTTTCATGCTAGACGCACTCGTCAGGCCACGACGATTGCCTTTAGCATGAAACAGCCTGTCGCCTCTAAGTGTTGACTTTTATGTTCACTTTTATATTTATACACGCTCTATCTCTGATAATGAGCACTTTATCTCATAAATATAGCACACCTTAAGTGTATATATATATATATATATATATATATATATATATATATGGGCTTCTATGTCTTTACATTTTCTTATCCGTTGCATAAACTCTTTCTCTCTTCTTAATGTAAGCTCCCTGAGAAAAACATTCTAGGTCAATTTCTGTCCGTGATATCTTGATTCCATTTCATTATATGTAGTCGGTCTGATGAGATTTATATGCCTATAGTCATCGAAATAAATTTATTACCGACAAAGGATTTCTAAGGTTTTTCCTAATTATATATAAGTGCGGGTCACCCACTGAGGACCGAACTCATTACTCAGTCGTAACTGACCTAGCGAGACAAGCTTGTTTACCATTACACCACGTCGAAGTGCTGTAAATGATATTCTAAGCGTATATTAGATGTAGCACAATGAGAAAGTGTGGGGAACCTAGTGAGAATCGAACTCACTACATAGTTGTATTTCATCTAGCGAGACAAGCTTGTTAATCAATGCACCACGCAGAAGTGTTCTTTTCTTTTTCTTGTACGAAAGGCCAGTTTTGCTAGTATTTCGTGTATATGTTTCTGTTCAAGTCTGTTTCCTTTGTTTGTTTTCAGATTAGATTTTCTTTTGTGTATTTATGTCTGTGTTTTTTTTTGTTTTTTTTTTTTTTTTTTTTACTAAATCGTTGTGTGCGCTACTGTATTAGCCTTCCTTCCTTCTTGCCAAGTTTATTTGCTGTTTCGTTGAGATAACGTTGACGGGCGCCCGTGTGCTTCCTTACAACTATTTCACTTCGTAGTTAATCGCTTGGTGTTACGAGAAACCTGCATTATTTACCCGCCCTTCGCTGCTAGTGAGCATAAATCGCACGTCTACTGATAGTCCGGCATTCTATGGCGTTATCTCTCCGCTTAAACATCAGCGTTTTGATGGACGGTAACAGAACGGCCTTCCAGCCATCGAGATCCCAGCAGGGTTCCTGGGAAAACAAACGATACATTTTCCTTTTTGCCCAGAGATAATATCGGATTATGTTTATAGGGGAGTAAAAAAAGATATCACATATTTATTCTTGCTGCACGCGTATCTCGATTTTTTTTGTTTTTATTTTTACTAAATACAAGGCTCAAGAGCTACTCAAACTAGAGGATTACTGCGTGCATTTGTAATAGCATAAGAAAGGGTAAGGTAACAAGACAGATAGCTAATTCTAGACATGAAGGGGTCAAGATTTAGAGGTCTGGTTCGGAAGTATTGATTTGAAGATGACTTTAGAAGAAAGCGGAAAACCAATCCTGAACAGGAAACAAGGTATGAACCTCTACTCCTGTTCAAAATGCCGGGATGGGAGGTGTGAAAACCGGTCAATAGGCAAACCTGTCTACTCCTGTTTGGAATGGAGAAAAATAATTAGTGAAACAGTTCAGAGTTTATGCGTTGACGTTAGAGGTATAGAGTTGTACTAAACTTTAAAACGAATCGGAAATGCAAACTCCTCTTCAAAAGACCAGGGAGGAGTGTGAACCAGACGATGGGAGGGAAAAAGTACGGAAAAGGTTCAGAGTTCAGTCGGAGACGTCAGAAATACAGATTTGAAACGACTGGAAATCCAGTCCTCGACAGGAGACAAAGGATAGACCTCTACTCCTGTTTAAAAATGATCGGAGAGAAGTATTTATTTAAAATGTATTAGATGCTAATGAATGGAGAGTAATTTTTTCAGTCCCGATTTTTGTGAACAAAGCAAAAAAATTATCAAACTTTTGAAGGCTATTTAAAGCCAGGAATTATTTTGTGATTGTAAGAATTTTTTTTCCTTTATGGAAAGTTTAGTGATTCAAGTCTTACTAATTAACCCATAGTTGAGGGGTGCAGAGTTGAATTTATACCTTTCCCAAGGATATTTGCGCATAAGTGAATATAACAAAACTAGTGGGAATTGAAACCCAGCTCTCCAATTAACAATTCCGAACCATTATCTACTACACCTACCGCACATCCAACTTTACAACACCAGGTAGTAAGACATAGGGAATTTTGGTTATAAATAAAAAAACAGCTTCTGATCTGCTATGCAATATCTCATCTCATCCCTTATATGTCAGTGTATGATGGACCATTAAAGAAAAGGCTTGTAATGACGGATATAATTCTCCCAAAACTAATATCGTAGAGAGAACATACAGATAATATGGAGGACAATTCGGGACTGCAATAAAAAAAAATTACATTTCCAATCAGAAAAAAAATATATTTTGAAGTGTCTAGGGCACTTAATGAAGAAAGGGTGACCAGATAATTTAAAACTCAAAAGACATACTGAAGGCAAGAGGAATAAAGATCCTGAGTAATATATCTAAACTTTTATTCAATAGTAAATGCCGGAATATTTCTTCACACACGAAGAATTAATACGTAGCGACAGGGAGGTGGGTCTATGAATGAAAACCAAAAACAATATGTAAGCAGATAGGAAATTCTCAGTGAATTAAAAAAAACAAAACAAATTTAAATAAAATTATATTTGCATTCAGAAAAAAGTCAAAAGAAATTTATAACGAAGAAAAGAGGCCTGGTTAATTTAACATTCACAGTACATACTGAAGGTAAGAAAAGTAAGAGGAAATAGTGACGAATCAAATTATAAATAAAAACACAGACTATTATCTTTAACAGCTACCCTGCGACGAAATTTGGTTGGTTGAATTTTGTGATATGTCAGTCCTTATTGCGTTATTTAATGTCGAACTTTCTTTGGGGTACTTTGTGAGGATCAACCTCCATACTTATGTCATTGATAACGTATTACTGTGAAATGGAGAAAAAGAACAGCGCCATTAGTACTCAGTTAGTGATGACTACAGCACAATTTCAAACTTGACATTGGTCAATAAAAACAAAGTGCTGATAACTCTTTAAGAATGCAGTCACCGATTTGATACTGTATTTATATGACCAACAGGAACTCGACCTTCTAAAATCATATCAAATCAACTGTTAGAGTGTTTAACAAATTTTGTGACTAGATGAATGTCTAATTAATAGTAATCCGCAATAATTTTTTTTTTTTTTTACTGTTAGTTTGGCCAGACTCACTGAAGAAGCCGAAAGAAAACAATAAAGTTTAATGGAGCAAGACCAATATTTATTCTTCAAAATAAAGACCTTCATACGTCCTGACTCATTCATGAAGCGGAAAGAAAACAATAAAATTTTGTGGTGCAAAATACAGTCCATCATTCTCGATGATCTGCTATCGATCAGCCAGCATCCGAATCTCTCCCAGACACCAGTTCGCTGGCTTTGAATAATAATAATAATAATAATAATAATAATAATAATAATAATAATAAAAAGCTGTAAACAAGCTTCCTTCACTTCATCAAAAGTGTTGAATCACATGTCGCGGAGGAAATGTGCCATAGTCACTAGGAGCAGCATTGGGACTGAATGGTGGATGTAAAAGAATCTCAACACCGTCGATTTTGTTTAAACATCTCCTTAGTGAACCTGGCGTTGTCTTGCTTAAACAAAGCCCGACCTCGTTTGACCAAAGCAGGATACTCCTTCTTTAGTTTGTCGTACACGCTGTCTAGCTTCGGGCAATAATATTGAGGGTTGACGGCGCGACCATGTGGAACTCGAAATGCAATACTCCTTCGAAATTCCACAAGACAGAGATCAAGATTTGTTGATTTCTTTCCGCTTCCTATGCGTGTCAGGACATTCTGGCCAACCTTATATATATATATATATATATATATATATATATATTGAATTGAACAGAAAGTCCTGACTCATTTATGAAGCGGAAAGAAAACAATAAAATTTTGTGGTGCAAAATAAAGTCCATCATTCTCGATGAACTTCTGCCATCGAATAGCCAGCATCCGAATCTGTCCCAGATACAAGTTCGCTGGCTCAGAATTAAAAAAAATGCAAACAAGCTTCCTGCACTTCATCAAAAGGGGTGAATCGCTGGTCGCGTAGAAAGTGTGCCATTGAGTGGAATAGGCCATAGTCACTCGAAACAGCATTGGAAATGAATGGTGCATGTGGAAGTATCTTAATACTGTCCACCTGTTTGAACTTATCTTTAGTTAACCTGGCAGTGAGTCGCCTCACATTGTCTTGTTGAAACAAAGCTTGACCTTGACTGACCAGAACAAGATACTTCTTATTTAGTTTGTCATACACACAGTCTACCTGCTGACAATACAGTTTTAGCATTGATGGCGCTATCGTGTAATGCAGTACTCCTTGAAAATTCCACCAGACAGGGATCAAGATTGTTTTTTCCTGCTTCCTCAGTGAGTCAGGAATTTTGGCCAACCTAATATATATATATATATATATATATATATATATTGGTCAGAAAGTCTTGACTCACTTAGAAAGCAGAGAGAAAACAACAAAATTTTATAGAGCAACACCAATATTTATTGTTCAAAATAAAGTCTTTATCGACGATCTTTTTCCAGCCAGCATGCAATGCTGTCCCAGATGCCAGTCCGCTGGTTTTGTATCAAAAAGCTGTAAACAAGCTCCTTTACCTTCATCAACAGTGTTGAATCCCTGGTTGCTGAGGAAATGTGCCATTGAGCCGAGTAGGCCATAGTCACTCGGAGCGGAATAGGCCATAGTCACTCGGAGGGGAATGGGCCATAGACACACGGAGCATGAATGTTGGATGTGAAAGAATCTCAACACCGTCTATTCGTTTGAACTTTTCCTTAGTCAACCTGGCAGTGTCTTGTTGAAACAAAGCCCGACCTCCATTGCTCAAAACAGGATCCTCCTTCTTTAGCTTTTCGTACACGAGGTCTGGCTGCTGGCAAGACAGCATTTATGGCGTGACCGTGTGGAACAAGTTCGAAATTAAGTACTCCTTGGAAATTCCACAGAGAGCAAGATTTGTTTTCTTTCCTCTTCCTAAGTGAGTTAGGACTTTTGGCCAATCTTATATATATATATATATATATATATATATGAACCATTTAACCAACTTTCAACAAAATGTATTACTAATGTAGCAGCAACGTATGAAGTGCATTTAACAAACATTTAATGGTGTTTTAATTTAT
Source organism: Acanthosepion lycidas (assembly GCA_963932145.1). Classification (NCBI taxonomy): domain Eukaryota; kingdom Metazoa; phylum Mollusca; class Cephalopoda; order Sepiida; family Sepiidae; genus Acanthosepion; species Acanthosepion lycidas. The sequence continues at coordinate 13,845,972 of OZ010600.1, read as the reverse complement.
ACCAATTTCGATCTTTTTCTAGAGATCAGGCAGCATCCGATCTTGTCCTAGATGCCAGTCCGCTGGTTTTGTATAAAAAAAAAACTGTAAACAAGCTCCTTTAACTTCGTCAAAAGTGTTGAATCCCTGCTCACGGAGGAAGTGTGCCATCGAGCGGAATGGGCCATAGACACACGGAGCAGAGACGGAACTGAATATTGGATGTGGAAAAATCTCAGTGCCGTCTATTTGTTTGAACATAGTCAACCTGGCAGTGTATGGTTTCGCATTGTCTTACTGAAACAAAGTCCGACCTCTATTGTCCAAAACAGGATACTCCATTTTAGTTTGTCGTACAAGCGGCCTGGTTGCTGGCAATACCGTGTGGAACAAGCTCGAAATGCAGTACTCCTTGAAAATTCTACCAGACAGAGAGCAAGATTTGTTGTTTTCTTTTCACTTCCTAAGTGAGTCAAGACTTTGTGGCCAATCTAATATTCTTTTACGAGCGGACCAGTTAACATTAGTTGTACTAAAACTAAAATTATCAAAGTTAAACCACGCAATTTTAACGCCGTTCATCTGAGACGGGCTTTTCATAGGGTATAGTCCTTTTGACAGATCACCAGTGCCAAGCCTATTGTATGCATAAGCAACAAGTTTTTTTCTTTTTTTTTTTTTAACACAGTGAAAAATGTCTTAATAAAATTACTAATGCTTGGTGTTGTTATGTGTAAGATTTGTGAGGAGATTGAAATGAGAATATAAATCTCAGTGACTGTAGATAGAGCGAAGAAGAGACAAAATTTGATTTCCTGTTTTTTTGTTGAAGCCCATGTAGGTGCCAGTAATTTGATTGCGAATTTGACAGGTTGAATGATGTCGGCCGAAAGCGTCCCGATTGTGACATGCAGCTGTTGCAACGGTGTAAGAAAATGAAGACAGGAATGGTAGATTGTTGCAAGGAGAAGCGTAATAGCAAACGTATTGGGGGAGGGGTAATCTCTGAGAGTAGATGAGGGAAAGACGTGGAGAGAAAGAAATAAGGAAAGGATGAAAGGAGAAAAACAAAGAGAGAGAGAGAGAGAAAAATAAAAAGAAAAGAGAGAACGAAAAGGGTGAATTAATTAATAGATAGATAGATAGATAGATAGATAGATAGATAGATAGATAGATAGACGGGAAGAAGTATGTATGAAGATAGATAGATAGATAGATAGATAGATAGATAGATAGATAGATAGATATGAACAGACGAAGGTAGACAGATAGATAGATAGATAGATAGATGGGAAGAAGTATGTATTAAAAAAAGCAAAGATAGCTAGCTAGATAGATAGATAGGGACAGACTGAGATAGATAGATAGATAGATAGATAGATAGACAGATAGAGATAGATAGATAGATAGATAGATACATGTGAAGAAGTATGTATGAAAAAAAGCAAAAATAGCTAGCTAGATAGGTAGATATGAACAGACGAAGATAGATAGATAGATAGATAGATAGATATGAACGGACAAAGATATATAGATAGAAGGTAGGTAAGTAAAGAATGAGATAGACAGACACATAGACAAATTGAAAGAAAGAAAGAAAGAAAGAAAGAAAGAGAGATAATGAACAGACGCAGATATATAGATAGGTAATGATCATAGGAATATAGATAGATAACTAAAGTATGGGATAGATAGATAGATAGATAGATAGATAGATAGATAGATAGATAGATAGATAGATAAAGTCATAAAATAATAAAACCATTCATGGAAAAATGAAAGAAGGAAAGAAAGAAAGAAGAAAACGATGAACTAAGTTCAAAGAAAGAAAGAAAGAAAGAAAGAATGATCATAAGTGAAACGAACTTATATCATGAAAACGCAGAGACAGAAGAATAGCATAGATTTTGTACTCATTGTGACATTTGCATTTTTCACTTCATTTGCATATTCCCTTCATCCATTAAATGTAACATCAATTAAATGACAATAGGAATAGCAATTGAAGCCAAATGACAACGAGAGAACAAATTAATATAAAAGCCAGACAAAGGCGGAATGAAAGACGGAAACAATATCAAAGGGAGATAACAATTAGACATGAAAGTTTTCACAAAGAAACATCAAGCAAGTGATCAAGAAATACGTTGAAAAATCAGCGAGGGGAGGACGGAGAGAACGAGAACTATTAGGTTGGTGCAAAAATAATGACGCTATAATGTCGTTTTTGGCGTTAAAAAATACGTCAAAAAACGACATTATTACGTCATTGATTTTGCACCAACTTAATAGTATGAGACAAATGAAAGAATGGATAAATATTGACATGAGAAAATTAAAATAACCCCTCCCCACCTAAAAAAAAAAAAAAAAAAAAAAAGATGGACGAAATATTACTACAAGATAATCTGAACAGTCAAAGCAATATTGAAAACTGAGAAAAGAATGCAAAGAGGACATTTCGACTCAGACGCCCTTCGAGATTTCATATGCAAATCTCGTCGGCCATTACGTTGATTGATCTGTTGGCGAGAAGACAGACGTAGCGCGGGTTTTAACCGCAGGCGAAACCCAAAGACGGCCGACTCGGGGACCTTCGAGTGCGACCCGGTATTAGAGGTAATATTCATGAGGTTCACGGTGACGCGAACTCTGTCGTAATCGCTTCAGGTCGGTTCCAAAAAGGGTCAAAAACGTGAGGAGAAAGAAAGGAAGACCAGGGCGGTATTGTGCCGGTGTCGGGGAGAAAATGATTGCTGTAGGCTTCGAAAAAGATGGACAAAGAGGTTTATATCCAAGGGTGTGAGATTTGGGTTAGGGTTAAGATTAGGGGTTGGGTTGGGATTTGATCTAGATTTAAGTTAGGGTTCATGGTTTTGTGGGCTTGAAGCACTTTGCTTTGTGCAAAGTGAAAAGGAAAGTATGATGATTGAAGGTTTGGTTGCTTTATTAGTAAGAAAAAACGAAAGAGAGACGGTATGAAAAAGAAAATGTGCTGATGAAATTAAAAGAAGGAAGACTGAAGTCAGTTGTAGAGAAAGAAGGATTTTTGCTGAAAACTTGTATGTAATGAATTGAAACTGAAATAGAGAGACAAAGAATAAGTAAAGAAAAGACGAAAACAATGTAAAGGAAAAACAGTATGAAAAAAGACAGATGGTAAAAGTGCTTAGGAATGCTAAAAAAAAGGGGGAAAGCAGTTGTCATGTAAGAAAACAAACGAAGACAAGAAAAGAAAAAAGATAGAAAGAAATACAATTAATTAATAGAAATCTCTGAAACATTTTAAAGCGTTCTTAAGAAAGTTGAATGTGCAAGTGGTGGCGTCGTTTTGAGGTAAAGAAAAAAAGAAAGAAACAAAAGAAAGAAAAGCAGTAAAAGCGAAAGTGAAAGTGAAAGTAATGTTTGGCGTGGGAAGAAAATGAAGGCTGTTTGACGAGTAGCGTTCAAAATATATTTCGGCCTTGAGGCAAAAATGAGTAAAGTTAGGGGAGGTAATTAAGTGTGCAGATTAGTTGAAAGGTTTCAGAGGAAGAAGGGAGAATTACTTTTGCCTCTGTGAGCTGGTGTAAGATTGGCGAAAGGGAGACACATTAGTTGTAAAGAAGAGAGAGGCCTGTGCGCATGCGTACACACACATACGAACGCACTGTTACTTAGATCCAAAACACGAGAGATAAAAACATATAATACTACTGATCAGATAAATCAATGAATTATTTTCATCTCTATATATACGCTAGTATTTTTCAGCTAAATGGTGTGTAGATACAAAGTTTAAACTTAAAATTAAATATTTAAGAAAAGAATATTGACTTAACCAAAATCTTATTGTCAACGGCTGAATTTTATTCTTCCTTTTCTTATTTAATACTAGCAGCATGACCCGGCGTTGCCCGTGCTTGACTAAAAAAATCATACGACTCATACAGAAATCTCTGTCACATATTTTGCCTTTCCTTGCCTTTAAAGGAGAGCCCTTTGCCGTGCTGATGTTGCTACATGCTTTACTTCGTGCCTATCTCACACTGCGAATTTTTTCGAAGCTCTATACTAAACATTACATCTGTTACGAAAAAAGAACTAAACAAAATGAACACAAAACGATCAGCTTTAAAAAAAGACTCGTAACTGGAAAAACCGAATGAAAAAAGAATGTTAACAACAAATACTTTTTCACACCCAAACCAGTTCTGCGGAATCAGAATCAACGTTGAGTTTAAGCAAGCGAATGAGCCAATTGGAGTAAAGTGCCATGCGGATTTAAATTTTTGCCACTTGTGACGAATGCAGCTATCGATATTTTTTGCATGCTAGCATGCTAGTTAACATTCGTGTCAGTCAGCTGTTGGCTTTCACGCTGGCCACTAGAATCTTCCTGCCTATTCGTGGCAGCCAGCTATAGGCTCTCACTCTGGCTAGTACAAAATGGCCGCAAACTACATGAAAACTGCCGTAGAAATCGATTATTTCCACTATCGATGGGGGTTGGAAAAGACAAAGTCGGTCTTGGCCTTCCCACTAACTTGGAGCATGTGCATGTAAATTTTGGTGCAAATCCGTCGAAAATTGCGGCCGTGCATTCGTTACAAGCACACACGCATCCAGCCTTTTATAGATAGAGATTTAATTTTTAATTTTCTAACTTTGTATCAGTGAAAAATATCAGAGTATTAACGCTAACTGAAATTTCGCAGTTCTCTTTTGGTAATGTATATGCTCTGTTATAATAAATATATTGAGCTGTTTTGTGGACCAGTTTTAATATTTTATATTTTTAGGATCCGGTTGGATTATAAACCAATGGATTTATTACAATATATATATATATATATATATATATATATATATATATATATATATATATATATATATATATATATATATATATATATATATATATATATATATATATATATATAAGTCAGTAGTAGACAAAGAAAGAATTTTCGCATTCTGTCCATGAGTACAGGGTTCGAATCTCACCAGGGTCGATTTGTCATGTTATCAGACTGGATGGAGCTCGCTCAAAGCGTGCAGCACATTTGGAAAGTACCTGAAAACCATCTCACAGATTGACCCTAGCCTTGTGACTCTTGAGGACCTCGATAGCTGTGCTAGCAAAAAAGCAACAAGTCATCGTGGCCGATGGATTGAGCGTGCTGGCTTTGTACAAATTGCTGTTCACGCTCTCTCCAAGAAACTGTAACTACGGTCTGCCCAGCATCGTTGCAGTATAAAGCACAGGTTGGCTCTGGGCCTGCTCACATCGAAGTATAAGAGAGAAGAAAAAACAGAGACGGACATGTTAATTTATTATTTTAATTCCCTATTTAATTCCCTATATATATGGTTACGTTAAAAATTCTCCAAAAGCAATTTCCAATATTGATCATGAAAAATAAAGCAAAAATATTGTATGTAGCTCCTTGTTAAGGCACCTAATGTTACTATTGCAATCTAAAAACGCCCAAAACAGAACTTTTCTTTTAACCAGTTTTATGTGCTTAAGAGAGTCAGCGAGTCTGCATTCCCAACACGCTGAATGACTTCGTCACATGATGGCGTACATAATATTGCTGGGAAGGTATCAAGCGTACGACGTGCGCATGCGTACAGCCTGAGTGAATGGGAAGGCGTAGGAAGAAGATGAGTTTAAGTGGAAGAGAAAAGGTAGCAAGAACAGAACAGGCCTAATGTATGTGTCAACGAATGAGCCCATCGCAAGATGTCCATTTAAGACAAAGAGAAACGCTAACGTAAGGCTATTTACACAGCAAGGATACTTCGACGAGATGTAATAGCAAGCTCGTCTTGCTAGATCAATTACGACTGACTAGTATGTTAGATATTCACTAGGTGCCCCATATTTTCTGATTTTTGCCACATCTAAGCTAAGCTTAGAAAATAATTTGGGAACTTCAAAATTGGTATAATGATTAACATTTTATTCTTGTTAGAACAATTTCGATTGAGTAGCGAGTTCAACACTCACTGGGTACTCAATACATTCGGCTTTTTGAACAGGAATAGAGCTCTATGCAGTAAATAGAAATATATATATATATATATATATATATATATATATATATATATATATTAATTGACTTAAAATATGTTTTTTTACGCTACACATTTCTAACCATGTTTCAAAAATCGAAGCTAAAAAGCCCCGAATTTAATTTTGTAATTAAATTAAAGACATTAGTTCCATTTCATCCTCAAGCGAATTTTGGAGTAACTTTAAAAAATTACCGGGTTTTAAATACACAGCTAAAACAAAATTCATGTTTCCAAGGTTACAAATAAATCTATTTTGTTAGACTAGGGGTGTCTGGGTGTTCAATATGTCTATATTTTAATTTATCAGTTATTATTACGATTTGGTAGTGGGTAGGGATGTATTTTTCAATGAAATCTAACATCCGTTAATAGCGTGTGGTCTAGATTTTTTTTTTTTTATAAATTTTATTGTTAACGGCTAAAATTCTCAAGGCATTTTTTTCCTTCGTATATTTAAAGATTTTTGGGAGGTGTCTACGTCAGAATACTTTTTTATTTAACTACGATTTGAAATATTTTTACTTTTAATTTTTAATATACTATACTTCTTTCAAGGACAATTAAATGTAATTAGAATCCCTTACAGTTTGTAGAATTATTATCACATCAAATATATTACGATTTTTAAAAATTCTATATTTGAACATTATTTAAGTAAAATTTTAATTACAACTTTAAAATATTTTCATTATTAGTTTTTATAGACTATAATTTCATTTAATAGAAGTAAATGTATTAGAATTAAAATTATTTGCAGTAAGTAAAATTATTCTACATTTATATTACGATCCCTAAAAACTCTCACATTTAAAAACCATTTAAGTAAACAGAAGGTGCAACGGACCATATATGGCAGCAATACTCCAGGCAAGGGCGAATGGTTGATTTGTATATTTGAAGTATCGATTCCGGGGAGAAAATTTCCTTGGTCTTCGTTATTAAAACTCTGATACCCATTTTCACTACTTCTATCATTGTGGTAAAATAATGCGTTATCCTCCATTGCATTGAGAGCATTGCTAATGTCACACTTTTTAATATTTCTGGTCTAATATTATCCCCAGCTTGCTTCACCCATTTGCAGACTTGTGCAACGCTGGGTCTTTTTATTCTTCCTGTAACTGTAAGGTCGTGATCAGATATTGCCATCCACGTATTCCGTTGCTCCTTCATGTTTTATGTCTAAGCTAATAGAAGTTCCCAGGTAGCTAATTTCGGCCGACTATCGCGAAATTTAAACCTACATATAGCATATAGGACGCAGAGGAATTTAAAAAGATATTTTTAGTAAAAAAAGTGCACCTTATCTGCCGTCGAACACGGTAAATATTTACAGTAAACATCTCACATGAAATAACTGATCATGAGAAGGAAAAATTTAAAAACCAGATAATTGGTTCTACCGATACACAGACATGTAATATTGGATGGTTATATTCACCGGCAAAATAGCCTTAGTGTCTATTTTTACCCGGGGAGGAGACTCAGAACGAATACTCGACGGAATGCAGGCAACTGGATATATTATATTGAAAATAAACATTACTATAATGGTATGTTTTTATCAGTGTTTATTGTTGTAATGAAGGAGCGACTACATGAAAACTGCTCAACGGACTGCATCTGCCATACAATCTGAAACTCCAGAAGTAAAGGACGAGAGACTCAGAATGTATACACGGCGGAATGCAGCAACTAGGCAACTGGAAGAAGCAACTACATGAAAACTGCTCAACGGACTGCAGCTGCCATACAATCTGAAACTCCAGAAGTAAAGGACGAGAGACTCAGAATGCATACACGGCGGAATGCAGCAACTAGGCAACTGGAAGAAGCAACTACATGAAAACAGCTCAACGGACCGCATCTTCCATACAATCTGAAACTCCAGAAGTAAAGGACAAGAGACTCAGAATGTATACACGGTGGAATGCAGCAACTAGGCAACTGGAAGAAGCAACTACATGAAAACTGCTCAACGGACTGCAGCTGCCATACAATCTGAAACTCCAGAAGTAAAGGACGAGAGACTCAGAATGTATACACGGCGGAATGCAGCAACTAGGCAACTGGAAGAAGCAACTACATGAAAACTGCTCAACGGACTGCAGCTGCCATACAATCTGAAACTCCAGAAGTAAAGGACGAGAGACTCAGAATGTATACACGGCGGAATGCAGCAACTAGGCAACTGGAAGAAGCAACTACATGAAAACTGCTCAACGGACTGCAGCTGCCATACAATCTGAAACTCCAGAAGTAAAGGACGAGAGACTCAGAATGTATACACGGCGGAATGCAGCAACTAGGCAACTGGAAGAAGCAACTACATGAAAACAGCTCAACGGACTGCATCTGCCATACAATCTGAAACTCCAGAATTAAAGGACGAGAGACTCAGAATGTATACACGGCGGAATGCAGCAACTAGGCAACTGGAAGAAGCAACTACATGAAAACAGCTCAACGGACTGCATCTGCCATACAATCTGAAACTCCAGAATTAAAGGACGAGAGACTCAGAATGTATACACGGTGGAATGCAGCAACTAGGCAACTGGAAGAAGCAACTACATGAAAACAGCTCAACGGACTGCATCTGCCATACAATCTGAAACTCCAGAATTAAAGGACGAGAGACTCAGAATGTATACACGGTGGAATGCAGCAACTAGGCAACTGGAAGAAGCAACTACATGAAAACTGCTCAACGGACTGCATCTGCCATACAATCTGAAACTTCGGAAGTAAAGGACAAGAGACTCAGAATGAATACTCGATGTAATGCAGCAACTAGGCAACTGGATATATTATACTGAAAATAAACATTTTTATAATGGTGTATTTTTTATCATTGATGTTTGTTGTAATACTTAAATAAATATTGTAATATGCATATGTTTATAGTTTTCTTCAATTTTTTAATTTAGTTATTTATATGATGTTTACTTCATTTATAGACCAAAATATATAGAGATCACAGACCAGAAGGTTATATGCAACCATGATGATATTGGTCTGGAGGAAGCACCTCTTTGCGCATGGATCTGTTGCCAATACACTTCAGGTACACCTATTGAAGACAACAGTCATAGACCGCAGAATCCACGTTGCTAAAAAGCTCGCACAACCGCTGACCTGATGCTGTCAAATATAATATATTCTTAGTTCTAAAACTCTATTTATATTCGCCAGCAAAATAACCTTGGCGCCTATTTTGACGCGACCGGCAAAACAGCCTATTCCTTTCTTATTACTTTTTTCTGATTTGTCTGTAAATAATTTATTATTGTTGTTGCATCTTACCTACGGACAATAAAGGGTATATCCCCATTTACATAAATGCAGTAGTAAATACTGTATGTTGGTCTGCAGTTGGAGAATCGTCTCCAGCTGTGCTGGTCAAACTCTCTGTCTCCGTGTGGAGAGGATACCCAAACGAGGCTATGTCGAATGGCAGAGTCAAGTCTCGGGAAACAGTTACCCAACCCCGTTCAATACAAGGTCTAAGGCGAATTTTTAACAGAGCCTACGGGCTAAGATACCGAATTAAATTCGGTCTTATGCCACATCTGACCGCGTGGGGAAGTTGGTAGATATCTTGCAGCTATAAATTCATTTTAGAATTCACTTGACTCACTTCTAGCAGTTGAATACTTCTACGCGCCGCTGGAGAATCTTATACGTGTTGTTCTTGTCCTAAGTATTATCGTTCATTAACAAGCTTCGTGTGATTATTCTATTCAGTAAATATCCCTAGGTTACAACAATTATGAAAGCAGGTAATGTTAAAAATATAAACACACAGATTTAACACAAAAGTTTATTCATTTTCACCATCACTCTTAAAAGATTTTAAGATCATTTCCACCATCAATTGTTAAAACACAAGTTAATATCATTTATTTGTCATCAATTATTAAAAGAAATATAGAAGTCTTGGAGTATTTAAGCGCTTCAGGCATAACAATCGATGCAAATCCAAAAGTTGACCTTGGGCATGGATCAGTTGCCAGTACATTTCAAGTACACCCATTGAAGGCAACAGTCACAAATCACTGAATCAATGTTGTTCAAGTCCTGTCTACGCGGCTCACACAACGACTGTCATGACGAAGTTAAATAATATATTTTTTTTTATTTCTAAGACGCCTTTCATAATTACCGGTAAAATAGGTTTGGTTTCTGTTTAACGGGGATAGGCAAAATTGACTATTTAAAAACAATATGGTAGACATGGCTTCACGGCTATGGATGCAATCAACGCTGTGTTGACATTATTCTCCGAATATGTTTCGACTTGAAAGCACACTGCAAATCAGCGTGAATTCTGGTTTTCAGACTCGCAATTCAGGCTTATTTGTGTTTCCTTTAAACCCAAACATTCGACCTGTTGTTTGTAGCGCAACTATCCTGAGCAAACCTTAGTTTCGGTTTTATTCGACCGACACGGTTTTGTATTCAAAATTTGCCTTCAACTTTTGATAAAACATGTTTTACCTAACTGTATCCAACAATAATATGGTAATATTCACATATTAGTATCGTATTATAAAATACAAACACAGCCAATACGCATCATTTCCATTATTTACGTTTATAAAATGTTTAGCTGTTTATGGCTGTTCGCCTTTATGCAACGAGTATAGCGTTACTGAAGAGGCACGGTGGAGTAATGGATAGCGACTTGGATTGAGGAATCAGAGCGCCGAGTTCGAATCCCAGTCGAATCCATTACATTCGCTTACGTGCTAATAACCTTGGGAAAGGTGTGACTCCTCTTCTTCTCCCTCCAGCTATGGGTAACTAGCAAGACAGACTGGGTTCTATAGCACTGGATGTCAACTAGTCTAAGAGAAGGACAACTCTGAATTCAAACCTGGAGTGGAGCCCCTAAAGTGGATGGACAGCACTTTATGCTACCTTCCGACAGCCGCGCTGGTATCGAACAGTATTGGCTTATCCTCTCTTTTGGTCTCTGCTAGCAAGGCCGTGACGGGGAACTAGACGTCCGGGCAGCCCTAGTTCTCCATATATCCCGCCCAGGCTCGAAGCGCACCGCGCTACTCCATCGTCTCTCGAGACGGACGGATGCCGACGACGACGATAGCGTTACTAACGATACTTTTATCGTTCTCTTTTACTTTTTTAAAAAATTATTTAGCTAGAAGATGGGATAAAGAGATAGAAATTAGTCTATTGGAATTTGGTCTCCCAAAAAAGAAACGCGCATGATAGACGAGATACATGATAAAATCATTTTTTATAAGTAAAAACTTTAGGGTCGCGCGATACGCAAGATCGCACGTTACATAAGTGTACACAGTATGTCTTATAGAATCCAAAAATTATGCCAGAGTTCTAAAAAGCTGCTGTTGTTTAAAGAGCCATATAAATTCAAAGTGAAACATTGTCTTCCAAGGATATCTTTTGATTGTGACACTCAGCATCGTGACGACAGCCATCATAAAAAAGGAAGCCCGTTTACTAGAAGGCCTATTCAGACATGCTTGTGTTTGTTCAACAACGACAGAGACCACCTGTCGGTTATACTGCAACTATGCTGGTTTGGTTTGGTTTGTTTTGTTTTACGGCATATCAACCTCAATGGGTTGTTTAATGCCGACAAGATTTTTATTGCTGGTTTGTTTTGTTTTGTTTTGTTTTGTTTTGCTTTACTGCATATCAGCCTCACTGGGTTATATAATGCCGACAAAATTTTCATTCCTGGTAATATTTTTAAAAAAATATTTTATGGGTAATATTTTTTTTTTCCAAACGTTATTGCTGGTAATATTTTTCTTCAAAAATTTATTGCTGATAATAATTATTTTACAAAGTATTTCTGGTGTTAAAACCTATTTTTACACTTTCATAGTGTTTTGACTCCGGTTTCAGGGTTAACTATTTGCCCATAGCTGGAACCCTAACAGGTACTACCACCCCGAGTCATGATGAATCTGCGAACACCAGGAATTAAGAAAGAAAGAAAGAAAGAAAGAAAGAAAGAAAGAAAAAAGAAAGAAAGAAAAATGAAGGTGTAAAAGGAAGAACATTGTTTTGTTTTGCTTTACGGCATATCAACCTCAATGGGTTATTTAATGCCGACAAGATTTTTATTTCTGGTTTGGGTTGGTTTGTTTTGTTTTACGGCATGTCAACCTCAATGGGTTATTTAATGCCGACAAGATTTTTATTGCTGGTTTGGTTTGGTTTATTTTGTTTTACGGCATATCAACCTCAATGGGTTGTTTAATGCCGACAAGATTTTTATTGCTGATTTAGTTTGGTTTGGTTTGTTTTACGGCATATCAACCTCAATGGGTTATTTAATGCCGACAAGATTTTTATTGCTGGTTTGGTTTGATTTGTTTTGTTTTACGGCATATCAACCTATATGAGTTATTTAATGCCGACAAGATTTTTATTGCTGGTTTGGTTTGCTTTGTTTTGTTTTACGGCTTATCAACCTCAATGGGTTAATTAATGCCGACAAGATTTTCATTGCTGGTAATATTTTTTAAAAATATTTTGCTCGTAATATTTATTTTTCAGAAATATATTGCTGTTAATTTTTTTTTTTGTTTGGAAAAGTTTATTGCTGGTAATATTTTTCTTCAAAAATATAATGCTGATAATAATTTTTCACAAAGTATTTCTGGTATTAAAAACTATTTTTACATTTTCATAGTGTTTTTGACCACATTTCGGGGGTTCACTATTTACCCATAGCTGGGGCCCTAACAGGTGCTATCACCCCGATTCAGAGTGGACCTGGGAACACCTGAAATCAGTAAGTGGTTCCCTGCTCCTCAAAACCTCCTGAGGCCTTGATGTTGAACGTAGTTTATCGTCTTAAGACGTGGAATTAATTTATTGTCATACAACAGGACGTGAGCTGACCTTAGTTACAGTTTATGCGATCGACATAGTTTTGTATTCAGAATTTGTTTTCATCTATACTGGTTGCTAATCAAGGCTGAAGATTTCAGTACTATTTCACCCATAGGCGGAGGGGAATGTATGGATAAATATCCTTTCCCGGGGATATTTTTGTGAAAGTAAATGTAAAATTATCGAAAGGAAATCGAAATCTAAACGCCGATTTTTCGTTCCAAGCTTATAAGCATCACGCTATATATCCATATATGGGCATGGCAGCCAATATATCCATATATGGGCATGGCAGCCAATATATCCATATATGGGCATGGCAGCCAATATACACGATGACGGCGTATAAATACAGGGTTTGAAACAAACTTTCCGTGACTTTTTTATATGATTGTTAATAAAAGTCAGGCGGTCTTTTTTTAACGTAGCTTAGATGTGGCACGAGGCCGAAAATTTGGAGCACCCAGGTCGGCCGAAACTCAGCACTAAGTCGTAATGAATCAAGTAAGACGAGTAAAAAACATTAAACCACATTAAAGTACCGAACCCAATCATGGCATTGGCAAAATTATGGAATAAGAAGAACGAATTGTCACGTGTTGTGCTTTCTTCCAGTGATCTTTTAAGACTCATCTCAGATGTCAAGGAAATGGGTGGAATTTAGAACTCTAACCTTTTTCTATTAAATGGAGATGACCTTTGCAGTACTTGGGATATTGGAATCGCTTCAGATTTTGTCTTCAAAGACCCACAATGACGGATTATATTCTTTGACAGCTTCTTGCACTGAATGCATCGGATTAAAATTATGGAGTGAACAATTTCTAAGAGTGGATTATAGGATTTCCAAAGTGGTACTTCAGGAGCCAAGAAATCAAAAATCAGTGCATGTGCCTGGATTAATGATCGCTGGAAATATTTTATAGCTGCAAGATGTTGCAAGGGATAATTGGTCCCAATTAAATGCATTCGAGTGGCAAAGAACAACGAGACATTCATTCTATTTTGATGAAATTTAATACCAGAGAAACCATTCCTAAAATTGTCTCTTACGCTTTATAAATAATTAGCGTAAACTAAAGAGCTTTGAAGAACTCTTCACAATTTCCGAATTCTTCAATTGTTTTATACGCAAGCTGATATTTATAAAACCTAGTTTACATATAGAGTAATAATTGATAAAATCATATATTGGATTAATACAAATGTAAGATTTGATACTTAGCGGAGTGAGGTTACATTCAGTACCCCGACTCCAGA
>OZ010600.1:13809276-13826776 GCA_963932145.1 Acanthosepion lycidas | reverse complement strand
TGAAAACCTGTTTAACTCAATCTGTTCACATTTGTCTCAGGTTTTTAATAAAATCTCTCACATATGTTGCCCGACATGTGCAGATCTATCTATCTATCTATCTATCTATCTATCTATCTATCTATCTATCTATCTATCTATCTATCTATCACAGTGTGTTCATTTTTCTATCTATCTATCTATCTATCTATCTATCTATCTATCTATCTATCTCAGTGTGTTCGTTTTTCTATCTGTCTGTCTGTCTGTCTGTCTATCTATCTAGCTAGCTATCTTAATGTGTTCATTTTTCTATCTATCTATCTATCTATCTATCTATCTATCTATCTATCTATCTATCTATCCTACCTTCTTTTTCGCAGCCTGTCTGTCAATCTCTCTCTATATGCACACACACGCACACCTATATATAGGGTGTGTGTTATGGTCCGGTTCCTTGTACTATGGTGATAGTCCAAGGTAGAACGAATAAAGAACTCGAAAACGGATATGGAATAACACAGATATATTACAAACAGGAATATATACAGAGAAGTAGAAAATGTTAGTACGAACAATCAGGTTTAGTAGTAATTGTCTGAATGCGACTCTGTTTCGGACTGCCTCTGACTCGACTGACTGACTCGCTCGCTCTGACTGACTGACAGACTCCTGACGGACCTCACTCCAGACTTCAGACTGAACCCAGACTTCAGACGGAATTCCCTGCTTCCTCTTGTGGCGCAGTATTTATTACGTATGGAATAGTCCATTATTTTCTCATGCGGTAAGGTCCCCTAACAGTGTGATGGATGAATTGTCGTCTAAATTACGCAAAAATAAAAATAACACTGACATCTCATTTTAACAGATATACAGTGTAACCCGGATATAAGAGACCCGGATATAAGAAAAACCCGAATATAAGAGCGATTTTCTCTGGTCCCAAATTAGAGCCATACTTACCTAAACAAAATAGACCAAACCCGGATATAAGAGAAACCCGGATATAAGATACTTATTCTCCGGTCCCGACAACTCTCTTATATCCGGGTTACACTGTATTTACCAAAATTAAACAAAAATATCTTGAAATAATAAAGAGCAAATTTTTTCAATAAAATCACCATTGAATTCAATCACGTCCACCGGACGACTTCGGAATCTCCTGCAACTCTTCTGGACTGTCTCTTTATTTATGCAAATGAAGGTAGACATAATTCTTACCGACAGTTCATGTTTTTTATTACTAGGAGTTTTTTTGGTCTTCCGCTCAACTGCGTTCCACGAATAATAATTAAGGGAGTTGCAGTCTGGGGAGTTAGGTGGACAGATGTAAGGTGTGATGTGGTCGCTGAAATTCTCTGACAGTCATGTCAAGGTTCTTCTGCTTGTGTGAGCCGAGTTCCAATCACCGTTAGTTTCGTTATATTCCTTTATGTACTGCTAATCTTGCGAAAGGCATGAATCCAATTTCCCCCTCATTCATGGGTTAATTAGTACAGGTTATATCACTAAACCATTATTATCTCGAAAAAGAAAAATAATTCTTATAATGTAAAAATAATTTATGACCTTACATAACGTGCAAAGGGTTGATAATCCGTAAAAAATGGAATCAAACAATTACGGTGAATATTTTAAAAAAATGATTTTTTTGATATATTAAATTTTTCCCAACGAGTGAAAGCCAATTTCGTTAAAAAATGAAAGATAAAAATTGCTAGCGTTTCTTGACGGAATGAATAAAATATTGTCAATGCTCATGGTAATTGTGAAATTAACCGTCCTCGCACAGGAAATAGTCATTACACCTGGAGCAAACAGATAGCGTTAGCCTCAGTGAAATAAAGAAACTCTATCACTTGAAAGAATTTTCAGGTAAATAGACTATTCAAGTTCAGTAACTGTTATTTTTTTTAAAGCGTTTCACCCCAAGCAAGGTGGGAAGCCCCTAGCACGCAAGGGTTACAGAGAGTTGGAGCTAGAGCAAATAGGAGTGATAGAGGAAAGGATGAAGAGACGGTTAGGTTTGGTTTGGTTGGGTTGGGTTTTATTGCATATCAACCACTGTGGGTTATTTAATGCCAAATCAAGTTTATATATATATATTTATTTAATGCCAAATCAAGTTTATATATATATATTTTTCTTCATATATATATATGAAGAAAAATATACGGAAAAAACAAACAAAAATCCTTATATGCAATTATGCTGTTTTAATGTTAATATGTCAAAGTCGGACGTTTCGGTCTAATAAACCATCTTCAGGCCATATTCATAAAATATAATTAACATTATCAACTCAACATGACAAAGACGATATATATATATATATATATATATATATATATATATATATATATATATATATATATGAATCTTAAATGCCTATTTGCTTGCACACTGCAAAATAATCCAAGGTATTTTTGTTTAAGTCAAGAATTTCCATTTGATAATGACATTTTATTTGCAAAATGGTAAAATGTAGGATATGTTGTTCATACATCACTCTACATCTTTGATAAGAGACCAATTCTTTTTAGAAAATCCAATATATTTTTTGGTTCCGTTTTTGCAAATAATTTCTTCATGTTCTTCGTGTTATAGAATTTTCTACGGATATGTACGAGATTTGTACATTCTATTAGTATATGTTTTACAGTGTATTGTTTTCCACACGAATATTTAGGAGTAGGTTCTTGTTTTAGTATGAAAGAGTGAGTCAGTCTTGTGTGTCCAATGCGTAGTCGGGCAATGGAGGTGAGACGGTTAGGGGATAGATCAAAGCATCTGGAGACGTCGATTGACATTACATCTGAATAGTTGGAGATTATAACTATCAGGGAAACAGGAAAAGGGGAGGGAGTTCCACAGGAGAGAGGTGCGAGACATGAAGCTATTGGAGAAGAGACGGCTACATTTAACAGTTTCGACTGTGAAAGGGTGTGAGCGAGATGCCAGCCCAGTAGAACGTTTAAATTCATGAAATTTGGGAACCAGCGAAAGCAGCTCCTAGGAGCAGTTACCGTGGAAGTATTTGTAAAATAGACAGAGGGAGGCGACGGTACGTCTGTGAGAGAACGACTGCAGACGAAATGCCAGTTGCTCTTTCAAGTGTTGATTGGAGTTTCCTTCCTAAACTTTTGTTTAAGGTTGATTGTTTTTTTTTTTTTTTTGTTTGTTTTTTTTTTGTTTTTTTTTACGGCATATCAATCTCAATGTCTTATTTAATGCCGACAAATTTTTTATTGCTGGTAATATGTTTTTCTTCAAAATCTGTTACTGGGAATATTTTTCCTTGAAAAAATCTATAGCTGGTCATTTTTTCTTTTCAAAAAATATATAATTATATTGCTGTTATTTTTTTTTTTTTTGCTGATGATAATGTTTTCGTCAAAATTATTGCTGGTAATAATTTTTTTATTACAAAGTATTTCTGGTATTAAAACCTATTTTTACACAAGTTTGGGTGCTAACCATTTGCCCATAGCAGGGACCCTATCGTCATACCCAGGGCGATTGTTTAAGTTTGTGCAGAAAGCGAATATATTTTTGTTGTTGCTGTTGGATGTCTTCAAGAGATAAGTTTTTGCTATTTCTTAAAGCCGTTTGTGATTCTATGGAAAAATTCTAGTGACGGATTTTCTAAAGTTTTTTAAAAAGATTTATTTGCTTAAAGCCATTTTTTAAAACACTCATCTGAGAAAATGGTTATATTTTGATGACAGCCTGGGAAATTTTGTGTTTAGATTCTACTGTATTAATGACAGACCTCGAAATAAATGTGAAAGAGATCTTAGACAATGTAGTACAGGAAAGTAAAAATAGAAAATTATACGATGTAATAATGGAAAATGTATTGTTGTCAGTAAAAGAGACAATTAAAAGTGTGTATTGGAGATGTAAGAAAGTGCTTGTAGATGATAGTTTTGACATGTTCGAACGAGTTAGACGCCATTTTAAATAATGATAAAAAGAAATGAGTGTGTGATGTCAAAATGGAGGCTACGGTAAACGAAGGAGATGGAAGGAATTTTGACTGAATAAAGATCTCAGCGAATGAAATAAGTGACAAAGAAAGGATGAAGAAAGAAAAATGAAAAGGGAGAGAAAGAGCATTGTCATCTCGTAATCCGAATAGGAAAAAGTTTATAAAACGGGACGAAAAAAAATGTAGCAATATTAATGTTTAAAATACAAAAACGAAACAAATGAGATTTAGATAAAAAGAAAATCCTATTGAAGAAGTTTTTTTTTTTTTTTTTTTTTTTTTGACATCACTGTAGTTACGCTTGGCGAATCTGATCGATCTTTCGCGTACATCGCAAGCATTTCCCTGATTGATCGCCTGACATTCCTCAAGCCTAAACACCTCACACGGACTGTCAAAAAACTCTTCTCCGGCCACCGACCTAGTTTCAATGGAAACGCAGATTAAAAACAAAAAAGATGTTATCCTAAAAGAGAGCGGCGAAAGAAAACTGAAACGGAGAGAGAGACAGACAGAGACAGACAGAGAAAGAGACAAAGAAAGTGAATTATTAAGACGTTGATAAAAAAAAAAAAAAAAGACGAAGAGATTAGGTTATAAAAAACAAGTCAAGGCAAGATGAACATGATTTCTTTTGTCTTATTTTCAGATATCCATTTTTTTTTCTCCCAGCCGAGTTTTTAATGCAACTTTTATGAACGATGGAGTCCATCATATTTTTATTTTATTCATTTTAAATCTTTTTCTAGTTTCTTTTCGCCTACATTTTCAGCGTTTATTTTTCTCTTTTTTTTCTCTCTCTAAATTCATTCAAGCATTTTTTATCTTTTTATGATAGGGTCTTTGTTTCTAATATATTTCAGATTTTGGAAGTCTGTTCCTATGGTTTTCATAAAAACATGACGATTACATTCATTATTCTAACCTGCCTATCTATCTATCTATCGATCTATCTATCTATCTATCTATCTATCTATCTATCTATTCCAATCTAATTCACATCTATCTATCTATCTATCTATCAAAGTCCGTTGAAATATATATATATATATATATATATATATATATATATATATATATATATATATATATATTGACCAGTAATATTATCTATCTATCTATCTATCTATCTATCTATCTATCTATCTATCTAAGTCCGTTGAAATATATATATATATATATATATATATATA
Organism: Acanthosepion lycidas; assembly: GCA_963932145.1. Taxonomy (NCBI): domain Eukaryota; kingdom Metazoa; phylum Mollusca; class Cephalopoda; order Sepiida; family Sepiidae; genus Acanthosepion; species Acanthosepion lycidas. Next base: position 13,821,607 of record OZ010600.1, on the reverse strand, counting down.
TATATATATATATATATATTTTTTTTTTTGAACAATAAAAAAATAAAAAAATTAAAGTCTTCCCACACACTGGGTTGTAGATTAATATTCTTTCGTTTTTTTTATTATTATTTCATTTAGATTCCTCGACTAGTTTCGGCCGAAATGGCCATCATCGGGAGGAGAAATATTTCTGCTTGCTGCTAGCACTAAACTACAGAAATGAAACTATATATATATATATATATATATATATATATATATATATATATATATATATATATATATATATATATATATATATATATATACACAATTAAGTAACGAAAATCTTGGTAATCCGTATGGATAATCCAAAGGAGAATGAAATCCTGAAAGTTAAGTCAGAGCGAATAATTTAATTTAAAAGATAAATGGACCACTTTAAGGCTCCATAGTAATAATTTAATTCACCAGAGAATTTTACTTTTTCCTCATACTTTACTTTCAAAGACGAAACGAAAAAAATGAATTAAAAATTTACACTTTTGACGGGCAGTATATTTATAGACGAGTCTGCTCTAATATATATAAATATTTGTGTTCATATTTCAACTTCGTATTTATCTGTTTATTTATTATCTCTCTCTCTCTCTCTCTATATATATATATATATATATATATATATGCGTGTATATATATATATATGTATGTATGTATGTATATATATATATATATATACACATACATACATATATATATATATATATATATATACATACATATATATATATATATATATATATACATATATATATATATTTATATATATATATACATACATACATACATATATATATATACACGCACACACGCACACACACGCACATCACACACACAGACACACGCACACGCACACACACACATATATATATATATATATATATATCATACATATTATAAAACCCAGGTGTGTGTGTGTGTGTGTCTGTTCGTTTATATATTGGATCGGATTTCCTACATTTTTCAACCGATTTCAACAAAACTTAGACTTTTTTTGGTAGGTAGTGTTTCTTATTGTCTTGCACACTTTTTTCTTTAATTTAACATTCAGAATGCTTTAAAAATTTCATTTACAAGACAATTGTTTATAATAAAATTGAAAAATTCTATTCAATCGGTAGTCTCATAACGATTGAAAACAATATTTTTGTTTGAGTTTGACCAATTTGGAAAATAAACAAAAACAAAACAAAATAAAAACTAATTAAGACATGCGTGTCCGTCAACCTTAAACAATAATCTTTGTCAATTTTATTTTTCAGTCTTTATGATGGTCGATACTTGATCTATCTCTTACTGTTACATCCCAGGGCAACGCCGGGCTCTACTGCTAATATATATATATATATATATATATATATATATATATATATATATATATATATATATATATATATATGGTGTGGGTGCGTGTGATAAAAATATAGTTTTTAGGTATACTATATTTATGGGTAAGATTGGCCAATATTGTGTACAGCACATATGTAAATTTCTACAGCGTCTTTTTCATTCTTTCTCTCTTCCTCCCATCGTTCATTTATTCTTTCTTTCTTTCTTTCTTCATCTCGTCATTCTTCTTTTCTTTCTTTTTTTTTCTTTTCCTTCTTTCTTTCTTTCATCACCCTTCCCCTTTCCATCATTCGGCTAATCCTCTGGTAGTCAGCAAGAGCAGAATTTATAAATATGACTTCCTCGACAAAGTCAGTGGGTGGAGGCAATCCACTTGAGCCGGCCTAAGCTCAAATAATACAACAAAAGCTAATCTTTTCTCCTCCTCCTCCTCCTCCTCCTTCTTCTCTTCCTCCTCGTCATCATCATCATCAACATCATCATCGTCAGTATTCGTTTTGTTACAAATCGCATCGTTGTGCCTGTTGTTCTTGTAAATACATTCCCTACGCGTGAGCTGTCTTCTACGAATGTCCACCCCATTGCTAAACCACAGCAAGTGACAGCAAGTTTTCTCGATCCCACAAAGCACTTCGCAATGTTCTTTGGTTGTGCAGGTGGGGTGGGGATTGATTGCGCCGTTTCTGTGTACTTTGTTGTTTTCAAATCATCTTTTGAATTCCCTTTCTTCTAATCTCTTCGCAAATCTCTTCGGGACTTTTCGAAGCGCGCCAACAAAGATTGATGCAACTGTCATCTTTGCGTTTCCCTTGATATGTTTCATTTTCTGTTCACTTGTATTTTCTTGCTATTTTCCCGCTTTCACCTTCCTTCAAATGCATTCAAATGCATTTTCAGTTCTGCTGAAACAGCAAAAATCCTTTATCTGACAAACTGTCTTTATTTTTTCAACGCTGACTAAATCTAATCCTCGGGAACATACTTGAGGTTGATACTTATGTTCAAAATCTAAGATAAGACGAGATTCTATTTGAGAAATACTGTTTTTTGGGTTGTTTTTTTTGTATTGTTTTTTTTTTTTTGTATGTGCCATTGTTTTCTTGCGATCAAATACATGTCACTTGCACAGTTCTCGCTTGGTAACCTTTCCTACCCAGTCATGAATGATTGTTTGCTTCTTTCTATCCAGTCTGTAGCAATCGCTTATATATTCGACAGCCGAATAACTATCTCCACATAGTCCACATTGACTTAACGGTTCATTAATATCACCATATTTGGGTCTTGCCAAACGCCACCCTCCTTTGAACGTTGAGGACTGGCGCTACATATTCACAAACAAAGAACTGTACCAAATAACAGAAGCTACACCCTTATGCAAATTAATTGAAACAACAGCTTTAGTTTCCTTTCTTTCAAAATGCGGTCAGTTTAAACCCACTGGAGTGACAGGGTGTAATCAATTTCTATTTTTTTTTTGTTCCTTGGATTATGTCATTTGCAGTGGTGTGCAGTAATATGAACCTCTTTTTGGGGTGTATGATGAAATTCGTTTGACCTTGAAAAATATAGCGTCATCCAAGATTGCTTCAGATCTTCATCACACTCATACACTACTGTCTCGACTGTCGATTATTTGTCCTACGGTCATTTTCTGCTATGGACGTTAATCCAAGGAAGCGTGCGAAAATTGCAACGCTGCACGAACACAAGGGAAAACTTTACCAGTGAGCAAATCAAAGTACTATAGACTGACCCGGAAACTCTCCTAATTTACATCCAGTCGAGAATCTGTGGTCAACCTGAAGTAACGACTTCGTCCACTGGGTCTTGTTTCATTGGGAAAATATGAAAACAAAGTAAACAGTAACGGAATTATTCGTTTTGTTTCAATTAATTTGCAGAAGGATGTATGCATATATAGATAGATACTAAACGAAACTTGTATATATATATATATATATATATATATATATATATATATATATATATATATATATATATATATATAGTTAGGAAAGGATCCTCATCATTAGTGAGAAGAGGAATAAAAGCTACTGAACTTAAGAAACCTATTTTCTTAAAAAATTGTTTGAAGAGAAAGATTTTATAAACTTTGCCAAAGTCTCTGTAACTTTCAAGCTGCCATAATGATTCAGCTCTGTCTAAGACAATAAAACAGTTAATAACACCATTCTTGTCATCGGAAACTTCAAAGACGCTCTTAAGAGCAGTCAGAAACAAACCGGCTGAACATATCTGGATTTATAATAAGTAAAGAAGCCCCCGAGAAATTAATACTGAAAATGAGCCAACGGACCCGAAAGACGTAACGGTCAGAATGTCAGCATCGTAACAACAAAGATAGGGACATCAGTCTGACAGTCAATAATATAAATAATTATTATTTCTAATCATAGATATTCGAACAAAAGTTGTAAATAGTTCGTATTAATCAAATCGAAATGGTTTAGAAAATGGTAGTAAACCGGTTTCTTATCGAAATACGATGTCGTTTATGGTATGCTTTTGACTTATTTGTTTTCTTTTCAATGTTCAAAGATAACATGGAGTCTATCTGTTGTAACCTAGGGAAGGTTACTGAACAGAATAATCAAACAAAGGTTGGTCATGAATGATAATACTTAGGACAAGAACAACGGATATAAGTTTCGCCAGCGGCGCGTAAAAGTAGTAGTCAACTGCTAGAAATGAGTCAATTAAATTCCACAATGAATCTCCAACTGCAGGATATCTACCAACCATCCCACTTGGTCAGATGTAGTACAAGGCCGGGTATACTGTTGGGTATCCGAGCCCGTAGTCTCGGCCGAAAATTCCCCGTAGATCCCGTATAAAACTTGGTCGGGTAGCTATTTCCGAAGACTAGACTCTGCCCTTCGTTTGGGGATCCTTTCTGACCGGAGGTATAGAGTTTGACCAGCACAGTTGGAGACGATTCTCCAACAGCAAAATATCTACCAACCGCCCCACGCAGTCAGATGTGGCAAAAGGCCGATTATATTGTGGGGTATCCGAGCCCTTAGTCTCCGCCAAAAATTCCTCGCAGACCTCTGTGGCAGAGAGTTTGACCAGCACAGCTGGAGACGAATCTCCGACCGCAGACCAACATACAGTATTTACTATTGTATGTTGGTCTGTACTAAGTTTGTATGTACTACTGTAAATGGGGACATACTCATTATCGTCCGTAAGTATGTTACAGCACTACCCAACAGGAAAATGATGGTTAATGCGCCTCAATTAATCTTATATGATTTTGGTTCCTACAGCAAATTCAAAAAATTGATAAGAGTGTCCCTATTAGATACCCGTAGATATTCGGCTTCCTCCATGGAGTATTGCTGCCATATATGGTCTAGAGAACCTTCTGTTTGCCTCGAGGTACTTGATAAGATCCACAGACGGATATGCAATGAAATTGGCCCTGATCTGACATCTCGTCTACAGTCGCTCTCTCACAGACGTACCGTCGCCTCTCTCTGTCTTTTTTACAAATACTTTCATGGTAATTGCTCCGAAGAGCTGCTTAATTTGGTTCCCAGGCTTCATGAATTCAAGCGTCCTACGAGGCTGGCATCCCGCTCTCACCCTTTCACTGTTGAAACTCTTAAATATAGCCGTCTCTTCTACTCCAATAGCTTCATATCTCGCACCTCTCGCCTGTGGAACTCCCTTCCCTTTTCCTATTTCCCTGATAGCTACAATCCTCAACTATTAAAATGTAATGTCAATCGACATCTCCAGATGCCTTGATCTATCGACTATCCTTCTCCTCATCCTTTACTCTATCACTCCTAACTGTCTCTTGCCCCAAATCCTATGTAACCCCTTGCGTGCTAGTGGCTTCCAGCCACCTTTGAGGTGAAATGCTTAATATATATATATATATATATATATATATATAATTTCACTATATATAAAAGGTGTATAGGATCATTCCTTTTATTCAGTTAGCTCATCATTGCGACGATGTGGTCACCACTCCTCTTCATATCCAAATTGTGGTTCATGGTGGCATTGAAGGCAGTACAGTGGAATGGCTTGCTGACTTATTTTGCACTACAGTGGTCAGCATTCGCCTCCATCTTACGGTTCCTTTTGTATCGGGAATGTTGGGGTTCCATCTCTCAGGGTTGGATTTGTTTTGAAGTTACGTTCTTATAGCCTTTGCCTAAAGGAGCAGGACGTACAGGGAAACAGATGGTTTGAATGGAGAAGTTGCCATCTAAGCTTTGAGATCCCTTTCTTCTATAGGAGCCAGTCAGTCCTGCTATAGAAGGGGTTGAAGAGATAGATTCAAATCTTAGCACGGACTCGACTGAAATTCCTATTCCTCAATCCGAGCCGATACACATTACTCCACCTCCAGTAAGGAGAACTTATTAGTAACCTTTCCCTAGATACGAAAAGTATTTATTTATGATAAATGCTTTTAAATGCTTCAAAAAAAAATTATCGCAGGAACGCAATTATCCAGAGACGCATTTGTCTAGGGAGACAAACGTGCAGGGTCTCAAATGTCTGCTACGCAATTGTCTCCGACGTGAATGTCCCGTACGCAACTGTCCGTCTACCCTTGATGTTGACGTATTATTTTCCACCATGCAACCTCTTTTCTCATAGACGAAAAGTCGCAGTATTCAGATGGAAAGTGCTCAGACGAGCTACATTTCTTAGTTCGACCCGTTCACGGCTAAGACCCGATATGCTACGAACGTTGTAGTGAACCAGCCTTATTCACTTTCTATTCCATAGTATATTCTACTCGAGCAGCTTCGAAACGCTTCTCTGTGGAACTGACTCCCAAGAGGATGCTTCCCGGATCCCTACTATCTTAACCCGTTCAATTCTCGGCCAAACGGTTATCTTCCCCACATATCCGCACAAACTCTGCCTCTTACTCTGCGCTATTCTACCTCGAGTGGCTCATTGATAAAAGTGTATGTCAGCATTCAGAAGTCGAAATAAGTTACACTGACCGGCAGAAGAGCGTTATTAGATGTATAATTTAGGTCTTCATTTGCAGACGCTCATGCATAAGTCATCACAACTTAGGTTACCGAATAGGAAAACCCGATTTCCCCTTCTAGTTATAAACACATTTACGGATTTAATTTAAAAGGTAGGCAAAGAACGCTGGACAATCTGGCTACTCGACATGCATTCGCCAAAGACATCGGAGAAAGACACACACGCGCGCACAAAAGCAAGGATCACACACACCAAGTCGGTTAAGCTGTTTCTAATTGTACGTGTATTTTTGTGTCAACATCATGTTAGTCTGCAGTAAACAGACATAACAGTGAAAGGAAAATGAAAGCAAAGACATAATAAAAATACGCCAACAAAAAAACAAGAAAAAAAAACGCAAGACTATTGCTGTAGAAAATGCTAATGAATGGGAGAGTAAGTAGGTTGTCAGGGACAATAACGGAGAGTAAGGAGTTGGGGAAATTTAGAGGGTGATGCGAGAGAGAGCAGGGGATGAAAGCCTTTCAAATTGAAAAATAGGCAACGCTCTGATGTAAATACAGGCAGACAGGTGAGTTCGCTCAGATCGATATTACTGTTCTAGCGATAAGAGACGAGTTGCCGAGATCAATATCTTACTCCCATGCGCTTTCTGTGTCGCAGCATATATATATATATATATATATATATATATATATATATATATATATATATGAGGATGTGCATAGAAATGTTCAGAGCATGAAAATGCATTTAGGTAAAATTGTGTCTGAGTGACGATACGAGGAACTGTCATTGTAAATTTATAATCCATGCAAATCCATATTTGGATATAGACAGCAATTGACAAGTACGCACATCCGTAATTGAATATTTATATGATGAGCTATGCCAAATTGCTACTTATATAACAGTGTCAGGCGAGAAAACTTCTCGGCTTGTGCAAGAGGAGTTTCCTCTCCACATTCAGATATTTGCTTATTCTGCTTTGTTATTAGGTTGGTGCAAAAATAATGACGTAATAATGTCGTTTTTTTGACGTATTTTTAACATCAAAAAACGACATTACTATGTCATTATTTAAGCACCAACCTAAGAGATTTTATGAAATGGGCTTTTGTCCAAATGTTTTCAGCACCCCCCCCATATATATATATATATATATATATATATATATATATATATATATATATATATATATTTGAATAAAAACAGACCACGTTAAGGTTCCATGTAATAAATTATTTCACCATAACCCCTTTAACAGGGCTCTGGATCATCAGACTTTACTTCCAAAAATTGAAATGAAATGAATAAGATAAGAGCTGGATGCTGCTATGAATTCTCTGGTCAGTTTAACAGTTTTATTGGACTTGGTGAGGGGATGTGTCTCTGTTTAGTGTTTGTGTGTGTGTGTGTTATTTGGTTCTTAGGGAGTGAGTGAGTATGATATGTGTAAGCGTGTGTATTGCTGTGGGTGTGTGTTATCATTTGGCTCATTAGGGAGTGAGTGCATATGATGTGTGTAAGTGTGTATGTTCGTGTGGGTGAGTGTATAAGTGTGAGGCCTCCACACCTCCGTAAGCCTGTCTGTCTTGTGTGGGTGAGAAATGTGGGTAGCTTTTTTTATATTTGTTGAGATATCTATATATTGTTAAATTTGTGATTTAGCCCGGCTGGATATTTTGTTTTTAGACGTTGTATCCACTTATTTTCATGCGACTCTAAAATCTTTCTAATGTTATCTGCTCTGAACTTTTCTATTCTCTCAATTATAGTGAATTTGGCATGGGTTTTGAAATCGCGTTTTTCCAGGCGGAAATGTTGTTCTACAGGTAACAATTTTTCATGGGGAGTCGACTTAATTCGTTTACGATAATTGTTAATTCTGTAGTGAAAGGGCCATTCAGATTTTCCTACATATTGTTTCTGGCATAGTGTGCATTCTAGGAGGTAAATTATGTTATGACTGCTACAGTTAGAATCGTGGTAGATTTTGAAAGTAGATTTAGTGACTGAGCTAGTGAATGAATTCGTGTTTTCAACATGGTTGCAACATAAACTTCTTTTGTTGTTGCATGGTTGGGAAAATCCTGTTGTTTTTGTTCTTAGTTTATTACGGATTACCTTGTCCCCTGAAATGTGGTTACTACCTATGATTTCTTTTAGGTTCTTAGGTCTACGATATGCAAGAAGGCCAGGTTCCTTAAACAGTTTTTTTAGGTCTGGTTTGAGATGTAGTATTTCCCAGCGACGTTTGATTATTTGGGATAGTGGAGGCAGAGTGGGGTTGAAAGTGGTTACTAGAGGGATGCGGCTAGATTTATTTTTAATCTTGTACATTAGGGTGTCTTCTCTAGGTGTGGAAATTGCTTTATTTATTTGTTCCCTGATTAGGTGTTGTTTATAGCCACGTGTTGTGAATTGATGCTCCAGATTTTCAATGTGTTTATTTAATTCTTCATTTTTGGAACATATCCTTCTGAGTCTAAGTGCTCGTGAATAGGGAAGGTTCTCTTTGAGGTTTTAGGGTGGGAAGACTTAAATTGTAGATAGTTGTGGGTGTCGGTGATTTTAGTGTGTAGTGTCGTTTGTAGTTTCCTGTTTTCATCTATGTAAATGCGGGTGTCTAAAACTTAATCAAACTTAGTCAAACTTAATTGAGTCGTGCACTGTGTTTAGGGTCATAAGGAATTGGGTAACTACTTTTGTATTGAGAAATTTAAGTTAGTTGATTACTCATTACCGTTTTTTTTTTCTTTGGGCTTTGGAACTGTATGCTGTACGGCTATTTCCGACAGACGTTCATGTTCATAGCTCTTTCTTTTTTTAAAACCTTTTTTTCCTTCGAAATTGATTTGATCATTAGCAAATCAAGAAACCGAAGGTTTTCCGAGACAAGTGTAGTTACCTATATATATATATATATATATATATATATATATATATATATATATATATATATATATATTAAATAACACAGAAACTGCAAACGTTTTGGTTATAATATGGATTTATTTTAGTGTATATATTATATTTTAATCTTCATATTTTTGCTACACGTCTTTCCGGTCTCGTGACCTTCTTCAGGCAAATTAAACGAATCAGTTTCTAAAGGAATAAAGTTTTCTAGTGTTCTTTTAATATTTAATTGTTCCTTTTCTGTATTTGTAGAGAGCCTTGATCTAATTTTTTCGACTATTGGCAAAAGCTACTTTCTGCCTAAGTGGTAATAAACTATTTAGGTTTGGGCTTAGTGGTGGCGATTACAGATGTTTTCATGACAGATGCCCGCCCCTATCCACACATTACCCCTGAGAATGTCAAATCTATTTCATTCCCCTAGTGCCCCGACTACAGTAATTTAAACGTGCCCCTAGATTGGCATCTAGGTTACACCATTCTAATGTTGCAATAGTTAAATCTAGCCGCCACTTCTACGTCAATAGTTTCTTTTCTCGCACTTTCTGCCTGTGGGGCTCCCATCCGTTTCGTTGCTTCCCTTATAAATACAATCTTCAAAAGATTAAGTGAAACGTCAATCGCCATCTTCTACTTTCTTGAATCCCGTTCATTTTTTATCCTTTTTTCCATCCACCCTATACTCTGCGTACTATTGACATACCTGTCTTGCTTGCGGTGAAATTATATATATATATGTGTGTGAAAATATTGTAGAAAATAGGAAGGAAACTGGTTTGGTAAATAATCCAAAGTTCCTTAGTATTTTTGTAATTATTTAAAAAAAATAGTGCTCGATACGAAAGTAGAGCATAAATATAATTATTTATTTAAAAATATGATTCCAACTCGCTAGAACTTGCAAAACTTGGGATGACCCATGCCCTTTGTGCCTCCATGAGAAACTACACATTATTAAGCTTCTAAACAATAAAAACCTATTAAACAACCGGCAAGAATTAACGGTTTTCTGCCGACACAACCGAACTTACGCCCTGAATAACTAGCTAAAAACACGCATACAAAAAAATAAATTTTAAAATCCATAGCCCATATACATAGTTTTAATAACCTACAAAAATTGATAACCCTTTATGAAGTCGTCAAATAACAAACGTTACGGCCTTTTCATATACACAAATCCCTTTCATAAAGAGATATAATAAAAGAATAAAATAAAAATAAATAAATAAATCTCCGTAGACGCTCAAGCCAGACTATGCGAAAACTTCCTCCGTCGTAAATTTAGCCACCCCACCCTACCGTGATCCGGCATCTATGAAAGTAACTCTATACTGATACAAATTATTAACACCCCACCCCTGCCGATTCTAAACAATTCGCCCTTGATGTTACCATGGAAATTTTTGATTTCAATTCTGACCATACTATTAAATCTCGTAAATTTCAGAAATAAGTTCATTCCCAAAAAATTTCGCTTGAAGATGGAACAGAGCCTACTTTAACTCAAGTTAATTCAAATATTATTTTGAAGTTTTCGGCTCTTGTTTTGAAACATGAGACCTCTTATGTAGCGAGTTGGAATCATATTTTTAAATAAATAATTATATATATATATATATATATATATATATATATATATATATTATCTTACATGAAAAAATTACTTAACATTTAAATTGCAATTTTGTACCGACGTCGAAGTTTCTTGGTAAAATTTTCAGTCTTCAGGGTTCTCTCGCTCAACTACACCCTACACATAATAATCAAGTTGCTTGCAGTCTGGGAAGTTAGGTGACTAGATATAAGGGGTGATGTGGTCACAGAAGTTTTCTGACAGGCATGATTGGGATCTCGTGCATGTGTGACATGGTGCAGGGTCTTGTTGCCAGACATAGAATCTTCCAGCCACCATCTTGAACAAAGGCAGCACTGCCTCCTCAATACACTTAATGCAGGCCTCCGTGTTGAGGCCATATGGTAAGATGAATGGAGGCATAATGTCGCCATCACTAGAGATTCCTCCAAACACCTTAATCACCATTAGACTCATCCAACTCTTTTCGAATTCTCTGCACTGTCCTCAGATAGATAACAAAACACTCTGAAATATTCATAGTGTAGATTTTGGAGTGAATGCCAAGAAGTACAGCAGGCCATTTCCAAGTTTCTCACGGAGTGAATTGGGCTATCGGACTCTTTTTTTCCACGCATGGTTAAAGAAGTAATTTATACAAACAATTAATTAGCAATGTTAATGTAATGAATGAAGAAATCACTTCGCAGTGATTTACAAACGTTTCCTATTTGTTCTTTACCTTATATACATATATATATATATATATATATATATATATATATATGTGTGTGTGTGTGTGTGTGTGTGTGTGTTTGTTTGTGTGTGTGTGTAAAAATATATAGAAAATAGGAAAGAACTCGTTAGGTAAATCATCCAAAGTTCTTTATTATTTTTGTAATTATTTAAAAAAAACAGTGCTCGATACAAAAGTAAAGGCTAAATATAATTATAATTATTTATCTAAAAATATGATTCCATCGCTACATAAGAGTTCTCATGTTTCAAGACAAGAGCCGAAAATTTCAATATAATTATTTGAATTAAATTGAATTAAAGTAACAAGCTCTGTTTCATCTTCAAGCGATAATTTTGGGGGGAATAACTAATTCCTCAAATGTACGCATTTTATAAGCATATTCATTATATGGGAATTAATTTGTTACTTTTTCATTTGACATATTCCTAATTCATTTGTTTAAAAGTTATTTTTCAAAGCTGACGATTGCACCTAACATGAAACAGCCTGTCGCCTCTGAGTTTTGACTTCAATGTTCACTTTTATATTTATATTTACATACCCTCTACCACTGATATTGAGCACTTTATCCCATAAATATAGCACACCTTAAAACTATATTTCTTTCTATATATATATATATATACATATATATATATATATATATATATATATATATATATATATATATATATATATATATATATATAGCGAGTGAGAGAGAGACG
>OZ010600.1:13764276-13801776 GCA_963932145.1 Acanthosepion lycidas | reverse complement strand
CAGCCACGTCCCCTCTAGGCCAATAGCACTAAGAAGTCAACCGTGGTGAGATTCGATCCCGGATCTTATGGTCAGAAACTGAACGTTGTAACTAACCACTCGGCATCGTGCCCCTCCTCATATATATATATATATATATATATATATATATATATATATATATATATATATATATATATATATATATATATATATATATATATATATATATATATATATATATATATATATATATATTCCAAGAGGATAACATCCAGGTAGAATCAATGTCCAGGGCAGAGCAATAATATAATATAAACACAAACACTAATATTCCATGGTTATAATTTATTACATTGAGATCGTAATCCCGATCCAATTCATCAAGTCTACAAATTAAAAAAAAATGAATTTATAGGTCTGATTAATTGAATCGTGATTACGATTCCAATGTAATAAATTATAACCATGGAATATTTGTGTTTTTGAGCTTTGTATATATATATATATATATATATATATATATATATATATATATATATATATATATATATACTGGGTACTCATATTTGAGTAGGAGTTCTGTTTATTTATTAAAACCTCCTTTGACAGTCAATAAGAAAAATGCGAACATATTGAGACAATCAGACTATGATACATAGATAGATAGATAGATAGATAGATAGATAGATAGATAGATAGATACCGCACCTTATGTCCAAACTAATCTATATCTCTTTTGTGTTTAAAAATTGCATATAAAAATACTTGTGAAAATATAACTTTCATTTTTTATACTATGAAGTTGCCCCACTTACTTTACTAAAAAGACGTTGCTAGGGGACGCTTCTTAAGTCTATATATAGGTAGTAATCTTCTCTGGCATTCTCTCTTTCCTATTTCAGCTATGGACGGTAAGATGTATGTCGCCGCGTGGAGAAATGCGACCCACCTCGTGTACGCGCGTGCGACACACACACACACACGCTCACGCACATATTCACGCACACCAGCGCCTACGTCTTCCATTTCGAGTACTATTCTCTTGGACTCGTTCTACACAACTTCATGCACACACGCACATAATTCACGAGTTTACATGATTTCTTCATTCATGTTGATTTGTAACACATAACAATATTATATTGTCTATGTATACCCCCTTTTTGTGGGGGATAAATATACCAGGAGACACGGGTTTTCTACCTAAACACTTGACCAGCATACTCCTGCAACAATACTAACATATAAGATTTAAACATAAACTGAAGAAGACAGACATACTGTCAAAATATTGTTGGACATTGTTAAGCACTGCGTTTTCTTACTTTTCTTAAATTGCGCACTTGTCTAAGCTTTGGAACAATAACAAGAACGACAATAGCAACAACAACAACAATATTAATAATAATAATAATAATAATAATAATAATAATAACTGATAGTTTTCCACATTCTTGGATCCTTAAGACTTTGGAAATGTACAAAGTCTCCCCTGTGGTATTAAACTTCCTTAAGCACAGCATGGGAATGTGGAACACCAAACTATACCTTAGTCACACCGGGGGCACTGCCATATCCAACCGTCTGAATATCCGACGTGGAATCTCTTTCAAGGAGACTCTCTGTCACCCCTTCTGTTTTGTTTAACTTTAAATCCCTCTTACACATGAACTGAAGAACAGTAGCTATGGTTACAAAATAAATAAGAAAATATTCAATCACCTACTCTACATGGATGATCTCAAACTCTTTGCCAAAGACGACAATGAGTTGAAAGGCCTCCTCAATATTGTAAAATACTTCAGTGACGACATAGGTATGGACTTCGGATTAGACAAATGTGCAAAAGTAACATTCAAGAAAGGTAGAATTATAGAAATACCCTTAATAGATTTAGATTTTGTCACAAAGATTAGGGAAGTGGAGCATGATGAAGCTTATAAGTACCTAGGAATTAGCGAAGGAGATGGCATACAACCCCCCCAAATGAAGGAAAAAAATAAGAAAAGAGTACTACAGGCGTGTACGTCTGGTACTAAATACTGAACTAAACTCAAAAAATAGAATATCAGCTATAAACACATTGGCTGTCCCAGTAGTGCAATACAGCTTTAATGTTCTTAACTGGACCATAGCTGAAATTAAGCGAATGGACGCCAAAACGAGAAAGCTTCTCACTTTACGAAGGGCTTTATCTATGTAATTTCTTTTTTTTTTTTTTGTCAGTGGAAAGTGTCATGATGCCATTTCTAACCTTAGGTCCCTGGGCGGGACCCGGAAAGAAATGTGTAAACGCCAGAAATCAAAGAAAAAAAAAATAATAATAATAATAAATGTTAGTATATTTGTTACCCAGCGTGACATTGCAATCACGTTTCATTTGCTTTGTTGCCTTAATTACCAGTTTACTATTTCATTGAAGTGAAGTTTTTTGTACAAAGAATTGTTTTTTCTTAAATATTTTTATATTGGTATGCAATTATTAAGCATAACTTGAAGAAGGCAGCCATACTGTCGAAATATTGTCATACACGCTGTCATTACTTTTTTCTTTCCTTAAATCCCACTCTTCTCTGCGTATTGCAACAATAAGAATAACGACGCGAATAATAATAATAATAATAATAATAATAATAATAATAATAATAATAATAATAATAAGAAGAAGAAGAAGAAGAAGAAGAAGAAGATGATGATGATGATGATGATGATGATGATGATGATTAAAAACAACAACAAAAGTGGCGTTTGGCACTCAAAGAGAAATTACGTGATCTCCGATGTTCTGAGAACCCAAAATGTTTTATTTACATTCGAAGGCGCAGAAACGTAATATAAGTGAGATATATGATAATAACAGTTGTGCCTTGGATGCAAGCCAGTCTAAAGGAAGGAAAATGAATCCCAAGCCACGGCAAACCACTCCACCAATTTTCCTATGAAGTCATATCAATTCACAGATAATAAATAAAATGGAGAGCCATGATTGCCGATGTTTTGAAAGCTTTAAAAATAACTATAGCTATAATTAAAATAATAATATTGACGATAAATACCAAACAAATGCATGCAATCTCACTATCTTCCGTTGAGCATAAAGCAAAGATGATTGTATTCTTAGTAGTAGCAGTAATTCTACTAATATAACTACTACTACTACTACTACTAATAATAATAATAATAACAATGTAGATGTCTGGGAATTTGAAATTCATTCTGTAATCACATTACAAACGGTCTTTGGCAGCAATATGCTGTTCGATTCTAGTTGGTCACCAACATTGATAATGTTGACGCCATTTTGAAACGGAAATGAATGCGAAGCGTGGCGAGTGGAGACGAGGGAGACGAGGAAAGTGGGGATAGAAATAAAGAAAAAAAATCCCAGAAATCCTTTTGCGTCCTCAAGCTCTCCTAAAGCAATCTGTGCTTCGGGAATGTCCGGTAAGGATTGGATTAATGGATGACCGCGTGGAACGATAGCCACGGGAAAATAATGGTCGGACAGGGAAAAACGTTAGCGAATGGAGAAATAGAAAGAAAGAAAGAAAGAAAGAAAGAAAGAAAGAAAGAAAGAAAGAAAGAAGGTAGTTCACTGGGATGACCAAAACTTTAACGAAAAAAGAAAGAAAGAAAGAATGAATGAAAGAAAAAAGAAAGAAAGAAAGAAAGAAAGAAAGAAAGAAAGAAGGTAGCTCACTGGGATGACCAAAACGTTAACGAAAAGAGAAAGAAAGAATGAAATAAAGAATCAATGAATGAATGGATTAAAGAAAGAAAGAAAGAAAAAGAAAAAAAGAAAGAAAGAAGGTAGCTCACTGGGATGACCAAAACATTAACGAAAAGAGAAAGAAAGAATGAAAGAAAGATGGGAAGAAAAACTGACTGTGTTGGCAAAAACGTTAAGAAAGAAAGAAAGAAAGAAAGAAAGAAAGAAAGAAAGAAAGAAGGTAGCTCACTGGGATGACCAAAACGTTAACGAAAAGAGAAAGAAAGAAAGAAAGAAAGAAAGAAAGAAAGAAAGAAAGAAAGAAAGAAAGAAAGAAAGAATGAATGAAAGAAAAAAGAAAGAAAGAAAGAATGTAGCTCACTGGGATGACCAAAACGTTAACGAAAAGAGAAAGAAAGAAAGAATGAAAGAAAGAAATAATCAATGAATGAATGAATTAAAGAAAGAAAGAAAGAAAGAAAGAAAGAAAGAAAGAAAAAGAAAGAAAGAAAAGAAAGATAGAAGGTAGCTCACTGGGATGACCAAAACATTAACGAAAAGAGAAAGAAAGAATGAAAGAAAGAGGGGAAGAAAAACTGACTGTGTTGGCAAAAACGTTAAGAAAGAAAGAAAGAAAGAAAGAAAGAAAGAAAGAAAGAAAAAAAGAAAGAAATTAAGAATGAATGAAAGAAAAAAAGAAAGAAAGAAACTCACAGTGGTGACCAAAACGTTAACGAAAAGACAAAGAAAAATGAAAGAAAGAAAGAAAGAAAGAAAGAAAGAAAGAAAGAAAGAACTCACTGTGGCGGCAAAAACGCTAACCAATGGAGAAAAAAATAAATAAATAAAAAAAAGAAAGAAAGAAAGAAAGAAAGAAGGCAAAAACCTGTGAATAAAGAAGGAATGTAGTTTACAATCAATAAAGGAAAAAGAAATTAGGGAGGAAAGGAAAAAGTACGAGTCGGGCAAAGAAGAAGCGAACATGTGAATGAAAGAAAGAAAAAGAAATTTAATGGAAGAAATAAAATAGAAAAAAAATGAAAGAAAAATAAAGAAAGAAATAGAAAATGAAAGAAAGGAAAAATGAAAGAAAGAATGAAAAGTAAAAATTCAAAAAAAGAATCAAAAGCAAGAATAAAGAAAAGAAGGAAGAGTAGAGGAAAGAAAAATGGAAAAGAAATGAAGAAAAAAAAGGAAAAAAGAAAGAAGTTTAAAAGAAAGAACGGAATGGAAAGATGGAAATGATGAAATATTAAAATAAAAGTCAGGAAAGAAAAAGAAATGACAAAAAGAAAAGAAAAGAACGAAAAAATACATGAAAAAGAAAACAAATAAAAAAGAAAGAATGATGAAAGAACGTAAATTTCAGAAAAAAGAATGAATGAAAAGAAGAAAGAAAGAAAGAAAGAAAGAAAGAATGGTAATGAAATATAAAGTTATTAAAAGAAAGAAAGGACGGAATAAAGAAAGAGAAGAAATGAAGGAAAGAATGAAAGAACGAAAGGTGACGAAATGAAAATTTAAGAAAGAAAGAAAAAGTGAAAAGGAAAAAGAGGAATCGAAATATATATATATATATATATATAGGCGAAATAAAAAAAAAGCCGACAAAAAGAATTTCACAAAGACAAAGGCTCTTTTCTGAAAACAAAAACGAAAAAAAGAAAAGAAATGAACAAAAAAAAAATAAAAGAATAGAAAAATGACGAAAAAAAGTAAAAAAGAAAAGAAAAAGCAAAGAAAAAATAGAAAAGAAAAAAGAAAAGAAAAAAGAAAAAGAAAAGAAAAAGGAAAGAAAGAAAAAAGAAAAAAGAAAAGAAAAGAAAGAAAAGAAAAAAGAAAAGAAAAAACAAAGAAAGAAAAAACAAAGAAAGAAAAAAAGAAAAAGAAAAGAAAGAAAAGTAAAAAGAAAAGAAAAGAAAATGCAAAGAAAGAAAAGAAAAGAAAAAAGAAAAGAAAAGAAAAGAAAAGAAAAGAAAAGAAAAAGCAAAGAAAGAAAAGAAAAAAAAGAAAAGAGAAAAAAAGAAAAAGCAAAGAAAGAAAAGAAAAGAAAAAAGAAAAGAAAAGAAAAGAAAAAGCAAAGAAAGAAAAAAAAGAAAAAAGAATGGAAAAGAAAAGAAAGAAAAGTAAAAAGAAAAGAAAAGAAAAAGCAAAGAAAGAAAAGAAAAGAAAAAAGAAAAGAAAAGAAAAGAAAAGAAAAAAGCAAAGAAAAGAAAAGAAAAAAGAAAAGAAAAAGCAAAGAAAGAAAAGAAAAAAGAAAAGAAAAAGCAAAGAAAGAAAAGAAAAGAAAAAAGAAAAGAAAAAGCAAAGAAAGAAAAGAAAAGAAAAAAGAAAAGAAAAAGCAAAGAAAGAAAAGAAAAGAAAACGCAAAGAAAAGAAAAGAAAAAAGAAAAGAAAAGAAAAAAGAAAAGAAAAAGCAAAGAAAGAAAAGAAAAAGCAAAGAAAAGAAAAGAAAAAGCAAAGAAAAGAAAAGAAAAAAGAAAAGAAAAAGCAAAGAAAGAAAAGAAAAAAGAAAAGAAAAAGCAAAGAAAGAAAAGAAAAGAAAAAAGAAAAGAAAAAGAAAAGAAAGAAAAGAAAAGAAAAAGCAAAGAAAAGAAAAGAAAAAAGCAAAGAAAAGAAAAAAGAAAAGAAAAAGCAAAGAAAGAAAAGAAAAAGCAAAGAAAAGAAAAGAAAAAGCAAAGAAAACAGAGAAAAAGGAATAACTGTAATTAAAGAAGGAAATTCAATGAAAAAAAACAAAAGGTAAGAAAGAAAAACGAATTGGCCTGGAAATAAGCAATGAAATCAGCCCGATTGGCGGGAATGTTGACTGTTTCTTTCTCCATGTCAACGATCAAGAGTAAACAGGATCGTTGGACGAACGTTTTACTGTTCAGCTCAAATCAATGGACAAACACTTATATTTTCGCTCTCGAATCTGAGAAAAAAATCATTCGCATCAAATAGTTTCTCTTTGAAAACGTCTGTCTTTTGAATCCTTATACATTTTAATGTGTAAGAATTTAAAAGATCGGTTCTTTTAGAGCTAGCGCGCTCACAAAACCAGTTACCACTATGAGCTGCCACGATTGTCCTCCAATGAATCCACCTTGCACGTTTATAAATCTACCATTCGCCCGTGTATTGAACACTGTTGCCATATCTGGTTAAGTACTCTTGCTGGGTATTTCAATATTCTGAAGAAAATCCAGAGAACAGTTTGCAATAGAATCAGTCCTGACCAGGCATCACGTCTATAGCCACTTTCTCGCCGACGTGACACGGCTTCCCTCTGTTCTATAAATATTCTCGCATCTACTAAGATGAGCTTTTTTCCTGGTGTCCTCAATACGTGAATTTAAGAATTCTACTTTTTGGTTGGTGCAAAAATAATATCGTTTTTTGACGTATTTTTTAACGTCAAAAAACGATATGTTTTTGAACCAACCTAATAGATTCATCGTTTTACTGTGAAACTATCTAGATACAATTCACTTCAGATTTCTTGCTTCCTTGATAACTACAATCTTTAAAAATTTAAAGGCAACGTCAATAGCGATCTTCTGTCTGCTTGAATCTTATTCCTTTAACACTTTTTCTCAGTCCTCCACATTTTTAATTTTCTCTTTTATTCTTTGCTTTTACTTCCTGTAACCTCATTTCTAGCGTCATTAAATATGCAGATGGCACAGTGATCATAGCAGACACAAAAGTAACTGCAGGAAATCCTAAACTTGGCAGTAAAGAAAACCAAGAAGAAAGGATTACCACCAATTGACAGAATCTATGATTGCCACCAAGAGGAACATCACAAGATGGGGACTGCGGATTGGAGATAGCAATATCAATCGAACATTTAAATATCTAGGTTGGGTTTTACTCAACGGACGGAAAATGTGACGTCTAAATCCGATGTCACTGTGGAATGTTGAAAGATGCCTTCCAAAAGAAAATTAAACAAGGAAATTTTGTTAGAAATAAAGAAAAGTGTCCTGACCTGTTACGTAATGGCAATCCTCCTAAACGTCAATGAATATTCGAAAAATGAAGAAATGACTTGAAGCCGCAGCGATATGGTTCTCGGGAAGGATACTTTTATTGACAGAATGTGTAAGCAACGATGAAGTTTGAAGAAAAATGAAAACAAAGAAGTCACTTATACGGAAGAGACATTCAAAATTTCTGTGCCACATAATGAGGAAAGAGGGGTTGGAGAATTTGACACTCACAGAACATATTGAAAGCAAGAATGTCAGAGGGAATCAGCGAATAACATATCTAAAAAGCTTGTGTAAATGGATGTCAGAGGAGCGGATTGGAGGGGTGGTGAAAAGACAACATCTAAAAAGAGCTACAAAGGTTTAGGAAGTTGTGGAGAGTCATATTTCTCAATATCCTGAAGAGTAAAAAAAAAAAATTCAAGGTCTTTGGCAAGCAAGGACACGTATCTACCAAGTCATCTTTAACCTGGAAAAAAATGGCCACCGGTTGAATAGCGTACTTAACAAGCTTATGAAAATGGATGGGTACAATAACAACGACAACAAAAGAAAAGGAAGTTTTTGGAGAGTCCTGAAGAGATACGTCATTTGAAAAATAAAAAAGGACCTTCAGGCAGCTTTGGAAGAATTTAGAAATTAGGAAAATATTTTCGAACCTACTGTAATGACAAAAGTACCCAGGTATAGGTTTAAGAATGCTTTATTCAACCGAGAATACAAGGTTTTTATAGTCCCAGTAAACAGAAATAACTCTCTCAAAGAGGAGAGTAACAAAACGATGGGAGACCACTCTTGATTATTCATAACACCCACTAAAACTAACTTAAGTCGATTTTCAAAGACAGTGACGGCCCTAGGGTTGCTGGCAACTCGGGAAAGCTGAATTTTAGCTCCCTTACATGTATAATTTTTCACAAGGAGAAAAACTGGTTTGTAAAAGCTGAGTTTATTACAATATACAACTTAATACAAGCTAAAGAAAACATTCATTATCCTACCTAAAAATCTTCTAGATCAGTAAATCTTTACATGACATTTTCTACACTTATCTTCTCGACTAGATTATTTACCAATTAACGAAATAGCCAAAGAATTTAACGTCTTAAGTCATAGATGACCGCAAGTTTGTTTTTATAAGCTTTAGTCTTGTTAAGATCCCAAATATATAACATGGGGCTACTTAAGGCCCTGATGGCCCCTCGAGAAGATACCCGAGGAGCCAGTACATTGATCCTGGTTCTTGTTGACATCGAAACAATTTAACAAGATTAAAGCTTATTTGAAGAATTCGAATCTATGAAAATAATAACTCGATCCAAGACATGATGCAATATCAAAACAAAGTAGAAGTGTCAAAGTTCTTCTTCGTGTTAGATACGATTTAAAAAAAAAATCTTTCTGACAAATTACTGCCCAATGCTACAGCGAGAAAAATATCTAATAGAAATTCAGCAGCTTTATTAAGGAAAAAAATTAATCTTCAAAGTGAAAAGGCGTAGCCTGTTGCAGATAAAAAAAAAAGCAAAAAAAAAACTATAATTTCACACAGCAAATATTCAATTTTAAATATAAACTGTTCTTGCCAATTCCATAGTTAATATTAATCATATAGGTGAAATATTCAGATTAAAAACTACGTTTCAGATAATCAACTATATATATATATATATATATATATATATATATGAAGAAAAATATACAGAAAAAACAAACAAAAAATCCTTATATGCAATTATGCTGTTTTAATGTTAATATAATGTCAACGTCGGACGTTTCGGTCTAATAAACCATCTTCAGGACATATTCATAAAATATAATTAACATTATCAATTCAACATGACAATGTTAATTATATTTTATGATGATGTCCTGAAGATGGTTTATTAGACCGAAACGTCCGACGTTGACATTATATTAACATTAAAACAGCATAATTGCATATAAAGATTTTTGTTTGTTTGTTCCGTATATTTTTCTTCATACTGTCGGATCTATATCCATATATTTGCTTACATATATATATATATATATATATATATATATATATATATATATATATATATATATATATATATATATATATATATATGGGCGCCTGGCCCAGTGGTTAGATTTCTGACCATGATACACGGGTTCGAATCTCACGTTGATGTTATTGATCAGGAGAGTGCCTGAAAACTATACTAAATTTTAAACCAAGCTTTGTGAGTGAAACTGAAAAGACAGAACCCTTGGGGAGGCATCGATAGCTGTGACTGAGGACTTGAGTGTGTTAGCCTTGTTCACATTGTTGATCACGCTAGATAACACTCTCTCTCCCAGAAACTGTAACTTTAGGTCTGCTCAGCATAGTCGCAGTATAAAACACAGTTTGTCTCTGTGGGTGTTGAACAAACACAAATGTGACTGAGCGAGAGTCTGCAATAGGGATTGGCTAGCCCTAATAGACGATTGGCCAGCTGTTATGCATTTATATTACTGGGTGTCCCTAAATTCTTCTTGCAGTTTAATAAAAAATATATTACAAAAGCTATTAATGTGGCACCAACATTCAACCAAACATCATTTTAAGCATCAACATGGTACACCAAAACA
This sequence comes from Acanthosepion lycidas, assembly GCA_963932145.1. Classification (NCBI taxonomy): domain Eukaryota; kingdom Metazoa; phylum Mollusca; class Cephalopoda; order Sepiida; family Sepiidae; genus Acanthosepion; species Acanthosepion lycidas. Next base: position 13,791,510 of record OZ010600.1, on the reverse strand, counting down.
TTGAGAACTGCATGTTCTTGGGTTCCTTAATCAAACTTTTGTAGAACGGTAGATTGGAAGGAATGGTCCAATTACCTGACCACCTCGTTCACCAAGAATCATTCTCCTGGATTTCTTTCTATGAGGTTATGTTAAAGATATCGTCTATCGGAAAAAAATACACCGGGCATCATTCATCTAAATCAAAAAATTACTGATAACATTGATGAGGCTATGAAACAGCGAAAATGTCAAAAAATCAAGTACCGACATTTTTTTTTTATCTTTCTGTCTCTTATTTATAATCTAAGATTTTCATTTCGTCTATATTCGCCAGCAATTTCCCATTTTCCATGAGGACACACTTTATTATTAATATGAATTTAACATACCATAAAATCACTTTACAATTTAAAAAATTGCATTTGTGTATTTCATGTATCATGTCGATGAAGAGGTACTGTTAAATGAACCTCTAACATTTCCAGTTTGGTGGATTGGAAGGGGTGGTCCAATTCCCTGATCACCTCGTTCACTAGATATCATTCCCCTGGACTTCTTTCTATGGGCTTATGTTAAAGATATCTTGTATTGAATAAAGATATAAGGTATCACTTAACTAAAGCAAAAGATCACAGATGCCATTACTACCATAGATGAGGCTATGCTACAGCGAACATAGCAAGAAATCGAGGACAGTCTAGATGTGTTTCGTGCAATTAATGGAGCCCACATAGAAGTACCTTAAATGATTTAAAAAGAATTCAATATCTACTACTCATTTTGTAGCAATTTCCACACATTAGTCTGTTTATATTATTTTGTAATGTTTTTAAATTGTAAAGAGACTATATATATATATATATATATATATATATATATATATATATATTAGGTTTGTGCAAAAATAATGTCGTTTTCTCACATATTAACATATGTGAGAAAACGACATTATTTTTGCACCAACCTAATATATATATATATATACATATATATATATATATATATATGCAGAAATATAGTTTTAAAGTGTGTTATATTTAAGGGATAAAGTGCTCAATATCAGAGATAGAGCGTATGTAAATATAAAAGTGACCATTGAAGTCAATACACAGAGGCGACAGGCTGTTTCATACTAGACGCGATCGTCAGGTCTGACGTTTGCGTCTAGCATTAAACAGCCTGTCACCTCTGTGTTGACTTCAATGTTCACTTATATATATATATATATATATATATATATATATATATATATATATATATATATATATATATATATATACAGGGCGTCCATAAAGTTTGTGTGCACTTTAAAAAATTTAATAATTTAACGTGCATACGCACTTTATGGACACCATGTGTGTATATATATATATATATATATATATATATATTGATATTTTTAACAAGGTTCATGCGTCTTTTAGCCACGTACCAACAATATTGTAAATGGGAAAAGAAAACCTCAATAGTGCTCTGCCATCTTTAAATGAAATATGATAGCAAAAACTAAAAAAAAAAATGCATTTAAAAAATAAAAGCTCTGTTCGGACAGAGCCATGTGCCTTGCGTGATACACGCGTAGGCGATCATGTATCTTTCGATACATGACTGACGAAGCAGATTCCCCCCGCCCCCGCAGTAGAATGTCATTTCTTTCTGCGGTAGACCCGTTGCCATTCAAGGCTATAGAACCCGGTCTGTCCTGCTATTTACCCATATCTAGACGGGTGAGATGAAAAGAATTTATACCTTTCCCAAGGTTCAGTCAGTCAGTCAGTTATATGCCATGCATGATACACGCTGAGGTGATCATGTATCTTTCGATACATGACTGACGATGCAGATTTTTTTCTAAGTTGCCATTTCTCTCTAGAGTAGACCAGTTGCCATCCAAGGATATAGAACCATGTCTTACCCATAGCTAGCGGGGAGAAAAAGAGGATTCACACCATTCCCAGAGTGTTCAGCCTGAAGCACTCCAAATCAGAAACAGAGAGAGAGAGAGAGAGAGAGAGAGAGAATGTGATGTGGATGTCACGATTTCCGGTGAATTCTCGGCAGTCAAGACAAACGCCATTTCGTTTTCATTTCTCGCCTTCTTATGAAATGGAAAACGCCCCCATGACACACACGCACAAAAATATACATACATACAGGTTGATGACTTAGAATAAACTTATATATGGACAGACTGAAATAGATAAATATAGGAACTGACTTAGATAGATCAGAACTTACTGAAATAGATAAATAAATATGTGAACGGCCTTTTTATATATATATATATATATATATTAATTGACTGATTCATCGAGTCTGATAGAAACCTCAGGAAGCACTGGACGGCCGTTTCGTCCTATATTTGGGACTCATCAGCAATGCGCATCCACTACCGAGGGAATCGAAACCCCGACAGTTAGGTTGGCAAGCGAGCACCATACCAACTGCTCCACTGGGCCTCGGTGACGAAGAGATTGCAAATCAGACTCAATATAGCGCCGCTCACTCCCACATTCCGTGGTGGAACTCAATTGAGATTCTCTCTGGCCGTAGGACTGAGCCTCCTGGAGCCACGACTACTCTCACCAAGCCACTCCAACTGGAGCATTAGAAGCTGGTTCAAGCGATGATAAACACAGATAGTAATTAGGAGGATTTGATAATAATATTAATTGATTCATCGAGTCTGATAGAAACCTCAGGAAGCACTCGATGAATCAATTAATATAATTATCAAATCCTCCTAATTACTATCTATCTATCTATCTATATATATATATATATATATATATATATATATATATATATATATGAACTTAAATGAAATAGAAAAATAAATATATGAACGGACTTAGATAGATAGATCAGTTATGTTGAATGCGTGGTACACACTTAGGCGATCATGTTTCTTTCGATACATGTCTGGCGAGGCAGATTTCTTTCTGCGGTAGACCAGTTGTAATCCAAGGCTATAGAACCCAGTCCGTTCTGCTATTTACCCATAAATGTGTGGGGGAGAAGAGGATTTATAACTATCCCAAGGATATTAGCACTTAAGTGAATGTAATAGATTCGACTGGAATTCGAACTCAGCTCTCCGACTCTTCAATTCGAGCAGCTATCCACGTAGAGACATTTCGACCAACTTATATTTACCAAAGCGTAAACATCTTTTAAGGAGTAAGATTCTAAGCAAATATAGTTCCATATTTCCTTGTCACCAGTAATATTAAAAGCCAGGAATTCAAATACCCATTATAGACAATCCCTCTCTTCTTGGAACATTGGTGCAACATAATCTTCCTTTCCTGTGCTAGATAAAGCTGTGGTTAGGGGATGTGATCATAACGGTAGGATGTTATTTATCAAAGTGCAAATGAAAGGAGTGCGCAAATATTGACGTGCCATTTCACCAAATGCTTTAACAGCCGGGTTTTCAGGAGTGCTGGCGTTCAAGCTCCATGTGCCGTCGATAGTTTAGCCAGGGTGACAAAAGTTCGGGTAGCTGTGCGAGTGTGGGTACTTCACTTACGTTTTTTAGTCCGTTCAGCCCCCGGGTTTGTGTTTTCTGGTACTTCTTCCAAACCGTCGAAATTTTCTTCCGCACTTTCAGTTGAGGTGGTGATAGTATCAGCAGCAACAGCATCAGCAGCGAAAGAGGCTGCAGATTGCGCCGTGGATACTGGCCGCGTCGATGTCGGTGGCTTCGCGGTTGCCGAGGGCAGTGGCAACGGCGGAGAGAAGGTAGGAGTTGTCGTCGTGACAGTAGGATCAGTGGTTGTCGCGACAGACGATGTCGTTGGTTTTGCTTCTGCTGCTGCTGTTGCTGCTGCTGCTTTCGCCTGTGGCGTTGTCGTTTTTGGATTTGTAAGCGTCGGGCGTGACGACGACGGTACTGATGTTGTAGTAGTCGTTGTAGTTGTTGTTGATGTTGTCGTTGTTGGAGGAGGAGCAGCAGTAGTTGGTTGTACGGTCGTTGTTGGCAGTTTTGTTGTGGTTGTTGTCGTCGTCGTCGTTGGCAATGTGCTACTTTTCAAAATTGTCGTAGTTCCTTCTGTGTTACTTGATGAGGTAATTGATAGAGTTTGATTGTATAGTTCGGTAACACCACCTACCGGCGGATCTGTGCTCTGCGCTGAAAGAAGATATTTCAAAAGAGAGAAGGTAATATTCAACAAATCTCAAGAAGGTACGATTTGTCTACATGTGCGACATATAACTTCATAATTTCATTGAATCTTTGGCACTCACCCATCGTGACACGTGACACAGGCAATGATTCTTCTTTTTTCTTTTTTTTCTTTTAAGTACACCAAATACTTTTACTGGCCTATTCAAAATGACGGGCTTTTATTCTACGCATAGATCATTCAAAATATTCAGAACGCAGACGACCATTTAATAATTTCAAGTGCCGACTACATCGCCATGATGCAAATTGGTAACGAATCAAAAACGTTCTTTTTCTAGCGTTTGACGATTTTCTATGCGCACAGGGCTGAATGTATGAGGCACCCAGTGAGGATCGAGCTCACTCCTTAGTTGTAATGGTTCTAGCGAGATGACCTTGTTAACCATTACATCACGTCGTGGTGCCAAAAAGTCCTTCGTTACTATGACTACGGATTTCATACCTCGAAGCTTCCCATCTCGTTCTTCTGAATTATTTTCACCATTTACTTTGTTTGGACGGTTCTCTTTACCTTTGTTGCCGTATTCCCGATATTCTTCGGGTGATTAGATTTTCGAACCGAACCCTTTACTTCGACCACCAGGGTAGATTTTTTTCTAGTTTTATTGCCACTTCCGGATATTTCAATATCAGTTATTTCCCTCTAAGATTTTCTTCACCTCGACTGTTGCCAAGTATTGAACTCCCAATTCTTTGGGTGAAGTCACTGGATTATTTCAACCAACGGTTTTCTCCACAGAGCTATGGGTCCTCAACGTCGAAAATATGTCAAGAAACACGAGGACAACAGGAACATTGTAAATAGTGTAAATAATTACAACACCTCATCTCAGAAATATAGACAGGTACTGAAGAAGACAGCAGGCTAGAAAGGTCGAAACATCGAGAATATGGCAATAATGATTAGGCAATTATCCGAACAATGTAAATAGTGTAAATAATTGCAATACTTGATTTCAGAAATATAGACAGGTACTGAAGAAGACGGTAGCGTAGATTGGTCGAAACGTCGAGAATATGGCAATAAAGATTAGGCAATAATCCGAACAATATAAATAGTATAAATAATTACAATACCTAACCTCAGAAATGTAGACAGGTACTGAAGAAGACCGGAGCGTGGAATGGTCGAAACCTCGAGAATATGGCAATAAAGATTAGGCAATAATCCGAACAGTGTAAATAATTATTAGGTTGGTGCAAAAATAATGACGTAATAATGTCGTTTTTTGACGTTAAAAATACGTCAAAAAACGACATTATTACGTCATTATTTTTGCACCAACCTAATACAATACCTCATCTCAGAAATATAGACAGGTCTTCTGTATTGTATTTTTTGTGGGGGTGATGAGGGGAGTTCGATCTACCAATTTCTTTCAGAAACACTTATTACTGTCTAGATATAGCACCCATTTTGCATTTTTGACATTTTATAAATAAATAAAAAATAAAAAAAAATGTTGTATTATCATCGTAAACGAGATTTAAATATAAAATGTGATTAGGCAATTGGTAAGGATACCGAAAGAGGATATTGGAGATTATTTTGAAAAGGATCGCTTACGCCGCCATAGAGGATGCTAAGAGGTTTTACCCCACCCCATATACGGTTGAAACTAAAAGCTTAACAGAAGACAAAATCTAGGACAATGGTATTGAACTGTACCATTTGCTTAAAATCGCTGCTACCTTTTATTTTCATGATAAATCAGAAAACTTCATTTTCTTTCTGTTTTATCGAAATATCCTGTAGAATTGTCAGTTAATATACAATATAAACCACCAGTTACTCCTGCATCGATGAGGCTGGATAAGGGAATCAGGTTTAGTTAGAACTGAACAAGAGTTCAAATTTGTCTTTTTTGTTTCAATCTGTGAGAATGTTATGAAGATGATCTGTATCATTATTATAAACTACTGTGATTAATTTTCAAAACAAATCTCGCCTATTTCTCGTCTCTTTTTTTCTGGAGATGTTAGCTTCTAAAACTCTTATATAAGTCTAAGATGTAGAATGTCTGGAGGCTTCATTCCCCAAGATAAGTATTTCTTAGCCTCGGTCTATGAGAATGCTATCGAGTTGAGCTGTATCATGTTTACAATCTTTTTAATGCTCTTAATTTTCAAAATAAATCTTCAGCTTAAATATTGTTTTCGAAACATTATCTTCTAAAACTTTTACATAATTCTATATGCGAAAATAATTTAACGATCTCATTGCCCAAAGTAAGTATAAATGAACAGCCCAAGAAATGTATATTTAAAAGAGAAACCAAATGTATACAGTAAGAAACTGGATCTAAATATCCTAGTTTTATGAGAGGATCATATATATATATATATATATATATATATATATATATATATATATATATATATATATAATAATAATAATAATAATAATAAACAATTAATACAAATAATTACATATCAATGTTAATGCCATTAATGGCGAAATTACTTCGCTAACAAGACTTAATGAGACATTAACTTACTATCAATTCCTTAAATAATAATATCCTTATAGTCGAGTTGTCAGATGGAAGACACATGCCAAGTACTTTCGACAATTTCAAATTGTCATCTTCAGGTCACAATTTTCCCATACATAGGCAAACACTATCTTAACACTATATGTTATTGCATGATATCTTATATCAAACACTAACGTCTTAGTACTTGCCTATGCATGGGTAAATTCTACCCTGAAGATGGCTATTTGAAATTGTCCAAAGTACTTGGCATATGTCCCTTTCCTCTAACATCAACTCAAATATAAGGATATTATTATTCAAGGAACTGATAGCAAATTAATGTCTCATTAAGTTTTGTTGGTGAAGTGATTTCGCCATTAATAGCATTAACATTTTGATTTAATTTAATTTAATTATTTGTACAAATTGTTTCATGATGGTATAAAATATAAGCCTCAGACTATATATATATATATATATATATATATTCATTCTTTGCTTCCGTAATAGCTATAATCTACAAATACTCAAATGTAATGTCAATCTAAATCTTCTGATGCCTTGATCTTAATCTCTGTCCTTCTCTTTATCCTTTTCCCAAACACTCCTCTTTACTCTTAAACTCACTCTCTGTAATCCCTTGCAGGCTAGAGGCACACCCGCCTTGCTTGGAGTGATTTACTTAAAAAAAGAAGAAAAAGTTCCAAATCCTGCATTAAATAATGATAAGTATATTCTAGTTCTGTTTTTTTTTCAATTAAACCTTACAAAACTGTATTTGAATTATTGCAAAACGTTTTAATAATCACAACAAAACTAACAGAAATACCTACTTATTTTAAACATATTGTAAATTTGAACATGCTTGAGTCTAATACCAAGTTTATCAATTATAGAAGCATCTCAGCTTGAAGATGCGATATAAACAAAAGCTATATAAACAATAGAAGCTATATAAACAATAGAAGCTCTATAAACAATATTTTGAGTATTTCAATCCAAATACGAGGAGATATCTCCGTTACACGAGGTGCATTATGGAGTTGGACATTTGTAAAAATAATTTTATATCACATATTACATAAATTTCAAAATGGTTGCCTTTCTTCCGGCATTGGATGCATTGTACCGGTCGTTTTTATTTAAAATTGACAATTCATAGAAAATTAAATCTAATATTCAATAAATGATGCAGAAAAATCTTAAACTTTGAATAAACATAATTTTGATGCTAATAAAAATACATAAATTCTGAATGGTCTTTGAATAAGTGGAATAGACAGATGAATATTTTCAAATACAGCAACAAAGAAAAGTAATGATAATTGGTAATTGTTGTTGACATGGCTATGCTTTTTAGAACAGAACGAATGATATGGAAACGTGCACACACACACACACGCACACACATACATATGTGTGTGTGTGTGTACAAATAAGAGACAGAACAGATGTAGTAAAAATCCACAGTTCGCAGCAACTATATTTTTTTGTTAAAAAAAGTGCTCAATACAAAGTAGAACAAAATATTATAATACTTTTATTAAGAAAGATTATAATAAAAAACATTTTACATTGATACATAAAAGCTTTCATGTTTCAATACTAGGCTTTAACTTCGCCAAAGGATGGTAGATAAATTGTGATAAAAATTGATTTATTTAAAACCAAATTGTTACTACTTCTCGAAAGTTAAAGGGGGTGCATAAGGTTAGAATTAAGTTAAATTGAATTAATTAAATTAAATTTCACTAATAAATCATTTTTTTATCACAAGTTATCTACCATCGCCTGATGAAATATAAACATAGTACTGAAGCTTTTGTGTAGCGATGTAAAATGTTTTTATTATAATCGTTCATGATATATATATATATATATATATATATATATATATATATATATATATATATATATATATATACACACACACACTTTTTTATGTTTCTACATTCTTTTTATACATAAATTTTTTTTAAGTAAATGCTTTGTTTATAATAAACAGTATTAAACAACATTTACCGGCCTGAATGTCCGAGAAATTTTCATAGAAAATATGCGTCCTCCGACAGGAATCGAACCTGTAACCTATACAGAACCGTTATATAGCCTGTCGTATAGGATACGTGTTTGATTCCTGTCGGAAGACGAATATTTTCTATGAAAATGGCATTTTCAGGCCGGTAAATGTCGTTTAATACTTTTTATTATAAACAGAGCATTTACTATAAAATAATGTATAAATAAATAAATATATATATATATATATATATATATATATATATATATATATATATATATATATATGTATGTATGTATGTATGTATGTATGTATGTATGTATGTATGTATGTATGTGATGTGTGTGTGTGTGTGTGAAAGCGAATTAATGGCAAATTGGGAAAAAAAGGCTCATGTGACGCCTTTGGTCTTTAGGACTTCATCAGCCAAAAGTGTTGTTTACGTCTACGTAATGGATATAGCTTGTGCAAGGCCATTATGCAGCATACAGTTGAAGGTGGACGTAGGAGAGGGGGCCGATGCAAAAACTGGTTGGACAATGTCAAACAACGGACTAGTATGACTATACCAGTTGATAGGCCATTGTAGAGGGGATCCAATATGGCTTCTGCATTCGGATCACTCCCCTACGATTACAAAGGTCAAGAGGATGATGATGATGATTAATGGATAACGGCCCGAGTTCGAATTCCAGTGGAGACCATTACATTCCCTTAAGTAAAACGTATGAATCGATCTCTATCTATGGGCATATAGCAAGAGAGACCGGATTCTATGGCATTGGTTGCCGACTAGTCTAGAAGCAAAATTCGGAATTCAAGATAGCCTGGAGATGCTTGGACTCCATCAAGCTTTCTTGCCCAAGACATACCGCTGCTACGATGGTTGCATTACATGTGCTACCCCTTAAACCCAAATGGTTTATGGGACTCGTTATTGTGTGATCTATGCACTTCACACGAAAGGAAGGAGACGCTGAAATTTTAAAGTGTAGGATTTTTCTTTAGTCCGATAAATTTCGCTCAGAAGGTATATATGACTGGGGAGGGACGGGGATGCACTTGTAATTGTGCAAAATATTAGTTTGGTGCAAAAATAATGACGTAATAATGTCGTTTTTTGACGTTAAAAATACGTCAAAAAACGACATTATTACGTCATTATTTTTGCACCAACCTAATAGTTGTAATTGAACATGCAAACAAATAGTAAATAAATGGGGAATCTCTCAAATGAATGTAGCAATTAGCTCAGAAGGTACATATGACTGGGCAAGATCGGGGATGTACTTGGAATTGATCAAGCAGACAAAGGTTATACAAATTTTAATTTAGTCCAATGTAGTTCTAATGGCCAGAACGCGTCGCAAGAATATTTCTTTCACCATTTTGTCATTAATTTTTCTAAATTTGTTATGATATATATATATATATATATATATATATATATATATATATATATATATATATATATAAAGTTATATATAATTTTCACCTATATGTATGCATTTATCACAAAACAAAAAAAATGCCATATGCGAGGAGACACAGGGTAACCTGTCAAGCACATCATAAATGAATGTAGATGTTAACTCAGAAGGTATATATGACTGGGTAGGAAGGGTGATGCACATGGAATTGTGCAAAGTATTTGGAATTGAACATGCAGATAAATGGTATAAGCACAAACTAGAATATGTCTTAGAGCAGTGATATTCAAAAAGTGCGTCATCAAAACGGTACATCGTTCGAAAGACAAATATTTTGATAATACTAAACAATAGTCATTCATTATCTGTCTGATTATCTGATTTATTATTTACAATATTTACTGTTCAACATATGTCTTTGTATTCCCTGTTATATTTAGAACAATTCGGCGGGTGTTAAGCTATGGCCTTCTTCAGGTGTGCCGATCCGGATAGCCATCAAGGAATTTCGAGCTGAAGAATTAGTTCGAACATTTGGTGACCAAGTAATTGTGAATTCAATACCTGGGTGGGGTAATACAGAGTGAGACTAAGTAGAAACGTGACTAGCTAAAACTGAGCAGCAATAAAAACGAGAAAAAACGAGATAAAAAAAAGGCGAGATGTGGGTCTGTGTCAGACGGTCGAAGCTAGTATGGGGAACTTAAGGGCATACATTCGGAACAATTGTCAAAATTTACCCAGCCTTCGCAACCGTGGGATCGGACACTTTGCATTGTCTAACCTGCTTATCCGACTCTCCGTCCGGAGACAGAGCCTCTGTTGACCATGTTTGCCGTAGTCTCTGAATATGGAATCCAGTGAAGTCCGTAATCTCTTCAATATCAGAGATTGGCAGTGAAGATTCAGAGAAAGTAGTGGCTGTTAAGTAATTCTTTAAGTCTTCGATATCAGGTTGGCAGTGAAGATATTTTGGGAAAAAAAACAAAATGGCTGCCTTTATACACGTCGGATATTTTGAGCTTTCTGATTAGTTAACCCTTCTCTTGGTGGACTATAAAATGAGTCAGCTCATTTTGGTTTGCTCACTTGTACATAATACCCCAAAATTCTAACAGCCCCAACTAAGTCGTAATCTTCGCGGAGACAGAGAATTTCACAATCGCGAGCCAGACAGCAGGCTCCCTGGTCCCAACTGACAATCTACCCCCGTAGAGTAAATAAAGTCTTCAGTTCGAAATTTGCGGAAGGTCATCTGGATTCACTGACACCACACCCTTTCACAATAATAGAAATTGCATCTAAACTGGTACATCGGGAAAAAATAGTAGTTGAAGCTCACCGTTTCAACACTAGATGTCAGTTGAAAAGAGGGCTTAGAAAATTTGATACTCACAGGGCAGACTGCAGGAAAGGAAAAAAACAATTTATAACCTGCATAGAGAGCTTGAATAAATGGATGACGGAACAAATTTAGGAGAGATAACAAAAGATAAAAATTATAAAGAGCTACATAGGACAGGAGATTGTGGAGAGCCACGATCACCAACGTCCTGAAGGGAAACGGCACATAGAAGAAGAAGAAGAAGAAGAAGAAGAAGAAGAAGAAGAAGAAGAAGAGTGAAGCTTGAAAAAATAGATGGCGGAACAAGGTTTAGGAGAGATAACAAAAGGATAAAACTTATGAAAAGCTTCATAGGACAGGAAGATGTGGAGAGCTTTGATCAGCAACGTACTGATGGGACACGGCACATAGAAGAAGAAGAAGAAGAAGAAGAAGAAGAAGAAGAAGAAGAAGATTGAATAAATGGATGGCGGAACAAGCTTTAGGAGAGATAACAAAAAAAATAAAATTTATAAAGACTTTATAGGACAGGAAATTGTGGAGAGCCGTGATCACCAACGTACTGAGGCGACACGGTAAAATAATAATAAGAAGAACAAGAACAAGAACAACAACAACAATGAGCTTCAGTATGATGGCAGAAAATGTTTAGGAGTGATAACAAAAATACAAAATTTACGAAGGGCCACATAGGACAGAGAATTGTGGAGAGCCATGACCGCCAAATTTCTGAAGGACACAGCACAAGGAAATGGAAGATGCAAAAGATAAAAGTGAAGAAAAATTGCCAAAGTATAAGAAACGATTCACGAATTAAAATAAAATATCAAAGAAAGAGCAGAAATAATTCAAATAAAACATAGATAAATTGTATGAGTTAAAAAGTGAATAAAAAAACAAAAAAACCTTAAGGCAAAAAAAGATGAAGAATGAAAAATACAAAGAAGAAGAAATCCCAGATAGAAATAAAATTCAAAGAAATATTGGACAAATGTGAAAATGTATGTGAGAGAGCGAAAGAGAGAAATAGAGAGAGAGAGAGAGAGAGAGAGAGAAAGAAAAAAAAATGCTGAATAAAAAAGACCTCATTCGACGTGGTGGTGTCCGCGCATGCTCGGTGAGGCGCGACAAAAATGAGACTGCGTCGGTGTCATCAGTCAGCGTCTCTAATGAAGAAATTTGCGCGCCAGTCATTATCGCTTGCCTCTTCACTTCCGGGCAGCAAAGATGGCGAACGAAGTTAATGAAAAATTCATCACTCCTCATTTCTCTGTCTATTGGAGCGCTCACACTTTTGTAGGGAAATCAATTACGGACGTTACTCGCTGGCATATTGAACCGGCGAGGGTGGCTGACTGGAAAAGCAGTGAGAAAGTGACTGCAGGCAAGGGATCATAGCGAATCGAATGATGTGGGCAGGAGGAATTACGTTTGTATGCCTACTAATAAATGTCTTTGTTTGCTCGGGAGTGCTTGAGTCATTGAATATATCTCGTATTTCTGAGCGACAAAGATCAAATTGTGTGTTGCGCGGGGTGGTGTAGACGGCACAGCTGGGTATGGAAAAAAATGTTTTTTGCTTCCATACAACTGGAAAAGGAAATGGTTATGCTAAGCAGACCCAGCACACGGACTTTTATTTAAATGTCTTGCCATACCAGCAACGAAACACCGTATCAAAACAGTTTGGAATGTGACAGCGGGCTAGGGTAAATGGATTCATGCCTTTCTAGTCAGTTTGAAAGGATTACCAGTAGCCTCAATCCCCTAAAATATGAAATCTTTTTCCCTCTGTTTAGCGTCTGCCACACAATCTGCATCTATCTATCTATCTATCTATCTATCTATCTATCTATCTATGTCAGTCTGTTTCTATCTATCTATCTATGTCATTCTGTTCCTATCTATCTATCTATCTATCTATCTATGGTTAGATCTATCTCTCTATTTATCCAGGTTTACATCTATCTATCGATCTATGTATCCATCTATCTATGGTTGCATCTATTTATCTAGGTTTACATCTATCTATCTATTAGGTTGGTGCAAAAATAATGACGTAATAATGCCGTTTTTTGACGTTAAAAATACGTCAAAAAACGACATTATAACGTCATTATTTTTGCATCAACCTAATGTCTATCTCTCTATCTCTCTATGGTTGCATCTATCTATTTATCTAGGTTTACATCTAGCTATCCATCTATATATCTATGGTTAGATCTATTTATCTAGGGTTACATCTATCTATCTATCTATCTATATATATATATATATATATATATATATATATATATTATAAAGACGGTTATAAACGATTTAATAACTATCTGATGAGATGCTTATATTAGGCATCGAAACAAATATGCATCTTTGTAATGATTACTTCCATGTTCGTAATTAATAGCTATACTTTTTGTATTCAGTCCTCTTTTAGATTAATAAATGTTTGATTATACATTCTATTCGTTCTCATTTGTATATATATATATATATATATATATATATATATATATATATATATATCTTCATTTTATCAATATAATCGCATTATATAGCGGAGGGTAGACATTACAAAACCTTTCAGTTATAATTGTCCATCGAAAGAACGTTATGCAAGAAACCAACGGATTTCTTATTTCCAAAAGGGTTTACAATTTCCTAGTCCAATCGCTAAACAAATCGACATCCCAAAGCAAAACCTCAGCTCATTTTATGGCAAGAGTATATCAGGATCATGTACAACTCACCCACCCTCACAATGACTCCGCGGATTTTCGTCCGAAGAAAGCGAAAGCTTGAACAGGCTCGTTTTAAAATGCTGATTCATTACCACAGTGACACACTTCGCCCATTCTCGGAAATAAATTTTCCTGTCTTATAAATATTTTACATGTCGATGTTGCTAAGTTTTAAGACATTTTGTTTCTGTTTATACGTTCTTTTTATAGATACAAATATTTAAGTAAATGTTCTGTTTATAATAAACAGTATTAAACAACATTTACCGGCCTGAATGTCCGAGAAATTTTCATAGAAAATATTCGTCCTCCGACATGAATCGAACCTGTATCTTATACCGAACTGTCATATAGCCTGACGTGCTTTTACCGATTGAGCCACAAAGGATCGTTTCTGTTAGCAAGGTCGATTTTACTCTTTTTAAACTACAATCCTCCGTAATAATCATAAAATGTTACTAGGTATATGCATATGCAACTACATGACAAACACACACATATACACACACACACACAAATATATATATTTATATATATATATTGATAATATTAGTGGTCAATATATATATATATATATATATATATATATATGTGTGTGTGTGTCTGTGTGTTTCCAAGATAGACTGGTTTAAATAAATGTAAACTATCCTATCTGGTACAATGTAATTGCGTCCTAGTTTGACGAGAAACTGCATCTGTCAGAAAGGCCTCTGATCGGGTGTTTTTTTAGGAGCGTGGAACCACCTTTAATTTTTCTTATTCTCAGGTTCAACCTGATCTGTGGAAGTTGAACCTGTAAGTGTCCCAGATATGGGCAAATAGTTAACCCCCAAACTGGGGTCAAAATATTATGAAAACATGAATATGTTTTTTTTACAGACAAATACTAGAAATGCATTTTTGAAAAAAACAAAATGTTGCCACTAATAGAGTTGTCTCTCGACAAGAAACATGTTTACAAAAATACGTCAATAAAACCTGATCTGCAAACTTATTTCTTACAAAGAATAGATATTCTATTCACACGAAAAATCTTGTTGGCATTAAATTTCCCATTGAGGTGTTGATATGCCGTAAAACAAAATAAACCAAAAGCAAAAATGCGTCAATGAAACCGGATCTACAAACTGATTTCTTGCAAAGAATAAATATTCTATTCATACGAACCTATGTTAAAAATCTTGTCGGTATTAAATAACTTATTGAGGTGTTGATATGCCGTAAAACAAAATAAACCAAACTAAACTAAACCAAACAACGTAAATACTTTTCAAATACTTGTTTTCCAAAATCGGCCTATGGCACCGGCAGTAACTTTAATAATTATTGAAGAGATCTGTAAGTACTTGTAGATACTTGACTGACGATTGGAAACGCTACACTAACGAACTTATCTCCCTTGCTAGCTTCCTGCGTATTACTTTATTAAAGGTGACGCTTTTTTTTTCTCTCTACATATGTTAGCTTTTCTTGCATTGTTTTACACAATTTTTGTGGTATTCGCCTTTATTTCTATTCGCTTTCTTTACGTTATTTGTTGTCTTTATTCTGCTTTGTCTTTAATTATGAGTTTTTTTTACGTTTCATTTCATTCTTCTTCTTCTTCGAAAAAAAAAACCCTTCTCCGCTGTACACCACAGTGATCAATAATAGTCATAGCATACGCAAAAATACAAAGACAACAAAATAAATAATAGATATCGATGTTTCTGATCGATTCTGATTGATTTTTTTCCCTCTGTCCTCTTTAAGTAAATCAAGAGTCGATAATGTAAAGAGAGAGAGCGGGGTAGAGAAAAATGTAACACAACTGAAAGAAGCAGACGACAGCCATTGATACAAGGAAAACCAAAATGGTTTCCTTTACGGATGGCAGTTATGAATGGCTTTTACCACTCCATCAAATCAAGAACGAATGAAAACTAATTGAAGAACATATTAATTGTATCGCTTCTGGCTCATCATAATGTTTTCGTATGCACTATCGTCAGTGTTTAAGAGAACTTATAAGTTTTAACCATGCAAAACGCCAATCAACGTATCATTCTCTTCAAAAGAGATAATAAACTCCATATTTTTTACCTCAGGCCAGTATTAGTGTGTAGATGGATCAAAATTGAGTTTAGTTCATTTACCAAAATACTGGCTTCCTTTAAATGAATGTTACAAGAGTGCATACACACCTGAATATATATTTTCACTGTCAATTTTTTCATTTAGTTTAGACTGCGAATTACAGATACGTAATTAGGGATTCTTGCACATGCACCTACCTATCTTGAGAGATGAAACCTCCATAGCTTCTTATTTCACTTAGAACAATACGTTAACACAACCCCGGGCATATATTGATTTGTTTTTGTATAGCTTGTCAACGAACCCCTTTTAAAGTTAGAAATATTTTAGATGGTATGAATAATTTGGATATAATAATGATTTAGCGATATAACTCCTACTTTTTAGCCCATAGCTGGGGGAAAAGCGGTGTATACTTACTTTCCCAAGAGTATTTTAGTGTAAATGCATATAACGAACCCAACTGGAATTAGAACTCGGCTCGCCGTGACACTACCCCTAACTATCCTGAGAGCTGAAACATCCATAGCTTCTTATTTCATTTAGAACGGTACGCTAAAACAAACCCCATAAGTTTATTGATTGAATTATTTTTTACAGCTTATTAATCTGTTTTGAATGTTATTTAAAGACAGAAAATATTTTTTGATGGTTTAAATATTTTGGCTATAATAATGATTTACTGATATAAGTTCTACTAATTAACCCATAGATGGGGTAGAAGAGGCGGGTCCATAGCATCCCGGTGCGTATTTTCACGTAAGTGAATATAAGGAATCCGTAGGGAGTTGGAACTTTGCTCTCCGATTAACGATTACACCACCGGCACATCAGAGTTTACATCAACTGGTGTTTGTCATCATCATTGAGTTTTGTAATCGTAGGGGGGTATTCGAATAAAGAAGCCATATTGAATCACTCCCACAATGGCCTATCAACAGCAGCCATCAAATTCTGGTATAGTCATACATGTTAATTGTTTGACATTGTCCAACCAGATTTTGCGTTGGCGTGCTCTCCTACGCCCACCTTCAACGATGCGTTGTATGATGTTCTTGCACAAGCTGTCGTACCTTGTAATATGTCCAAACCACACCATCTTTCTCCGTTTGACAGTGGCGACAAGAGGTTCCTGGTAGGCCAGAAACCTTTTAACACTTTTCCACAAAGACCCATTGAATTTATAGTCTCACTAGAAGATTGGAACCTAAAACTATGATTTTATGCGGGAAAGGGTTGAAACTTTTGTGGGCCAAAAGGAACCTCTTTTTACGCATCTTAAACTCTCAATCTATCATACACATTTATAAATCTATCAGTCATCCATCTGTTGAAAATTCCTGTCACGTTTTATAGATTTTAACCGGAAGTGTGTCGCGTCAGAAAAAAGTTTTTTCTCGCCTGAATCCTTCTATAAATCAACCATTCGAATACAAACATGGAATACTGTTGCCATATATGCTCTGGTGAAAACTGTTTGTCTCGAGGTTCTCTAACAAATCTAGAGACGAATATGTAATATGATGGGTCCGGATATGGAATCTCATATACAGTCATTTTCTCAAAGATGTGCCGTGGCTTCCCTCTGTCTTTTCTACAAGTATTTTCACGACAAGTGCCCCGACGAGCTACTTTCGTTGGTTCCCAAACTGCATGAATTTAAACGTGCTACCAGATTGGCATCTGGGTCCCACCCTTTCACTGTCGAAACGGTTAAATGTAGACATCTTTTCTACTCCAATAGCTTCTTATCTCGCACTTCCCGACAGTGGAATTGCCTTCCTCTTACTTGCATCCCTTATAGGTACAATCTTCAGTTATTGAAATGCAATGTCAATCGACATTTTCTGATTCCTTGATTTATTCCCCGTCCTTCTCTTCATCCTTCTCTTCTTTCATGCCTCTTTACTCTTGCTCCCACCCTCTGTAACCCCTTGCGGGTTAGCGGCACTCCCGCCTAGTGCTCGAAAAATCTTCTATCAATGTTTGTCGAATATTTCCTGTATGAAGACGGTTAGTTTTACGATGACACATTACAGGTTTACTCACTTTAAAAAGAAAATGAAGCATAAAGACATATTTTTTGAAAGAGGAGTTAAAGTATACATATCGGGTCAGGAAAATCGATGATATAACGGAAAATAAATCATTAAAGAAAATTTCGAAGACTCGAAAAATATTTATTTGCTAATTAGTTTAAAATCCACACTAATATATATATATATATATATATATATATATATATATATATAGATTACATGAATCATTCATACAAAAAACAGATATAGAAGTTAATGATATAAATGGCGAGAATACATCTCGCAAACAAATTTAATAAATTACATTAACTCCGAACCTGTAGATGAATGTTATGATCCCTGTTTATAAATTCCAGTTGCATAAGGTGTTTTTTTAGTTTTTTACAAGCTTTCATCTGTTCCTACAGACATCATTAGATATGGAAATAGATTTGTTCTTGTTTTTTACTTCTCGGTAATAACAGGACAACGAAAATATAGATGTAATCCGAAATATGTTTTTAGAAATGTGTTATTGTTAATTGAAAGAATTTTTTTTTTTTTGGAGCGTGCGGTCGCAACGGTGAGGCTGAATTTTTAAATTTTAAGATTGTGCGTTTTTGTACTAATATGGTAATAGGAGAATTCTTTTGTACTGGTAGTCTTACTAAATTGCTCAATAAATACTGGAATAAATTGAACTGCACAACCTACTTGATATATATATATATATATATATATATATATATATATATATATATATATATATATATATATATATATATATAATATATATATATATATCCCGTGACCTGTAGGGATGTATAAACACCATGTTTACTCGAGTGGTTTTTCTTGAGGAAGATATCCTGACGAAGTTTTTCTTTTCCCTAAGCCACCCAAGTCTCTCCTGATTTTTAAGACTAACTAACCCAGTCTGTCCTGCTATTTACCCATAGCTGGGGGGGAAGAAGAGGATGCATACTTTTCCCAAGGGTATTAGCACGCAGTAAATGTAATGGATCCGACTCAAATTTGAACTCGGCTCTCCGATTCCTCAATCTGTGCCACTATCCATTACTCCATCTGTTTGCTCTCCTTTTCTCTCTCTCTCTCACCCCATATCTCTCTCCCTCTCTCTATCGCCGATAGGTGTTGACCTCAATGCCCTCTTCTTCACACCCTCCCTAACACATACAGAGAGTGAAATATATATATATATATATATATATATATATATATATATATATATATATATATATATAATTTTGATATATTTTATATTTAAAAACGATGTTGAAAAACCGTATCAGATCGGGGGCGCGGTGCGTTTAAAGACGCTGGGCGTCAATATGAAATTATCAAATTTAGCTTTCCTATGTCTTCAGCATTTCATGTTAGTGCATAATTACAACCGACGATAAGCTTATATCTCATCCTGCGAGAATGTAACATGAATCTGATGGAGTCATTTTAGAGGTCGAAACGCGTTACATTGCATTTATTTTCCAATTAGTCTGTTCATATCTATGGTTTCATCACATTCACTTGATATCTATCTATCTATCTATCTATCTATCTATCTATCTATCCCATTCTTTCAATATCTATCTATGTATCCCATTCTTTCAATATCTATCTATGTATCCCATTCTTTTTATATCTATCTATCTATCTATCTATCTATCTATCTATCTATCTATCTATCTATCTATCTATCCCATTCTTTTAATATCTATCTATCTATCTATCTATCTATCTATCTATCTATATATCCCATTCTTTCAATATCTATCTATGTATCCCATTCTTTTTATATCTATCTATCTATCTATCTATCTATCTATCTATCTATCTATCTATCTATCCCATTCTTTTAATATCTATCTATCTATCTATCTATCTATCTATCTATCTATATATATATATATATATATATATATATATACACGCACACACACACACTCACAGACACACATATATCTCATTCTCTTAGTATCTAACTGTATCTATGTATGTATGAATGTATCCAATTCTCTAAAAATCTATCTATCCACGCACGCACACGCACACGCACACACACACACACATATATATATATATTCAATTCTCTTTATATCTATATATCTATCTGTTTTGTTCTGTTCAGATCTATTTCTATATCTATCTTGGTCTCTTCAATTCTATCTATCTATCTATCTATCTATCTATCTATCTATCTATCTATCTATGTTTTACGTATAATCATTAGCACCTGAAATATTTATCGCGAAAACGTGTTCTGTATCTGAGGTAGACCGTTATCAGTTATAGACGACGTTTATATAGCAATTAAAACATGTTGATGTCTGTTAGCTTCACATGAATCTCAGCCCTCCTATATGGCATCATATACGGAACAATTTCCTAACCGGCGTAGACAAGACTTGAGACAATGCAGATTTGCTTCTACAGAAACATACGGACAATACCATGGACGGAACAAAATGAGCAACGAGGAAGCTTTCAAAAAATAGTGACCACAATCTCACTTTTACTTAGAATCACAAAGAAACAGACATCATAATGAGGAAAGAACGCTTGGAGATGCTGACACTCACATTGAAGGCATTGAATATCAAACAAAGACTGGTATCGATAGTACATGGTCAAATATTGCTTTCGGCTACAAAGGATAGGATATTGTGAAGAGTCATAAAGAAGAAACGACTGACGTAGTAACAGTATTGTTCAGTATTTGCACTGTGCCAGACTTGATTCCTTCCAGTATCCATAAATTCATTGTTTGTAGGCTTAGAAATGTAATAGCTGCTGTGGTGTTGGTAACCAATCTGTTAGGTTTGATGAGCTATTTAATGTAAATGGCCGCAGCCGGCTAACTCTTCTCTGTCTCCGGTGAAAAACTCCTTTCTTTCCTCAGCTCAGACCCAACCCCAGAAACATTCTCCATTTCCATCACATATCTTTTACCCTGGAAATCTTCCCGACCCATTCCCTGAAGTGTCAGGTTTGTTCCCTTTAGTCAATCTGTCGGCTGACAGGTAATTGTTAAAACTTCACCTGGTCATTAATCAAGGCAGGTAATCAGTAATCCAGTCTGTTCCGGCTGGGAACGAAATGGTCTAAAAGAGATGTCGGAGGAAAAGCATTCAATATGGAATTGTCAGGGGACGGGAGCGGGGGGTGGGGTGAACAGTGAACAAAGTAGATCCATTTCTGTCGGAAGTGGCTAATTTAAAACCTATATTTTAATTTACTTTGCCTGCTTTTCCCGAATGCCATTCAAGGATTCGAGTTGATGACTTCGCGTGAATAATTTCAATATATATATATATCTCATTCTAAAACTAAGCTTAACTTACAACAACATGGGTTCTTAAATGGAGGCGATAGAAAGATCGTGTTACGCCATTCTTCTAAGAACTGGTAGTGAATGATTCTACCAGCTTGTCGAGCCAGCTTTGATCATCATTTACCGCCTCAGAATTCCTGCTGATATAAGCTTCAATGTGCGGTTGGTGTAATGGATAATGGCTCTTATTTAGAAATTGGAGAGCCAAGTTCTAATCCCAGTCAGATTCATTATATTTTCTTACGCGCAAATACCCTTAGGAATTGTATGAATCCACGTCTCCGCCTCCAGCTATCGGTTAATCAGTAAGAATTTTACCTGTAAGTTATTATTTCCAAATAATTCGTATAATATAAAATGACTTTCTGGTTTGAAATAGCCTGAAGGGTTTTACGAGTAAATCACTTTGAAACACAACGTTTATACCCGGTCAGTAACTAGATGGGTGACCGCTTCGGAATACCAGGTGCTATAAACTTGGATGTGCGGTTAGTGCAATGGATAACTGTTCGCATTGAGAAACCGGGTTGCTGAGTTCTAATTCCAGTCGGGGTCATCTATTCACTTACGTGGAAATTCCCTTGCAAAAAGCATGAATCTACCTACATTATTTACATTATTCGGACTGCTATCCTCATCACCATTGCCTTCTTCACAACGTTTTGGCCGTTGTACGCTCCGGCCTTCTTCAGGTGATTGGAATTCTAATATGACAATATATCAATAAAGATGGGGATATAATCCGTATAATGTAAATAATCATAATGCCTCATCTCAGAGATACAGACAGATGGATCTACCTATTTTCTTCTACTCCCAGCTATGGGTTAAATAGTAAAACGTGTATCAGACAATCATTATTGTGCCACACCACGCCAAAATTCTTAAAATCCAGAAATTTGTTTCGGGTTTAAATAACTTTAAAAAGGTTGATAAACTGTAAAAGATAATTAACCATGCAATTAACCCTCAGTAATTGAAATTCCAGTATCTCCGAAACTTTTTTTCTTTGTTTCTCTTTCATGATTCAGTGTAAACTTAAAAGTGGCCAAGCTGAACTGCAAATTTAAGCGAGTGTTATAATTGTGTCTTAAATTAAGGATTGTATTTCATTATGAGCGTTAGTAAATAAATTCTCATTATTGCGACTGTAATTATACCTTTATTTAATGCCTTGTCTGTTCAGGATTTATGCGATCAAAAACCTCCCTTGTTTCTTTTTTTTATATGTGAATTGTCGTACATTCATGGAAAAGATAGTTTATTGATTCACCGTTGCATCCTCCATCGGTTGCAATTCAAAGGGTTTCTTCTCATAGACTGATTGCCAAGCAAGGCGTGATAACCTAGTCCGCTGTGGTATTTAACTCATAAATAGAGTGAGAGAGGGAGAGACTGATTCATGCCTTCAGTTTAAGCCAGATGAATTGATCATCTATTGGACAATAAAATATAAAGGAATCACGACCTTTCTAAAGGTCAACGGATTTTATTAAGCTGACCAAAAATACAATTTTAATCAGCGTGCCTGTAAATATCTTTCATATTAATCTATTATTATTATTGTTATAATTATTATTGTTATTATTATTATTGTTGTTATTATTATTATTATTATTATTATCATTGTTATTATTATTGTTATTATTGTTGTTGTTATTATTATTATTATTGTTATAATTATTATTGCTATTATTATTGTTATTATTGTTATTATTTTTGTTATTATTATTATTATTGTTTTTATTATTATTACTATTATTGTTGTTATTATTGTTATTATTATTAATGTTATTATTATTATTGTTGTCATTATTATTATTGTCATAGTTGTTATTGTTATTATTATTGTTGTTATTATTATTATTATTATTGTTGTTGTTATTGTTATTATTATTGTTATCATTATTGTCATTATTATTGTTATTATTGTTGTTGTTGTTATTGTTATTATTGTTGTTGTTATTATTGTTATTATTATTGTTGTGATTATTATTGGTATTATTATTGTTATTATTATTGTTATTATTATTGTTGTGATTATTATTATTGTTATTATTATTATTATTTTTATTAGGTTTCAACTTTGAAGACTTGGAGAATTTGGCACTCATAAGATATATTGAAGGCAAGCTGGACAGAGGAAAGCAACAAATATCTTAAGCAACGAGGTTCGATGGTAGAACAGTGATGAGAAGTAATAGCAAAAAGACGAAACATTCTAAGGTTTACAAAGGACAAGACATTGTGCAAAGCAACGGTTTCCCATGTCCCAATGGGATGCAGTACATAAAAAAGAATTCAAGTATTTCATTATATCATTATTTTCCCTTTTAGTTATATATGCTATGAGTTTTGACGGCTTATCAACACCTTTTTGAATGATAATAATATTCTCGTAGTTCATGTTAATATTCCAAGGAAATCAATGGATCAAAATCTTCCAGTGAAGGAAGGGTCTATGTATAGGTGGTCACTCTTATTTGAGGATAACCGTCTGCAAAGGCGGCTGCCTATCCCTATTGCAGAGGGTCGCTCAGGCATATGTGTTTGTTTATTCCACACCCGTTTATAGTGCAACTATGCGCTTTATATTGCAACAGTTTCTGGTACAGAGCGTGTTATCTAGCGTGATCAACAATTTGAACAAGGCCAGCACGCTCAAGCCCTCGGCCACGATGACTTGTGACTTCGTGCCATCACAGCTTTCGACTGGGTTCTGCTACCCAATGTCACACACAAGGCTTGAATTGGTATGATTTTCAGGCACTTTTCAAACGATCATCAGGAAGTCTCCTTCCTGAGGAATCGACCGTGGTGAGATTCGAACCCAGGTCTCATGGTCAGAATCCGAACTTTCTAACCACTCGGCCACGTGACCATCACTGGAACAAAAGGTTAGTGAAAGAAGTGTTGGAATTTTTGGATACCCTGGTGTACTAGTGAGCCAGCCAAAATGTGCTGACTCATTTTATAGTTCACCAATAGAAGGGTTAACCAATCAGAAAGCTCAAAATATTCAATGCGACGTGTGTAAAGGCGGCCATGTTTTTCCCGATTATTCACTGCCAGCCTTTTTGGCCGAGCCTACCGGCTCGGAGATCCCACGTTAATCCGGGCCTTGTGCCACAAGTAACCCTCGTAGAGGGGTGGCTAAATATTACTGTCAGCCTTTGATATCGAAAACTGAAGAATTATGGAACAGCTGCTGGTGGTATTGGCGATATAGTCAGATTCAGTAGAGTGTCTGACTCGTGAGTGTTAATCTTTAACGTTGTTTCATTGAACATATTACGTACTGCGCTGTATTCTATATTCATAGACTAGGGTGAACATGGTCAACAAGAAGGGTCTAATCACATAAATTAATAATACAATAATAGCCAACAGAGTAACTAATGCGATATTGCGTACGGCTCAACATTGCGTAACTTTGTGACCCACTTTGCGAGTCCTGTTCCTGTGACGTCCCACTATTAGCGAACGGATAAAGATCAACAATTTCGTGTAGCGAAGGTCGGTCGTCTTCATACACAACAGTATCCGTTTTAGTTTTTGCTGTTGGTGGAAGTCTTCAAATGACGTAATTCCTGTTATTAGGTTGGTGCAAAAATAATGACGTAATAATGTCGTTTTTTGACGTATTTTTTAACGTCAAGAAACGACATTATTACGTCATTATTTTTCACCAACCTAATATTTGGCAAATGTCTTTGGTATTCGTTAGCACCAGTCGACGAGATCCAACGTAAGACAATTTGATTTCCAACAAATGTTAATTTACTGGAAAGGCAACCAGAATCTGTTTACAGCCGGGTAATTAGTGACAGTGTTGATGACCTCTAGGTGTTTGCTACGCTTAACCAATAAGCTACATTTTCAAGTGCCTGGCTTGCACTGAATCGGCGTCCTTACAAATAGACCAATAAAATTAATAGTCTTAACCTATAAATGTAACCAAGTGTCTGTCAACTCTTCCCGGTTTTCTTTCTTCCGCTTTCCTTGTCCGGGTTTTGTTTCGTCTAATAACAGACACTGACCGACACGTTGTATCTTATCGGCTTCGCCTGCTTCTTTCTCATGTGATCTGACTTCTTCCTCCCAACTAAAACACGTTTTATCGTTTGTCTCTCCCTCGCTTTTTTTTTTCCCTGTCCGTTGCGGCTTTTGATTTATTCTTCGTATCTCTACATGGACATCAGAATAAAAAAAAATCGACAATCACGTTCTTTTTGTTGTATTTAATATTGGCTGTCTTTCGACTGCCGCTGGTCACAACGTTTTCGACAAGACAGCACTCTGTTAGAGAGTAATTGTCCACCAGATTTGCCGTCCAACGTACTACAAATTCCCTCACCCGACACCTTTTCCTGCTTCGACCCTTGCATGTTTTTTTTTCTTTTTCTTTCCTTTTCCTTTTCTTTTCATTTCCTTCATCATCGTCACCACTCTGTCCATGGATCTTGTCCTTGCTACCTTTAACTTGACTAGGCCGGAAAAGGCATTTGTAACGCTAAACGGTCCAAGATCTTTTTAATAGTCAGTCACATGCTTTTATAGGGCAAAGAAAATGCAACGAGAATTTAGCGTAAGAGAGATTTAAGAAGACGGGCAGAGGAATAATAAGGAGAAAAAAGAAACAAAAAAATATGAATGAAATCAAAGAGAGAGCTTTAAGAAAAACATATAAGGAACACATTGTTTTAGCTTTTGGGACTCTCTTTTACTAGAATAATTTGTTAAGAAAGTTGGTTCTCCGTGTCGAGCTGGACATCGTTTCTTACCAGAATCTATCCCACACATTTCTAAGTCTACCATTCGTCACTGCATTGAATATTACTGCCATACAGTGTCGGCTGCTTCTATTGTATATTTAGACTAGTAGTTCCCAATTTTGGACCATGACACATTTTGGTATTTCTAAAACTCTGGTCCCTCTCTATAATATTTAATTTTTATATATTCAACATTTTACTGCAATTCACATGAAGGAAGCTTAAAAGGCTATTAACTTGGTCTCTAAACAAGCCTCCAAAGAACATGGCTTCCATGAAAGAGAAAATTAAAAAACAAAACAAAACAAAAAGACAGTTAAAAATATATATAGTTTCAAATCATATAATATAGAACAGAAAAGCAGAAATCTAAAATATTTGAATGAAAGCTCATTCTGTAATATACTTTGATCCTTTTAATCATGAAATGATAATACAAAATGAAATTTAAGCTCACTAGAAAACAATTCACTGTTAATCACTCATTCTTGAATTGCCCCCTTATTCTGTTGGTATAGTAAGTCGAAGCGTGCACATCATACGCATGCCCCACCAAAATATTACCATGTCCCACCGATGGGGCATACACCCCACTTTCGGAATCGTCGATTTAGACATTCTTGGTGAAATAAAATGAGAATGTGTGAACTTATTGGCCCTGACGTCACATCTCGGCTACAGTTACTTCCGCTGTGAAGTAGCTTATCTGCCTTTTTTAAAAAATAAATATTTTCATATTAATTGTTCTGACGAGCTTTCCTCTTAGGTTCGTATATTTATGAATTTAAGTGCAGGACTAGATTAGCTGTTAGGCCTCACTCTTTTA
>OZ010600.1:13759276-13761776 GCA_963932145.1 Acanthosepion lycidas | reverse complement strand
AACGATGAATGATTTTGAAATGAAAGGTGGTTGAGAAAGAAAGAAAGTATATGGCGGCAATAAATAAATAAATAACGAAAGAAAGAAAGAAAGATAGCAAGAAGAAAGAAAGAAAAAAGAAACAAAGAAAGAGTAAAACGATGCAAGGAAACTAAAGGAAACGAAAAAAAATGAAGAATAAAACGACGAATGAAATTTAAAGAAAGAAAGAAAGTAAGAAGAGAGAAGAATGAGTTTGCGACAGTGCAATGAAAAATACAAATTGACTAGAAAGTAATGGATGAAAAGGAAAAAAACGTTTTCAAGTTGGCAAGAGAGAAAATGGATAATGGCGTGTACAAGAAATCTCGCTGAATGTGTGACGTGATCGTCCGGAAATAAGAAGAAACAAGGAACAAGTTTGTCTCAACAGAGATTGGAAGATCCTGAGTAAGATAAAAGAAAAGAGGACATTAAATGGCAAGAAAAGTAGGGGTGTCATTGGGGAAGAGAGAAAGTGGTTAGGAGATAAATGATGGAGAATATTTTGAACAGCTTTGAAAATGAAGGACAATGAACGAACAAGTCGGAGTGTGAGATGAAGTGAGAGAGACAGAAATACAAAAAAGTAAGATAAAAAAGGGAGAAGAAGAAAGAGAGAAATAAGGCAATAGAGAAAGAGAAAGGGAAAGAAATAAAAGTGAAATGGAGGAAAAAGAAGGGATAAAGAGAGAGAGAGAGAGAGAGAGGGGGGTAGATAGGAAGCGTAAGAAATTGGCAGCGAGAAATGAATGATAGACAGAAAGTGAGGAAGAGGAGAAATGAAAAAGAAAGAATAAACGAAGAAAAATTTGAAATAAAAATGGACGAAAGACTGCGGGAGATAAGGAAAGGGTGATAAAAAGGGAGAGAGAGAGAGAGAAAGAGCGAGAAAGAAAGGAAGTGATGAAGAAAAACTAGACGAGAAAGAACGAAAAAGAGAGAGAGAGAGAAACAGAAAGAAAGATACAATGATAGATCAGAGAGAGAGAGAGAGCGAGAGAAAGAGGGTGAAAAAGAAAGAAAGGACAACTAGACAGAATGTGGAAGAGAAAGAACGGTAGGAAAGAAAGAAAGGAAAAGAAAAAGAAAATGAAAGATATAAAGAGACAAAAAAACGATGACAAAGAAAAAGAACCGGAAAAAGAAAAGATGAAAGAGAGAAAAGAAAAAGAGAAAAACTTGAAGAGAAGGAGAAAGTAGGCCAGACACATGACTAACGAGGCAGATTTTTTTTTCTTTCAGCGGTAGACCAGTTGCCATCCAAACCTACAGAACCCGGTCTGTCCTACTATTTACCCATAGCTGGGAGGGGAGAGAAAAAGAGCATTCATACCTTTCCCAAGGGTTAGTCAGTCCGTTATGTGCCACGCGTGATACAAGTTCAGGCGATCATGTATCTTTCGATACATGACTGACGAGGCAGATTTTTTTTTTCTTTCAGCGGCAGACCAGTTGCCATCCAAAGCTACAGAACCCCGTCTGTCCTACTATTTACCCATAGCTGGGAGGGGAGAGAAAAAGAGCATTCATACCTTTCCCAAGGGTTAGTCAGTCCGTTATATGCCACGCGTGATACAAGTTCAGGCGATCATGTATTTTTCAATACATGACTGACGAGGCAGATTTTTTTTTTCTTTCAGCGGCAGACCAGTTGCCATCCAAAGCTACAGAACTCGGTCTGTCCTACTATTTACCCATAGCTGGGAGGGGAGAGAAAAAGAGCATTCATACCTTTTCCAAGGGTTACTCAGTTCGTTATGTGCCACGCGTGATACAAGTTCAGGCGATCATGTATCTTTCGATACATGACTGACGAGGCAGATTTTTTTTTTCTTTCAGCGGCAGACCAGTTGCCATCCAAAGCTATAGAACCCGGTCTGTCCTACTATTTACCCATAGCTGGGAGGGGAGAGAAAAAGAGCATTCATACCTTTCCCAAGGGTTAGTCAGTCCGTTATGTGCCACGCGTGATACAAGTTTAGGCGATCATATATCTTTCGATACATGACTGACGAGGCAGATTTTTTTTCTTTCTGTGGTAGACCAGCTGCTATTTATTTATTTATTCAACTCATTACCAGATCAAATATTTATACATTTCGGAAAGGTCAGTCTAAATTCTTCATCTGAAGATTGTGTTCTGCATGAAAGTCAGTTATGTTACCGGTGAGCCACCCTAACCTTACAGGATGCATGTAGTTTGGGGTAATTTTGCTCTTTCAAAGGCGGGTCTTTAAAGTCACCTTAGGTCTCATCAGGTTCGATCCATTGAAAGATGCCGGAAACCAATCCTTTTGACTTCTTCCAAACTCTGCCACAACGCATGCAAGTCAGCTTCTCAATTAATACTACACATGAAAATTCACGTTGATGCCATGGCTGTTGGTCTTCGGGATGTCTCTTTCATGTGCATCATTTGCGCAAGAGCTTGTAAAACGTAAGACTGGCTTAAAAAGTCATTTGCGCTTATCATGATCGG
>OZ010600.1:13626776-13756776 GCA_963932145.1 Acanthosepion lycidas | reverse complement strand
TCATACTGTTTATTCTAAACAGACCATTTACTTAAATATTTGTATCTATAAAAATAACGTTTCATAATATATATATATATATATATATATATATATATATACGAGTAATGGTGAACAAGCTAAGCTCTCTCTTTCATCTTTTCTTTTTCAGGTTCTCTTTCTTTGTCATTGTTTTTGTCTCTTTGTATCTTTCATTTTATTCTTTATTTCCTTTCCTGTTCGTTTTCTTTGTCATCGTTTAATTATTTTCTGATACAGCCGTGCAGCCTCATGTCCATTACCATGGTCTTATACAAAAAACAAATTTCCCTGCTCCCGATATGAATAGCCTGCCATTGTTATATATATATATATATATATATATATATAATGTTTCTCCAAGCAAGGTAACAAAGCCACTAAGACGCAAGAGGTAGATATTTTTAAAGCGAGAGAACAATGAACGAACAGGAATTAAGAAGACAGAAGTGCAATCGCAATGAAATTTGTGAAGGTCAATGTTGACTGGGAATCCAGAAGCCACAAGCGAGATGTTATAACACGTCAATTCAAAATTAAAATGATGAGACCTTGCCGCCAATCTAGTACTGCGCTTAAATTCATAAACTCTAGCTACCATAGCGGAAATTTCATCAGAACAATTACCATGAATATATTTACAGAAAAGGAACAGGGAAGTTACAAAACGATCGTCGGGGAGGGATTGAAGCCAACATGACAGATCAATAATTCTTTGGTTCTTATCAAGAATGTTTCTATTTATATGGGTACCAGTTAATTATTTTGTCTTTTAAGTACAGTAGATTTATGTCAAAATTTTTGTTAGTCCTGTTACGGTAAGCAACTAACGCGTTTAATGTGTTGGTTTTTTCAAAATGTCTCTTTTGGGTTCATGCATCCCTACAAACCTGTGTGGATATAAAAATGTTTACTCCTCCAGCAATCTTTCTGGTGTTGCAGCGCTAGTCCTTGTGCATATACAGGGTGTATATATAATACTTTTACAAACTTTGCGGGTGGGTTCCTCACACTAAAACAAGAACAAAGATCCATATAAACATATATCTACAATTCCTTCGTTTTTGAGTAAT
Source organism: Acanthosepion lycidas (assembly GCA_963932145.1). Classification (NCBI taxonomy): domain Eukaryota; kingdom Metazoa; phylum Mollusca; class Cephalopoda; order Sepiida; family Sepiidae; genus Acanthosepion; species Acanthosepion lycidas. The sequence continues at coordinate 13,755,685 of OZ010600.1, read as the reverse complement.
TAAGTTTTATTATTGGTCTGGAGTACTATGGATCTTGGTCTTCCCCGATCCATAGTTTGTGGTGTCACGGATCCTTTCTCATCAACGTGACTCTATACATCAGCTAAGGTTGGATGACTCGGCTGCCATTGGTTTGGAAACGCAATCTGATACAGCCGTGCAGCCTCGCTTCCATTACCATTCGCGTGGTCTTGGAAAAAATCAAATTTCCCTGGTCCCGATATGAATAGCCTGCCATTGTTAAACGGAACACTTCTCAGTTAACTCACTACTATACACGTCAAACGTTAATGACAAACTAGCCACAGATGTACACGAATGACAAATGTAACCTCGTGTACACGCAACAAAGCGCAATATACCATAAACTTTCTTTAAATATAATAACTGAAAAACCATGGATTTGCGAGCTTTTGTCCGTGTTTTGTTATGAGGGAACCGCTCCCAAAATTTATAAAGTAATTTGCTACACCCTGTACAGGCTACTCTATACCACGTAAGTTTTAATGACCCATCGTTTGAAGATAGCTTAAGGCCTAGAATTGATAATCATCAGGGATTGTTAGTCTCTATGGATTCAATAATCGGCTCTCTCTCTCTCATTGAAACCCGTTCATTTTATTGTCCTTTATTCAGTTTCCGACTATCTATTTCCATTACTTCTACCATCGCTGCCCTGGGCAATGGTATATGGAACCATCATCTGCCCAGTCTACATGCTCCTCACTTCTCGACCGTACCGACAAGTTTCAAACGAATACAGGGCATTACATTTGGGACTGACTCGGGTGCACGTATGACAGAAATTTGCCCGTCATATCTAACCTTCTCTTTATGCCTGGATTAACTTCAGTAGTCTTTTCCATGCTTTGATAAGCCAGCGGAGTTTTAAAATCAGGTTTTTTCTTACTCTAGATGTAGTGCCATTCTGTGCTGTAGAGCTATGTCTACCCGAAGGAGCTGGTTATGAGGCGCAAGTTGTCCGCTTTCGCCTATTCTTCTGCTTGGAGTTGGACTTAGTTGTTAGAGGCTATTTGAGACACATTCCACGGAAGCCTTTTATATACAGTAGGAGCTTCTCTAGACCATTTCCCCCAGCTATAAAGCCCTTTGAAATATAATGTACGTATTTAAAAATTTATATACATCAACTGTTTTAGACATTAAAAAAAATTAATGTTGCAGTAGTGTATACAGTCCCTCGTCTCAGAATATTTAGATGTAATACCTACAAGGCAGCAGGTGATTTGAATTCAGAGTTTTCCCTCTTCTAGACTGCTATAGGCCGTGCTCTGTGTAGACTACACGCACCACAGTCGACCATACCGATAAGATCGAAAGGAATCCAGGACGTTATATTTGAGGATGTCTTGCCTTAGGAGTTGACTGAAGTGGATGGTGTTGACGGAAATGGATGGTGTTGACGGTCAACCGTCTTTCCGGACTCCACTTTTTTGTCTGGATTTACCTCCATAGCTTTAACCGCGTTTTAGATAAGTCAGCAAGGCGGCGAAGCTTTAAAAAGTTTTTTCATTATCCTAGATGGGGTGCCTTCCCGAGGTGTAGAGTTCAATCTACCCGAACAGCTGGTAACGAGGCGCCAGTTCTCTGCCTTCTCCCATTCTCCTGCCTGTAGCTGGACTTATTTGTTATTTGACACACATGCCACGGATGCATTTCATAGACAGTGAAGGTTCTCCATATATATATATATATATATATATATATATATATATATTATCTATCGGTGAGCGATAATATGTACTCTTATTAATATATATTTAATATAGATCTGTACATCCAGCACTGTTCCGTTAACAGTAACGCGATATGATATATATATATATATATATATATATATATATATATGTGTGTGTGTGTGTTTGTGTGTGTGTGCGTGCGTGTATGTATGTGTGTGTGCGCGTGTAAAATGTGTATGTATATATATATATATATATTATTTTATATGCCCGGTACTTCTTGGAAAGCGCTCGATATCAGTGATAGAGCTAACATATTTAGTTGGATTAATGTGAGTTTGTGACCCTGGGTTTCCCACTCTTTACGATCATCAAAGAGTGTGAAACCCAGTGTCACAAACTCACATCAATCCAACTATATATATATATATATATATATATATATATATATATATATATATATATATATATATATATATATAGCCTAAAATTGTGCTATATTTATGGGATAAAGTTCTCAATATTAGCGTGTGTAAATATAAAAGTGAACATAGAAGTCAACACTTCAAGCATGACGATTGCATCTAGCATGAAACAGACTGTCGCCTCAAAGTGTTGACTTCTATGTTCACTTTTATATATATATATATATATATATATATATATATATATATATATATATATATATATATATATGAATAAAGACAAAAGAAAAAAAACTTATCTTAGCCGACGCCTTTCTGATGTACTTTAACAAGGTAAATGTAAAGATTTTATTTTGCGACAAGTAATTATAGGCGAAAGTAAAAATGTTGTTACATCGTCGTTTGAATTTAGCATCCTGTGTTTTTTCTTTTGCTGACAAGAATACATTCGGAAAGACATCTTTTATTAAAATAGTTTTATACGACCATCACCCTACCCACTGTCTTCATAAACAGATAATTATTCGATCACAATACAGACCCACACATATCTATTAGCAACATTAAAAGTACACAACACTGTAGTTCGACATTAAGCGATTATTTTTTTCATGGAGCAGGAGAAATAATAAAAAAAGTGAACAGCTGAGGATGGCAGAAATGATGCTAGGATGTTTATTATTTGTTGAAAATCTGGATAATACAGAACATGTCTTGGCCAGCCTGTTCTCGTTTTATGGTTTTATAGTTGAGTTCGAACTGGCTGGACTGTTAAAATGAGTGCCGCGTGCGTTTAGAGGCAATATGGCGGACGATCGGGGTTTGAGATAACGTTATAGGGAAGGAAGAAAGATGGAGGGAAGGGTGCCTGGGATGAGACTGGCAAGAATGAATGAAATAAAAAAAACGTATTTAATTGGGGAGAAAAAGATCAAAGGAATGAATGAAATAAAGGAATGAGAAAACGAATGCATTAAATACAAAGGAAGACATTTGAAAAAAGAGAAGGAATCAGAGAAGTTTGAACGATGGAGAAACAATGGCAAACAGAATGAAAGAATGATGAAAGAAAAAAAAAGCGTGATTTAAAAAAGAAATGAATGAATGTCTGAAAAGAAAAGGTTGATGTTATGTCAGAGAAAGAAAGACTGTTGAATAAGAAGAAAAACATGAGTGAAAGAAAAAGAATGAATGACGGAAGAAAATGAGAAGGAGGAATTGAAGAAAGAAAGTTGAATGAATGAAAGAAAAAGTGAAAAAAGAACGAAGTGAACTAGTAGAAGAAAAAAGAAAGTGGAAAGAAATGAAAGAACTACAAAAATGAAAGATCTAAAAAGAAAGAAAGAAAGAAAGAAAGAAAGAAAATGTCAAAAGAAACGAAAAAGAAATGATGTGAATTCGATAAGTAAAGGAAGACAAAAGCAGACGGTCAGAAATGCAATTAAAAGAGAAGAAAGAAAGTAAGAAGAACGAAAGAAAAAAAGAAAGAAAGAAAGAAAGAAAGAAGTAAACAAACAAAGCGGAAAACTAGAAAAAAAAAACAAATAAATAATAAAAGTTGCCCACTGAAAAAAAAAACAAATAAATAATAAAAGTTGCCCACTGAAAAAAAATGAAAAAAAGAAAGTAAGTAAAGGCGCGATAAAAGTTTAGAAGAAGAAGAAGAAAAAGAAGAACAACAAAAACAACAATAATGAAGCGGACGAGACGAAGTAGTAGTGGAGAAGGCGTAGAAGAAGAACAACAACAACAACAATGAAGAGGAGAACAAGAAGAAGAACAAGAAGAAGAACAACAACAACAACAATGAAGAGGAGAACAAGAAGAAGAAGAACAACAACAACAATGAAGAGGAGAACAAGAAGAACAAGAACAACAACAATAACAATGAAGAGGAGAACAAGAAGAACAAGAACAACAACAATAACAATGAAGAGGAGAACAAGAAGAACAAGAACAACAACAATAACAATGAAGAGGAGAACAAGAAGAAGAACAAGAAGAAGAACAACAACAACAACAATGAAGAGGAGAACAAGAAGAACAAGAACAACAACAATAACAATGAAGAGGAGAACAAGAAGAACAAGAACAACAACAATAACAATGAAGAGGAGAACAAGAACAACAAGAACAACAACAATAACAATGAAGAGGAGAACAAGAAGAAGAACAACAACAATAACAATGAAGAGGAGAACAAGAAGAACAAGAACAACAACAATAACAATGAAGAGGAGAACAAGAAGAAGAACAACAACAATAACAATGAAGAGGAGAACAAGAAGAACAAGAACAACAACAATAACAATGAAGAGGAGAACAAGAAGAAGAACAACAACAACAATAACAATGAAGAGGAGAACAAGAAGAAGAACAAGAAGAAGAACAACAACAACATTGAAGAGGAGAACAAGAAGAACAAGAACAACAAAAAAAGAACAAGAATGAAGAGAAGAAGAAGAAGAAGAAGAAGAAGAAGAAGAAGAAGAAGGAAAAAAAGCGGACTGGCCCAAATATTTAGAAAAAAGAAAGAAAAAATGTAAGGAGGTAACAAGAGTGAAAGAAAAAGAAAAAAAAGAAAGAAATTTCGTAACAACAGAAGGAAAGCAGTGAAAAAGAAAAAAAAATGAAGGCAAACGTAAAGTAAGACGAAGGAATGCAGTGAAAATAAAAAAAAGAAGAAGGAAATCGTTGGAAAAGAAAAAGAAAACAGGAGGTGAAAAAGAAATAGAAGAAAGAAAAAGATGTAAAAGAAAAAGAAGGAAAGAGGGGAAAAAGAAAAAAGAAGAAGAAAAAGAAAGTGAAAAAAGGAGGAGGAAAGAGGTGAAATGAAAAAGAAGACAAGAGACGAAAAAGAAAAAGAAGGAGGAAAGAGATGAAAAAGAACAAGAAAGAGGAAATAGGAGAAAACGAAAAGGAAGGAACGAGGTAAAAAAGAAAAAGAAGGAGACAAAAGGTGGAAAAGAAAAAGAAAGAAGAGGAAAGATGTGAAAAAGAAAAAGCAAAAAAAAAAAAATGGTATTTTTTCCAAATCCTGGAAGAAAAGAACTCAAAATAGGAGGAATAATAAAGAATCTAATTGATTTGTCTGTTCGATGGACAGACTGATTGTCCGGTTGACGGGGGTCTGGATAGGGAAGAGGTAAAAATCAATCGACAGATCGGTACATGGTCGGTAAGGAAGACAAGAGACGGTAAATTAAAACGTGTCAAGACAGAAATCATACTAAGGAACGCTCGGTAATGACTGACATTGGTGTTACTTTGCTTGATTCACCTGCTTGTAGATTTTACACGGATAAAACTCAATTTTTAATTTTGGAAGCACGTGCTAGCCTTCTTATCAAAAAGAAAAAAAAAAATATATATATATATACTGAAATCCATTTGTATATTTAACTTGATCTCGAATTAAAACTATCTGGCATCAATATAAACTTAGCGATATATTAAGTTGGTGCAAAAATAATGTCGTTTTCTCACATATGTTACTATGTGAGAAAACGACATTATTTTTTTGCATCAACCTAATATCTCCAAGAGAAGAATGTATCACACCTAAATTTCAACATCCTGCGTTTACCAGGTTCAGAATAGAGACATTTTATAAATTTGGACACAACTTTAACTATGACTTTTTTTCTTTTTTTTTATCGTATCCTGTCAAATGGTGCGTTTATTGTTTTTGACTTCTATCTTTATGGCACAAACAAGACTGTTCTTTTTGTTTTAGTTTTCGAAGCACAACACAAAAATCATCAACTGGATATTTGGAGATGGTTTCATGGATTGATTTTTTTAACGGCTTACCTAATAATTTTTGGTTTATTTAAATGCGTAACATATTGTTTAGATTGTAAGAAAAATTCTTTTTATTTTTCTTTATTCATCTTATTTATTTATTTTTTGATCAGTGAATATATATATATATATATATATATATATATATATATATATATATATATATATATCAAATAAATCCTAAAAAGCCAGAAACAAGTACCTAGGTTTCACCTAAACGGATGGTCAGGGTAAGCTGAAGTGTCCTTGCTCTACTTAGCGTATTGAGCACTTTACGTTTTAGCTTTATTACTCCTTTGTTTTTTTTCTTTGGACTAAAAACTCAAGGGACTGGACGATTTGCTTCGCCCTCTTCGGATGTTTCTAGTTCTTTCTTTATTCCAATTTTTTTCCTCGGGTACCAATTTGTTTTGATAGACTTACAAGGTGTGCTACACGACGTTTTTTCCCACCGAATATTACTAGTAGTATATATATATATATATATATATATATATATATATATATTTATGTGTGTGTGTGTATATATATTCCATAGTTATAATTTATTATTATTCGTAAGTATGAATTGGATCGTGATTCCAATTCCAATGTAATAAATTATAACCATGGAATATAAGTGTTTGAGCCTTTTATATTATATTCTTACTCTGTCTTGGACTGAGTTCTACTTGGATGCTATCCTCTTGGGAATTATATATATATATATATATATATATATATATATATATATATATATATATATATATATATGTATAGATCACTAATATTATATATATATATATATATATATATAAATAGATCACTAATATTATATATATATATATATATATATATATATATAGATATACATACATACATACATATATATATATATATATATATATATATATACATACACCGCGTGTAACAGCAAAATCGTCCAAATCCTGTAACAGGATAATTGTACATCCCACAAAATATTTAATATCTTAAAAAAAAATAAAAAATAAAACACCAAACTAATTGAATTTCTTTTTTCCAGGTTTTCAGATAAGACATTGATCCATCTTGGCGCCATTTGTCGTAAAAGTCACTGAAACAGCATTTGAGTTATTTAGCTAGAAAGAGAACAGGTTAAAATCGTTTTGTGTTAGCCCCATTTTCTTCCCAAATGAGCAAAGGAAAGGAAAAATGATCATTTAGGCCTTTAGTAGTGGTACCAACATTCAAATTCTGTCTTCCATCTTCAAATTTTCTATTCACCATGAAAGTGTAAAATACGTTTTAATAACAGCAATACATTTTTGAGCAAAAATATTACTGTCAATAAAAAAAAAACTTGGCGGCATTAAATAACCCATTGAGGTTGATATGCCATAAAACAAACCAAACCAAACTAGCAATAAAAATCTTGTCGGCATTAAATAACTCATTGATGTTCATATGCAATAAAACAAAACAAACCAAACCAAACCAAACCAGCAATAAAAATCTTGTCGGCATTAAATGACCCAGTGAGGTTGATATACCGTAAAACAAAACAAACCAAATGAAACACACACAGACGCACAAAATGAAACAGACACAAACACACAGAGGCACATATGTTCGTTATTAAGATTTTCGTGTTCTGTGGCAAGCAAACGTGATACACAATATTAAAAAAAAAAAACAAACAAACAAAAAAACGAAACAAAAAAAACAATTTATATTTTTATTTCAACGCGGGTATCCATTAAAAATAGTGTTTGGAGTGATCAAACTTTTGGTTTAAAAATAAAACTATTCAATGTTTATATAAATCTTTCGAAAAAAAATAGTGTGACTTGTTTCGCTGCGCGATCTGGCGTTATTTATTTTTTTGAATATTATTGAACACAACAAACATTAACTTGTATCCTCAAAGAAATTGGATTTTGGATGAGGCTGCTTAAAAGGTAAATTTTTTTTGCGACATTGAGCAAAGGGCAAGGGTTATTTGTCTATGCATATGGGAAAAGGAGAAAGCACCATGCAGGTTTTTTTCCGCATTGAAAAAGGACTGGAAGTAAAATTAGATACGTACCTGAGCTGCCATAAAACAAACGAATAATACTCAGGTATTTGAAACTTACCTGAAATCAAAAAAAATAAAAGCTCATTAGCGACAACAGATAATGATAATTCAATAACTACAAAACATATTTTTTCATAATTTTCAGGAGTTGAAGTTTATGGTCCTCCATAGATTTTGTTTTAACTTTCTTGTTCTGCCACTCACCGACACAACAATTTACATATGTTACACACTAATTCTCTCCGTCACCCTTGCCTTTCATATGCCCACTGAGAGTTAATTTCTCCGAGCCAGCTTTCCTCATTACGTGTTCCAGAAATTGCAACTGTCTCTTCTTGATTCTAAGTGTCCTTTTCGATCACATTTTACTTAAAACTATCTCGTTATTCACACGTTTCCTCCATGGTATTCTCAGTATCCTTCGGTAGGGCACCATATTTGTTGCCTTCTTCCAACAGAAACAACTAAAACTAGCTTCGATTCTCAAGCAGGATAAGCTTTAGTTTCTAATTTTGACTTTCAAACAGTGACAAAACCGCAGGTGAAGCCAACAGCAAACCATTATCTTGACTTTCCCCAAAAGCCTGGCCAAAATCAAAGCTAGTTTTAGTTGGTGTTGCTTTCAGAAGTGCTTAAGGACACATTCGCTTATTAACAGACTATGAAAAATATGACACCATAATTAGAAGTTACATTAGAATGCCGAAAGAAGCCTTCCTGAAACTAAGCAAATTATTAAGAAACACGAAAATTTTCCTTAGTAACAAAGATAAAGGTGCTCAGATGCAACGTAATATCAACCCCCCCATATCACACATGTAAAAAGGTTGGTGTCGGTGAGTGGCAGAACAAAGATTGGTAGAGATTGTTATGAATCAAACGTTGCTTAGGGTTATCAGAAAATGGAAATCGTGGAGTGTCATGATCGACCACGCCCTTAAGAGACCCGGCACATAAAACATCCGAAATCAGATAAACGTGGGTCTTCGTTCCAAATATTAGAGCAGATACTTTTAAACAATTGAATATGTACAATATGTGTGTGTATTTGTGTGTACGTATTTGTGTGTGTGTTTGTATGTTTGTGTATGTGTGTGTGTGTGCGTGTGCGTGTGAGTACCAGAACGAATTGAAATGAGCAAAAGAAGAAATAAAAAGAAGTCCTATTGGATGAAATTATATAAATATTAGCTAAATTTGAAACAATATGTGCAGATACATTAATGGGCGAATGGTTGAATGAGTAGAAAGAATGGACGAAAGAAATTTCATCCAATCAGCAAGTCGTTTTGAGCGTCGAACCAGACGTTAATGAATATTTTCTGCAAACTCTTCGGTGGAAAGCACAGATTTCGTGCTAATCTGTGGTCATCCTATGGCCACTGGGTTCACAGAATGGAAAAAGTATTCGATTTTTATTCTTATTAGCGCGTCCAGCTACCGAAGGTTCTGAATATTGGCCGGCGGCCCGAAAAAAAAAAAGAAGAAAATAAAAGGAAATTGAAATGACGAGGCTATAAAAGAGGACGTAAATGGCAATGGACGAACCAGTGAATTAGATGAAGAAAAAAATCAAAACAGAGATTAGGTGATAAAGAAAGAGATGTAGAAAATAAAATGGATGAAGAAGAGAAGAAGAAAGAAGAAGAAAAAGAAGAAGAAGAAGAAGAAGAGACAATAAAAAGAAAGAGAGAATAAGAGAAAAAGACAAAAAGAACGTCTCAATAAAGACGACGATGGCGAAGAGAAGTGACAAAAGCGAAAATGAAACAAAATGAAAGTTAAAGACAATGAAGAGAAGAATGAAGCGAAGAAGAAAAAGACGAAGCTAAAGATGAAGAAGAAGACGAAGAAGAAGACGATGATGAAGAAGACGAATTAGATGAAGAAGAAGACGAAGAAAATGGTGATGAAGAAAAAGACGAAGATGAAGATGATGAAAAAGAAGGCGAAGAAGATGGTGATAAAGAAAGAGACGAAGATGAAGATGATGAAAAAGAAGGCGAAGAAGAAGAAGATGAAGATGAAGAAGATGATGTAGACGATGAAGAAGAAAACGAAGGTAGATGATGATGAAGAAGACGAGGAAGAAGATGATGAAAGAGACAACGATAATGAAAAATAAGAGTGACAACAACAGAGACAAACCTCTGAAGAAGAAAATGAAGAAAAATTAAGAGAAAAAGAAAGAAAAGCTAACAAAGAAAACGACGATGAAGAAGACGAAAAAGATGATGAAGAAAAAGACGAAGTAGAAGATGGGGAAGTAGATGATGACGATGATGAAGAAAACGAAGACGAAGAAAAAAGTCACGAAAAATGAGACAAGACTCTAAGGAAAACAAACGAAGAACAATTAAAAGAAAAAGAAAGAGAAGCTAAGAAAGAAAACGACGACGACGACGACGACGACGACGACGAAGAAGAAGAAGAAGAAGAAGAAGAAGATGTCGAAGGCGAAGAAGAAAATGATAATGATGAAGAAAAAGAAGGGAAAGGTACAAATCTTTAAAGAAGAAAGAAGAAAAAAATGAAACAAAAAGAGGAAAGAAAAGCGTGGCGAGAAAAGAAGTAATTATGATGAAGAAAGAAACAAAGAAAGAAAGTTAAAATAAAAGAGAATAAAAATAATGGAGAAATCAAGAAGAAGAAGAAGAAGAAGAAGAAGAAGAAGAAGAAAAAGAAGAAGGAATGATTGGAACATGACAGAAGAGGAAAACAGAGAACTTTCAGTTGGATAGGTTAGTCACGTGGTCTGGAGATTTATCCTTGCGACGACAAATTGCTCTAAATTAGCGCGAAATTGGGTCTTTGTTGATCCCGCCTCCCAAACTTATCGGTTGATTGATTGCGAACTGTTATATTCTTTGAATTTGTTCCCGTATCAATCTTTTTTTCTTCTAACAAGTTGTGTCACCCAATTTTCATTAGGGCTGGAATTGGATTAGTTTGAAAGCCAGACTTTAACTTGGGCCCGAAACTAGGCAAAGAAGTTACAAATGCAGAAAATGGTTTCTTGGAATTGTCCCTTCCTTAGTCATCTAGCCTCAACTCGTTTTCCATCTTGAGTCTAATATTTTTATCAGCTAATTTTCTTTTTTCTTTTTGCTAAAATTTTCTCCCTATCCACAGCCCGAAAAACACCAGGTGGAGTGTTGCGAAATGAGGTTTTTGTATAGACGTAAAAAGAAGAATCTTTTTTTTTTTGTTATTTTTATTTACAGTAAGGTTCACTCTGTACAAGGTCACACGAGGTAGAGGACCACGTTAAGCGGTAGTTTATACGGATAGGAGGTATAGATAACTGCTGACTCTAGACTTGAACGGATAAAGATCGTAGTGATCCGGGAATCAATCTCTTAAGAGTCTGTTCCACAGGGCAGTGGTTCACGGTAAGAAGCTGTTTGAGTGGAACTTACTACTCGCCGATGAAATACGGGGGGAATGTGGGTGGTTTGATACTATGTAAGTGGCATAGTGGGTCCTAGCCGTGAAGGTCAGACCGAGTAGAGCCAGGAAATGAAGTTCGACCTAGTATTTTCCAAGTGCAGATTATGAGATACGTTTAAGTATATTGGAATTTTGAATGTATCAGGTGCATTGTCAGTGGTAGTACGTTTCTAGGGGAGCAGTCAATCCTGCTTTACTTGGATGAACAGGGATTCGAAAGTGTAATGCTACACAGCGTATATACATCTCTTACACGTGGCTCCAAGAAGTGGGCCGACCAAAACCCGGTCAACGCCATCGAACTGCCGGCTAAACTCTGTGGGGATAGTTGAATGAATTTCTCGATTCGGACGGTGAAGTGGAACGTCTCTCTCCAAACGAACATGTTTCCAGTCGTCGACCTGGGCGTATGAGCTACGCCTCAGAAGTCAACGGCTTTTGGGGAACTTCTGAAATGGTACAGAGACATGATAGCGAGACAGCAGCAGCATCAGGTAATATGGCTAAGTATTATCTGGATCTTTTGCCATAGAGTACAGCCATAGCAGGACACTACATCATGACACCGAGAGACCCGAGCGGAAAGCACTGCATCCCAAACATCGCATTCACTAAATATCAATACAACGACACCGAAATTATAGGCCTACTGATAGGAGAAAGCCTCCTCTAATGTTCGGATTCCGGACTATTAAGTTGATAACGCCAGTCTAGAAAACCTTTACCAGCAGCACGCTTAATGAGGTTTGATTAATTTATTTATTTTTTACGGCTTATCAACTCTTCATCATGGCATATTTTTTCTTTTCGTATTATAATTAATATAATTTGGCAAAAAAAAAAATAATTGAAGATGTTTTTCCATTTCATCAAACGCTAGACATTATTCGGACCATTGTCCTCATGTCGCCATATTTATTACAACGTTTCGGCCTATGTACGCTCCCACTTCAGGTGGTTGGAATGTCGAATGTGTCCTTGAAGACACATGGTACAGTGGATAAAGGCGTTGGTTAGATCCAGTGAAAGGACCCAAAGAGTGTGAGTTCAATACCCGGTTAAGGCGGTGTAGAACTTTCAGAGGGGATTTAACGGGAGATAACTCATATCTAACATCCATTAAACATGGCACGTGGAACTAGAACAGTCTACCGCAATGAGCACAATAAAGTGTTCAGTTCGACATTCTAACCACCTGAAGGCGTACAACGGCCGAAACGTAATAAATATGGCGACAAAGATGAGGCAATAGTCCGAATAATGTAAATAGTGTACGTAATACCTCTGAAATAATCTGAAATATCGACAGACACATGAGAGCATTGGATATGTTTTTTTCTATTTCACTGAAGCAGACCTTAAGTGCATGAGAGCATTATCGACAACTCTATCTTCCCTTTGTTATTCTTTCCTTATATATTTTTTCTTATTAATAAATATGATTCCTTTTTCTCCTCGATCTCCTCTTTTTCTTTCTTTCTTTCTTTCTTTTTTCTTTCTTTCTTTCTTTCTTTTTTCTTTCTTACTTTCTTTCTTTCTTTTCTCCTTATCCTGTACCCTTTCCTTTTCTCACTAAAACTAAACATCGTTTCTGCCATATCTTATCCTTCCGTCTTCCGCGAAAATCCAAAGGGAATGGTCCATTATTTATCTGTGGTAATGGCAGGGTTTAACATACAAAGGAACAAACGGCACTGTAATGTGATTTTTCTTTCAAGAACATTTATTTTCGTTACCTACTAGAATCTGTTGTTTATTCGGATTTTGGGGTCAATCGCATTACTCCCTAACACTATCAGGCTATGGTGTATATACATCAAAACTAACTTAGATTATCATTATCGTCTGGCTCACAATCCACTTGGGTCTTTTGACCAGGAGTAGAGGTTGATCCCTTGTTTTCTCTTAACGATTAGGTTTCTGTTTCCTTCCAAAGTTTTCTGCTTCTCTTTCTTTCCAAATAACCTCGTGTGTCTTAGTGACATTATCGCCTTACTTGGGTTGAACTGACTAAAAAGAAAAAAAATGTAATCTTGCAAATCATGTACTGAAGTCAGTTCTCCCTGGTTGCATCTCATATTAGCGAAAAGTAGTTCGGTTGAAATGTCTTGGAGCGCCGACTGTCAAAGAATTCCGACAAATTATAGAGAGAAGTCAATCCTCATTGAGTTTACGGGTTAAGCTGAGTAAATATCGCTACTAAGAAGACACAAGATAAAAATAGGAGAACAAAATAGGACAGACAGACAGACAGGATGAAACGAAAGAAAGGGCAAGAAAGAAAGAAGGTGGGGGTAAGAAAATATAGAAAAAGACGGGAAAAAAGAGGAAAAGAAAAAGAAGAAAAACATGAAATGGAAAGAGAGATTAGAAGAACTCGCTTGATTGAAAAAAGGGGGAATGAGAGAGAGAGAGAGAGGGAAAAAAGACTCAGATATTAAAGGAGAATCATTTGAACAGAGGTAAGTGAATAATGATATCCAAACGAAGTCGGTCTGTTTATTATTCGGTGCAATGACGAGAGAGAGAGAGAGAGAGAGAGAGAAAGAGAGCGAGAGTGAAATAGTTTGAGAGAAAGAGAGAGAGAGAAATAGAGAGCGAAAAAGTTTGAGAGAAAGAGAGATATAGAGAGAGAAAGTGAGAGAGAAAGAGTGAGAGAGAAAGAGTGAGAGAGAAAGAGAAAGTGAGAGAAAGAAAGAGTGTGAGAGAAAGAGTGTGAGAGAAATAGAGAAAGAAAGAGTGATAGAGAGTGTTAGACAAAGAGAAATAGAGAGAGAGAAAGAGTGAGAGAGAAAGAGAGAAAGAGTGAGAGAGAAAAAGAGAGAGAAAGAAAGAGACAGAAAGAGAGAGAGAGAGAAAGAGATATATAGAGAGAAAGAGACAGAGAAAGAGAGAGAAATAGTGAGAGAGAGAGAGAGAGAAAGAGTGAGAGAGAAAGAGAGAGAGAGAAAGTGAGAGAAAAAGAGTAAGAGAGAAAGAGTAAGAGAGAAAGAGTGAGAGAGAAAGAATGCGAGTGAAAGAGAGAGAAAGAGTAAGAGAGAGAGAGAATAAGAGAGAAAGAGAAATAGTGGGAGAGAAATAGAGAGAAAGAGAAATAGAGAGAGAAAGAGTGAGAGAGAGAGAAAGAGTGAGAGAGAAAAAGAGAGAAAGAAAGATAGAAAAAGAGAGAGAAAGAGTGAGAGAGAGAGAAAGAGTGAGAGAGAGAGAAAGAGTGAGAGAGAAAGAGTGAGAGAGAGAGAAAGAAAGAGAGAGAAAGAGAGAGAGAGAAAGAAAGAGAGAGAAAGAGAGAGAGAGAGATTGGGAAAAGGTCAGGACAACATCAACGACGACGACGAGACTGACAAACGAGAACGAGACTTTATCAATAGCCGTTCTAACACTTCTCTCGCTGCTCCAAAATGCCTCACTTTCAATCTTAATTGAGATTAGTGGGATCTTTCCAGTGGGCAAATCACCAGGAGTCCACTCAGGCAAGCAGCTTAGATCCTGGCCGTTTTCTTATGCGTTAATGAGGATTAAGAGAACCGGCTACTGGAGATTTCTAGCAAGAGAAGTACTTGGGTATAGAGTTAGAGAAAACATGGCGGACGGTCGGGCGTGCGGATGGTATCTTTCGTAAAGAATGGAGGGTTGACCTGCTTGGCATGTCTAGTCTCGGCTGGTTTATCCGCTGGCTTGTTTAAGAAGACAAATGCGGCGAAGGGGATTCAGAATCAACGTGAAACAATATTCATTCATCAATCTCTCTTCGCCATCTACTTTCCTCTCACGTTCTTCTCGTTCGTTTCTGAGTTTTTCTCTTCTCGCGTGACATTTCGGGAAAACGATGTTTAGAGAAGTCAAATAGTTGCAAAATGATTTGGTAGCACCTACACTATAATCACCTCAACACTAACAATAATAACAGATACACAACTACGACTACTACTAATAATAGTTTTTCTTCTACTAATAATAATTTCTAGAAATACCCGGGAAAAGATTACAATATTACGATTTTAATTTTCTTATTAATTATGATTCTTAACTTACTGACTGAATAAGAACTTTGCGTGTTCGACGACTATAAACTCCCTTGTCTCGTTATATATTTGAGCTCAGCAGCGTTAAATAGAGATTGCAATACCAATCGTAAGCATAAATGCAGAATATTATTTAAAGAAGTGAGAGGGTACAAATGAAAAGAATAAAAATTATCAAAGTCTTCCATTTCACTGAAGCAGACGTTAGCCACATGAGAGCATTATCGCCTTCTTTACCTCACTTTCTTTCTTTCTGCTGTAACGCTAATCTTTGTTCAAAACAGGCAAGTATCGAAGGGCCAGAAGGCTAGACAGAGAAAACAAAAGAGAAGAGGTTTATTAAATATTCATACATAGTAGATATATTATATATCGCCCGGTTCTCTCTCCTCCTTGAACAGGAGTAGGTTTATCCCTCGTTTCCTGTTTAGGTTTAGGATTCCGGTTGTTTCTAAAGTCTTTCTCAGCTCTATACTCCTGGCGCTTGTTATTTTCTATGCTAATACATCTCCACACAGTAGGCCTCTACATTAGTAAAATAAAAAAAAATAAAAAAAAACACCAAAAAACTACGGGAAAACTTGAGTAAGTCAGCAATTTAGTCCTGCGTAGGACGATACACTACATCCATCAATAAGACTTGTGATTGTGAGATTGAAGGGTTTGAGGAGCGTGAAATCACCTCTTAAATGCTGTTGTTCGCAGATCCACCCTAACCGGGGGTGGTAGCACCTGTTAGGGTCCCAGCTATGGTCAAATAATGAACCCTCAAGCAAAATCAAAACACTGTGAATGTATAAAAATACATTGTATAGTAAAATGACCCTCCTGGGTATGATGATAATCTACATGCGCGTCCTAGGTAAGACGATAAACTACGTCCAACAGCAAGGGATCGAAACACTATGCAAGTGTAAAAATAGTTTTCAATACTAGCAATACGTCTTTGTAAAAGATTATTGCCAGCAATGAATTTTTGAAGAAAAATTATCACGAGCAATACAGTTTTGGAAAAAAAAAAAAAAAAAAAAAAAAAACTTACTAGCAATAAAAATCTTGACGGCATTAAATAACCCATTGAGGTTGATATCCCGTAAAACAAAACAAAGCAAACCAAAACTGAAATAAAAATCTTGATGGCATTAAATAACCCATTGAGGTTGATATGCCGTAAAACAAGACAAACCAAACCAAACCAAACCAGTAATAAAAATCTTGTCGGCATTAAATAACCCATTAAGGTTGATATGCCGTAAAACAAACCAAACCAAACCAAACCAAACCAGCAATAAAAATCTTGTCGGCATTAAATAACCCATTGAGTTTGATATGCCATAAAATAAACGTAACCAAACGAAACCAGCAATGACTAATTACATGAGAATGACTAACAATACATTTTATCTATAGTTCAAGGCATATAATTGCGTTCAAAATATTTAGATTTCAGCATTAAATAATCAACCAGAGTTCATATACCACTAAACAAAATCAAGCAAACGACCAACATGAAAGAACTCTTTCATGACATTAATCAATGTATTATTCTACAGTTTTTTACAGAAATCAAACTGTATTCCAAAATATAAATTCAATAAAACTACAACAGAAAATACACTTATCATCCCCTCTAGTAATTATGTCCTCACAAATATATATATGCACAAAAGCTGATTAACATCTACCATGTATTCAAATATGACAGCAGAATAACATATATCTTACATTTATTATTTCAAAGCTGCCAAGAAAATAACATTTTGGCTGTAAATGACCCATAAGGTGTTGTTTACAGTTAAACAAACAAAATCATATCCCACTCTAATAACCTACACGCCATATTTATAAGTAGGAGAAGTCCATTTTCGCGTAGTTGCAGTATAAACCTCGAGGTGTCTCTGTGTGTGTTAAAGAAACAGAAATAGTTTTTTTGCAAGAGGGATTGGCAAGACGCACTGATGTAGAGATACATGAGCTACACCTATTGTCTTCGTCTATCGCTTACGCCTATTGCCTACGAATATGGCGAGGGCCAGTCCATTACGGTTACCTGCTAGGTTGTCCTATACGATTACACTAGTTAACAACCACGTTGCTACTTCTAACAAATCTATCCCTTTCCGGGACATATCAATATATATATAGATATTAGGTTGGTGCAAAAATAATGTCGTTTTCTTACATAGTAAAATATGTGAGAAAACGACATTATTTTTCCACCAACCTAATATATATATATATATATATATATATATATATATATATATGCAAGCTTAAAAAGCCGCTCTAAGTCTTTGCATATTCTCACCATTGGAAACTCTTCTGGCTGCCGTTTAATCCGGGTTTCATTTACACGGGACTCTCTTTATCTCGCTGCAGCCTTGGCTCTTTTGATTGCAATCTGGTTCTCTGTTGGCGGAGATTTCTTTTTGCGAGGCATACTGCTGCCGTATGCGATAGGCAACAATAAACTACAGAAGAACTCAAAATTGATCGCTGCATTTAAGTATTGTATTAATATTTAAGCTTAGTTTTTTAAAATTCAACGATAATTCTTCTGTCGCTATTTAATTTAAAGGCAGTTTGATATACGTACGTCCTTTCTTCCTTACAAACAATTATTTTTTTATTTCATGGGTGACTTTCTCTGGATTTCGCAATTAATTTTGAGACAATTACCAACCGATGTCTCAGAAACATCCTCAATATCTGATGTCCTAGAGTCGTCTCCAACGACCAAGTTAGAGGCAGAACAAGACAAGACCCAATTGAGATTGACATCAAAAAACATAAATGGGCATGCATACTCCGCAAACCTGCTTCTATTGTCATCAGACAGGCCCTTGACTGGAATCCACAAAGGAAATGAAATGTCGGTCGACTAAAACAGACTTGGCGCAGAGGTGAAAGCAGCCGGTAGAACATGTAGAAATGTTGTTCCCACTCTATGTTCCTCAAGGGATCAAGGGTCTTAAACAAGAAGGGTGGTTTTTAAACTAGTATTTTATAAATTCCAACCAATAATACCATTGGCTGCTAGATCAATCAAGGTCAAATGGTTCCTTATGTTTCCTTATATTATTCCTCGATAAATCTCCTCCGTATCTCAGACTTAGCTCAGAAGTGTTGACGCAGAGGTGAAGGCAGCCGGCACGACTTGGGCCGAGCTAAAGAGGATCGCCCAGAACCACGTCCGTTGGAGATGGGTTGTTGCGACTCTCTGTTCCCCCAAGGAATCAAGAGGTATAATAATCATAATAATAATCATAATAATAATAATAATAATAATATAATATTTCCCAAATTTATTTCCACGTTATAAAAATTGTTATCGCACACAAAAAAAAAAAAAAATTGTCGTAAATGATCGCCGGAAACACTCGTGGTAATGAAAACTAGGAACTCGAAAATATCACGATTGAGGGTCAGGATGCACAATGTTATGATATGCTAGACTATGGCCTTTAGGAGTAAAGTTGAAAACTATTATAGATTGGCATTGGGTATTCTGTATATGTATGTGGGTATGTTTGTTTTTTGTGTGTGAAATAGACATACACACATAATCACAGATGTTATGACATGCAAACATCTCCATACTATTTGTTTTAAACAATATTTCTATTTTCCATTCCTTACTCTTTCCCCGTATAGTCCCTGTCAGAAGGATACGAATATTCTAGATTTCTTATTTCTATATTCAGTAGGCTTTGGAAGCGATCTTTTAATCTGGTAGAATTTGCATTTTTAGATCACCGAGTTTTTTTTTTTAAGTAGCGGGAACAATAAAACCGATGAGTTGCTCGCCATTTTTCCTCAAGAAAATAATTTTTTCGTGGCCCAAACAATAATGGCAATATCTAATTTGATTTCTGGTAAAAGATGCCGAAAAATGACTGCGAAAGTGGGGAAAAAAGCCTGATATTGAAATCATTGAAAGATAAAGGTAACACCCCCGCCTCTGTCCACTTACTTTTTCATATTTGCTACAATTTTTTAATATTTTTACTTTTATCATTTTATTCAATGGATAAAAGGAATATTTATCGTAATATCTAAATGGTTTTTCTTGTATAACTTTAGTCATTTCTTTCTATCTATCTATCTAATCTATCTATCTACTATCTATCGATCTATCTATCGCAGTCTGTTCATATCTATCTATCTATCTATCTATCTATCTATCTATCTATATATCTATCTATCGCAGTCTGTTCGTATCTATCTATCTAGCTATCTATCACAGTCTGTTCATATCTATCTATCTGGTTCTTCCCATACATTATACACACACACAAATATATATATATATATATATATATATATATATATATATATGCCATTCTCTTCTTTATCTATCTATGTCAGTCAAATATCTATCTATCTATCTATCTATCTATCTATCTATCTATCTATCGCAGTATGTTCATATCTATTTATCTATCTATCTATCTATCTATATATCTATCTATCGCAGTCTGTTCGTATCTATCTATCTAGCTATCTATCACAGTCTGTTCATATCTATCTATCTGGTTCTTCCCATACATTACACACACACACACACACACACACACACACACATATATATATATATATATATATATATATATATATATATATATATATATATATATATATATGCATATGCCATTCTCTTCTTTATCTGTCTATCTATGTCAGTCATCTATCTATCTATCTATCTATCTATCTATCTATCTATCTATCTATCTATCTATCTATCTGAGAAGTCTCGGCCAGGAAAATACAAACCGCCATAGTTTATGTAAATCTATTTGGCTTCGAAAGCCAACGTGATCATTTCTTTTCGACCAAATCAAGACGCGCATGCGCACATAATCACCAACTCGGTTCAGATGCGCTGTATATTTTTATACATGCCCCCCCCCCACCTCTCTTATAGTTAATATCTTCATTCAATAGATTCAGTTATGACGGAAGGTCGGTGCTTATTCAAAGAAATTTTATTACCATACCAAAGAACGTTGACTTGTCAGAATACCATAATTTTGATTAAGTTCTTAGAAAAATAAGAAAATTACGCGTGCGCGCACACACACATACATACATACATATATATATATATATATATATATATATATATATATAAGTGAACATAGAAGCTCTTTATTTATAAATTGCCAAAACTGTTCCTTCCACTATATTAGAGAAACTAGTAGAAATTAAAAACAAAAAAAAAACAAAAAAAGAAAGCATTTATGAGCACATAAAAAACCTCTCAAAAACAACTTAACTAACGCGCTGCAACTTTGATTTTTAAAAGTCTACACTAATAAAAAAAAAAAGAAAATATATTTTTAAAGTAATAAGAAATAATTTTCGTAATAATAAATTATCTTCGAGAGATCCAAACGAGTTATGCGCATTTCTACAAAAGAAGGCCCAGGAGCCACTCGAGTTAGTGGATTACTGAGTAAGAGGAACAATTTATGCTGATACGTGGGGAAGATAAAGACTTATTGATTCCTTTACTCGATCAAGTTATTGGTAATAAAGTCTCCTAGTCCCTAACTCGTAATGGACGATACCTTCCAAACTACAGTTTTATAGACGGAGTCCTAGTTTTGATAGCGTCACTGGTCTGTCTATATTTCTGAGATGAGGTATTATGTACATTATTTACATTATTCGAACTATTGTTCTCATCTTTGTCGCCATATTTATTACAAAGTTTCGGCCGTTGTACGTTCCGGCCTTCTTCAGGTGGTTGGAATGTCGAACTTAACCCTTTATTTCCCTCACTGGGGTAGACTGTCCTAGTTCCACATGCCATGTTTAATGGATGTCAGTTATCAGTTATCTCCTGTTAATTTCCCTCTGAAAGTTCTCCACTGCCATAACCGGGTATTGAACTCACACTCTTTGGGTCCTGTCACTGGATCTAACCAACGCCTTTATCCACTGTACCATGTTAGATCCAGTGACAGAAGCCAAAGAGTGTGAGTTCAATACTGGGTTAAGGCGGTAAAAACAGTAAAATCGACCTTGTTAACCGAAACGCACCAATGTGGCTAAATCGGTAATGCATGTCGGTTCTGTATAGGATATAGGTTCGATTCCTGTCGAAGGATGCATATTTTCTATAAAATGTTCTAAAAATAATTGTCGAACTTCGTCCATTTCATTATATATATATATATATATATATATATATATATATATATATATATAAAGAAGAAGACATTTTTATTATGTTTATACGTTTTTTTTATAGATACAAATATTTAACTAACTGCTCAATGCATATCCAAATGTAAACAAATGACGTCACACATTATGAAATGGACAAAGTCTGACAATTATTTTTAAAGACATTTTTTTATATTTATACGTTCTTTTTATAGAAATAAATGGTAAATGTTGTTTAATACTGTTAATTATAAACAGAGCATTTACTTAAATGATTGTATCTATAAAAAGAATGTAAACATAAAAAATGTCTTAAAATAATCGTTATTATAGTCCATAGCGTTGAATTATGTAATTACTTTTCTAGTTCAAGAAATGATGATTTAGTCGCATATTCTTATACGTTCAAAGTTTCTTCGACGTTTGATTGACTACCAATTCGTTCCGGTAAAAATATGTCCTTTCTTTCCGATCATCCTAACATATACACACAGCTTGTTGTAAATATATGAAAATATACAGAAGCTTTTGCTTCTGATGTCGACCACTTAGAAGCCACTTTTTGTCATTTGACTCGCGTCTCTTTGGTTATCTTCGTGGCTCGGTCATTTTTTTTTTTTTTTTTTTCAAGCCGGCTTTCTCTCTTTCCTTTCAGTTTCAACTGCTGCGGCTAAGTGAAAATACTTCCTGCATTTCGATGTCACGTGTCGCCCAGTATTGATTTGTTTTTGCCATGGGATTTCCTTCTACACCGCTTGCCTATTTCTAATCCTGACCAAACCGTTAACATCAAGCCAATCTGCCCGGACGCCGCCGTGCGATTAATGCAATGAAATAGATTTGGAATGTCATTTTGTCTTCCTTTTTTTTTATTTGTATTTATATTGTCTCGTGTTTTTCTTTTTTGTTTTTTTTTAATTCTATCTTTATTCGCCCGCCCCCCTCCCTCCAACTCTGGATGCAGGTGCAGTCGTTCTTTACTTACTAACAGAAATGGCCATATTTACTTTCTACTGTCGGATTGTATCGTTTCTTTCTTGCTAAATTTGATCGCTTTTTTTTTTTTACTTTTTCTTTTCGAAAATACCTTTTTCTTTCTTTCTTTTTTATTTTCTATCTTTCTTTTTTATTTTCTATCTTTCTTTTTTATTTTCTATCTTTCTTTTTTTACTTTTTTTCGTCTTTCTTTATTTTATACTTCGATCCCCACCCCCGCCTTCACTTTCGGCCTCTTTCACGTTTTTTTCCATTTTGATGTTTTTTTGTTTTTTTGTTTTACTTCTCGCTTGTATGAGACAACAATCTATCACTATCTATGGCAAGCGTTCACATGAGATCCGTTATTTCGTTCCGCCTATTCAGACATTTCCAGAAATGAAACGCTATGCCACTTCCACCGACTCGATTCACTATCATTTCTCCCGTATTCCAAATGTAAAAAGAATGTTATAGTAGGATATCTTTTCTACAAACAATGAATTTTGAAGAAAAAAAATGATTGGCAGCAATACATTATTACAAGGAATACTTTTTGGGAAAAAATATTAGCAGCAATAAAAATCTTGTCGGCATTAAATAACTCATTGAAATTGAATTGCCGTAAAACAAACCAAACCAAACCAAATTCTTCCTTTCTTTGTTTTTTTCTTTCTAGTGGCATTTCTTTCTTTCTTTCTTTCTTTCTTTCTTTCTAGTGGCATTTCTGCTTTCTTTCTTTCTTTCTTTCTTTCTATCTTTCTTTCTTTCTTTCTTTCTTTCTTTGTTATCACTATTTATCCTTTTAATTGTATTTTCTTTCTTTCCCATCATCTTTTCTTCCTTTTACACCGTCTTCTTTCTTTCTTTCTTTTTTCTTTTCCTTTCTTTCTTTCTTTCTTTCTTTCTTTCTTTAATTATTCCTCTTAATTCCTGGTGTTCGCAGGTCCAACATGAGTCGGGGTGATAACACCTATTAGGCTCCCAGCTCTGGGCAAATAGTTAACCCTGAAACTGGGGTCAAAACACTATGAAAGTGTAAAAATAGGTTTTAATACCAGAAATACTTTGTAAAAAAAAAAATATTACCAGCAATACATTTTTGAAAAAAAGAAAAAGAAAAAAGAAAATATTACCAGCGATACATTTTAGAAGGAAAAATATTACCCGAAATAGATTTTCGATAAAAAAAAATATTACCAGCAATAAGTTTTTTTTATAGGCATTAAATAACCCATTGATGTTGATATACTGTAAAACAAAATGAACCAAACGTAAAATGCGTGTACTCATTATGCTGTAGTTCTGATTGCTGTGACGACAGATGACTTTATTCAGCAATTTCCAGCGTAAAACATCGATAAACGTCTATCAGTCATTTAAGTGCCATACGTGATACACGTAACACATGATACATGACGGGGCAGATTTTTTTTCCCCGCAGTTGGTTGCAATTTCTTTCTGTGGTAGACTGGTTGCCAACCAAGGCTAAAGAACACAGCCTGCCCCGCTATTCAAGCCATAGCTGGGAAGGAGAAGAAATGGATTCATACCTTTCCCCAAGGGTGCTTCAGTCAATCGAATGAACTCGACTGGACATCGAACCCAGCTCTCCCATTTCTCAATGCGAGCCGATATCCACTACGCTAGAACGCACCTCGACGCACGCGACGTCTACACCAAGTGTTATTTGATAATATAAATGTTAAATTTCTTTACAGAAAATGACGTTTTTTCTTTGTCAGTCTTTGTCGACAATCTAAGAATACAATTATCCGAAATTTTTAATTATCCGAAAATATTTCTTCAACCCCTGTCTCACTTTTTTCCGGATAATCGAACAAGTACTGTATTCAACTTTGGGCATTCTATTTTTTCTTATGTCTCGTTGAACTTTTTCCTTATATTTGGATCTAAAGAATCTGCAAATTTACGTCCGTGTAGATAGAGTGGAAAATAAATCGTCCCGCTCATTGGTCACGTCGACGTGGTGTAATGGTTAACAATCTTGTCTCGTTAGATCAGTTAGAACTGAGTAGTGGGTTCGATTTTCCCTGGGTGCCCCATAATTTCAGCCATGGCTGAAATTTGGTCACCCCGAAATGGTGTAACGGTTATCAAGCTTGTCTCTCTAGAACAATCATGACCGAATAGTGAGTTCGATCCTCACTAGGTGCTCTGTGCTTTTGTCCTTATGCCACACCTAAGATACGCTTAAAAATCATTTGGTTTCTTTACCACTGTGTTAGCAAGCTAGTCTTGCAAGATCAATTCTGAGTAGTGAGTTTGGTGCTCAATCTGTGACACAGACGTTTTTTTTCCTTGTGCCACAATTAAGCTATGCTTAGGAAACCACCATGAGACAGTGCCAATAGTTTTAAACCTGACCAAGGCTGAAATTGTTAACGAACAAAACTACCAGATCATTAAGAGCATAATGAGTTCGATTCTTACTGGCGGCCCTACTGTTGTTCCATTGACTAACGCAATAACTTCTATATCGGAGAGCAATTGTCTTGCAAATATATACAAGTCTAGTCAGTTCGAGTCTCAAGAGGGCCACACAAAAATATCTTTCTACCGTGAAATGTTTAAATACTATATTTCTTAAATGTTCACCTAAAACAAGGCCCAAATAGGATAGATAACGGTTGACCCTTTACTTGAAAAGTTTAATAAGATAGTGATCGGTAAAACATTCTATTCAGGGTCTGTTCAATAAAGTTCGATACAGAAGCAGTTCCACAAAGTAACAGTTTCACAATGAGTTTGTTCCACAAGGTAACGGCAACACAAGGAGTCTCTTCCACGAAGTAACAGTTTCACAATGAGTCTGTTCCACAAGTTAACAGCTCCACCAGGAGCCTTTACGACAATGTAACAGTATCATAATGGGTCTGTTCCACACGGTAATAGCTCCACAAGGAGCCTGTTCCACAAACTTAGTTTCGCAAGGAGTCAAAATATGTCTGTTTCACATAGTAACAATTTTACAACGAGTCTGTTCCATAAATTAACAACACCACAGTGAGACTGTTCCACAAAGTAACAGTTTCACAATGAATCTGTTCCACAAGGTAAGAGCTCCATCAGTAGTCTTTTGCACAAACTAACAGTTTCACAATGAGTCTGTTCCACAAGGTAACAGCTCCGCCAGGAGTCTTTTCCACAGTTTCACAATGAGTCTGTTCCACAAGGTAACAGCTCCGCCAGGGGTCTTTTCCACAGTTTCACAATGAGTCTGTTCCACAAGGTAACAGCTCCGCCAGGGGTCTTTTCCACAGTTTCACAATGAGTCAGTTCCACAAGGTAACAGCTCCGCCAGGAGACTTTTCCACAGTTTCACATTGAGTCAGTTCCACAAGGTAACAGCTCCGCCAGGGGTCTTTTCCACAGTTTCACAATGAGTCAGTTCCACAAGGTAACAGCTCCGCCAGGAGTCTTTTCCACAGTTTCACAATGAGTCTGTTCCACAAGGTAACATCCCCGCCAGGAGTCTTTTCCACAAAGTAACAGTTTCACAATGAGTCTGATCCACAAATTAGACTCCACCAGGAGTCTTTTCTACGAAGTAACAGTTTCACAGTGAGTCTACTCCACAAAGTAACAGCTCCATCAAAAGTCTTTTGTTCAAATAACAGTTTCATAATGATTCTGTTCCACAAGGTAACCGCACCATAAGGAGTCTGTTCTACAAAGTATGAGTTTCACAAAGAGTCTGTTTCACAAGATAGCAGCACCATCAGGAGTCTTTTCCACAGTTTCACAATAGGTCTGTTCTAGAAATACCATGCCCAATTATTTTAATCCAGCACTTGCTCGATTATCCGGAAGCTGAGTGAAACATCCTTCTTACCAATGGAATTCGAAGAGAATAAGGCTTATTTGACCAAGTGCAGCTGTTATGGCCGTTCCTAGCTGGGAATATCTGAACTGTAGAAATAATTCTTGAAGTTCGTCTGAACATTTACCATGGCAATAGCGACAGGCTGTAGGAAAGAGGCTGCAGTATTGAAAAATTTGCCTACAAGCCTGCATAAAATTTTTTTGAACATAGACTAATCGAGAAAGGGAGGATTGTGCAGCACCAACCCCAGATATACCAGATATTTTTTATTTCACATCAACTCCACTGGTCGACCCATATTTGTGACCTTGCTTTGTAGAAAGTTACATTTGCTAAATATCGATAGTCCTTAGACGAACATGGATTTTTAGTCTTTGTAAAAACATGGAAGAACCTGTAAAGGGGGGTGGGGATAACTGGGGTTTTTTTTATGCACCGTATGGCTCCATACGGCTCTGTGTTCAACCTGACAAAACATCACCTATTGACAATATCGGGCTAATCAATTCACTGTTAAAAAAAGAAAAAAAAACGAAAAAAAAAAAACATATTCACGTCGAGAGACCATGCTATGCGTTCGGTGAGTCGGAAAGAACAGGGTAGGCAAACAAAAAAATGAAAAAAATAAAAGAAAGAAAAGCTCAACAAAATATTCTTGTCTACGGACTGAACATACGGCATGCGGTGGCGGATATGAGCAGAGTCCAAAACCAATAGTTCCCTAGTTTCTAATACACTAACCAGACTATTCAAAGCCGTTCCAAAGAAATTATCGATATCTGCCAATGACAACATTGATTTCCTTTCTTCCACCTCCCCCATCACCTTCACTTTTCCTTACTGTTTTGTTTAGCATACAATACCAAATTAGTTCAGAGAGGATGGAAGAGGAAAATAAAAATGTTGTAGGGTCAAATGTCTATGGCTGGTTTTAGTGTCTATTTGTATCTAACATTTTGATAATTAATTTGATAGCGCATCTTTCTTACTGCCTTCAAATTTTATATAGCTTATTTATCTGTTTTCATATTATTATATAGCTTATTTACTCATCTTCAAATTTCATATAGTTTATTTATCTGTCTTCAATTTTTATATAGCTTATTTACCTGCCTTCACATTTTATATAGATTATTTATCTATTTTCATATTATTATATAGCTTATTTACTAAGCTTCAAATTTCATATACTTTATTTATCTGTCTTCAATTTTTATATAGCTGATTTACCTGCCTTCAAATTTTATATAGCTTATTTATCTGTCCTAAAATTATTATATAGCTTATTTACACGGCTTCAAATTTCATATAGATTATTTATCTGTCTTCAGATTTCATATCGCTTATTTACTTGCCTTCAAATTTTATATAGTTTATCTAACTACAAATTTTTAGAGGTTATTTAATTCAAATTCTATGTAACTTAATTAAATGATTTCAAATCTTATATAGTTTATTTACTTGTCTTCAAATTTTGTATAGCTTATTTACCTGTTTTCAAATCTTATATTAATTTATTTACCTGCTCTCAATTGTTATACAGCTTATTACCTTTTATATAAATTATTTACCTGTCTTCAGTTTTTATGTAGATTATTTATTCGACTTCGAAATTCATATTGCGTATTTAACTGCATTCAAATTTTATGTAACTTATTTACCTATCTTCAAATGTTATATATATTTTCTCATCGACTCCAAAATTTATATAAATTATTTTATCACCTACTAATTTTACAAACGATATCTAATCGCCCGTTATATATATATATATATATATATATATATATATATATATTATAACCACCAGGAGAGTGACTAATGGGGCCTTAACTTTTTAGCTGACAGCAAGTCCAAATATTATATTGAGTTTGTTGCTAGATCTGCCGTTAGGAAAGTTGGTTCACTGTGTCTACCAAAGTAATTTTTCTCGACAAAATCTATCTTACACAAATAAAATTAAAAAATTCGTCCATTTATTGAATATTGTATTCACATCAAGTCTGCTGCTTCTGCTAAGCATTTAGAGATTCTTGATTAAATACGAATAAAAAAATCTGCAATGTTATCGATCCTGACCTGGCATTTCGGCTTCACTCCTTTTCACACCGGTGTTGTGTAGCTTCTCTGTACCTTTTCTATAAATATTTTTAATGGTGATTGCTCTGATGGGCTATCCCCTTAGATATGTAGACTTTATAAACTTTAGCGCAGTACTGGATTGGCGTTACGGTCTCATCATTTTACATTTGAAATCAATAGATGCAACCGTAAGTTCTATGATAACAGTTTCTTCTAACGCACTTCTCACTTCTTGCTTTCCAGGCAACATTGATTTTCAAAATTTAAATGCAATGTCAGTCATCATCTTCTGACTTCTTGATTCTTGTTCTTTTATTGTTCTCTCTTATTAAAAATGTTTTTTTTCTTTTTCTGGTTTTCTTTCCTTTTAGTAAGCATTTGCGTCTTAGTGGCTTTATTGCCTTGCTTGGAGTGAATGAGTTGGTACGTAAACTTTATGAATGTAAGTGTAGTATTAGATTTCCGACAGGTTTTCATCGTTTTACAATTGAAATATTTAGATATAACCGTAAGTTCTATGGTAAGAGTTTCTTCTTTCGCACTTCTCACTTGTGGAAATCTCTCCCGTCTTACTGCTTCCTAGCCAGATTTGATCTTCAAAAATTTAAATACAATGACAATCATCATCCTCTGTCTTCTTAATTCCTGTTCTTTTATTGTTCTTTCTCATTAATAATGTCTTAGTTTTGGGGGGTTTTTTTTCATATTCACTCACACTTGCTTGGTGTGAAGAGATTAAAAATATATTATCTAAACGTCTTCAAATTTTATACACCTTGTTCGATCTTCATAGCATTTTACGTCGATCAGCTTATCGCCTACGAATTATAGGTACATTATTTATCGCCTACAAGATCGTCCTATCTCCTGAACGAAGTACGTAAACATCTACGCATAGCAAGCAGACCAAAATGGACACTGTGTTTACGAGATGAACGTCAAAGTCGTTGACCTGTTTTCCGTGGTCGGTTTTATTTAGACCTGTCCGGACGGACAACAACTCGATACGGGCGCAGCCTCGGCTTTCATTTTATTTACCTTTTCTTTTATTTCTTCAAATCAATATGCAGAATGCGATGAGTAAATTGTCGCCATTACATTTTTTTTTAAATTTCGCGCATGCGCCTTGCATGTTTTTGATTTTGTCGACTACATTATTGTCAGTCGGGCCTGTGAGAAAAAAAACAGCACCATGACGTAATTAACTCCGTCAGAAATTTGTAAACGCTATGCTGTACTGCTTGGCATTCGCACCGGAAGAATAATAAGAACATTTCAGAGTGTTTGGATCAAACTGAGGACAGTCCAGAGGATTAGGAATGGTGACTGGGAAGTCATTTGGAGTGATCACTAGTGATGACAACGTTATGCCGCCATTTATATTTGCATAAAGCCTCAGACTCAACACAGAGGTATATAGATCAAGTGACTTGAGGAGATAGTGTTGACCTGTGTTAGAAGTTCAAACCAGACGACCTTATATCTGGCAACAGGATTCTGGACCATGGCACAGGAGCAGGAGAACCCAATCATGGCTTTCAAACAATTTCTGCGACAACATCACCCCCTTACATCTGGCCAATCTAACCCTCTTGATTATTTTGTGTGGGGCGCTCTTGAGCGAGAGTCTAACAAAATTTCTTGTAACACCAAAGATAAACTGAAGGCAAGTGTCGCAGGTGATTCCAAAGTCGCCTTATTTATCTCATTAGGAATTTTGGTAAATATATATGGCTGAAATTATGGGGCACCCAGTGAAAATCGAACCCACTAACTGATCTAACGAGACAAGATTGTTAACCATTACACCACGTCGACGTGACCAATGTGCGGGACAGTGTTAATTTCAGTTTTGCGCCATTTAGACCAGTAGTCGCCAACCGGTGATCCAAGGACAGTTGGTGGTCCGTTCAAAAGTTTTGATAGTCCGCAAAAAAATTGGGATATTTTTCCAATTTTTATGGAGCTTCAGATTAAAAAATGATAAGTAACAAAGCGCATTATGGTTGATATATATATATATATATATATATATATATATATATATATATATATATATATATATATATATATATGTGTGTTCAAGCCCTTATGTAATCTTGAAATAAACACTAGTACACAAATGTGACATCATCCAGTCATAGTATAACCTAGCACAACTTGCAAACTTCAAATTTTCAATTTGTTTTATTTAAATAATTACACTATAAAATTGCTACCTTTTACTGGGTGAATTTCATATTAATAAGATAAGTTTTCCGATTATTATTATTATATAAATGTATTTTCCTTTTTTTTTCTTTTTTTTTCTAAATTCATTTTAGTGGTCCGCCATATTTATAATTATACATTTAGTGTTCCGTGAAGTTCAAAAGGTTGGCGACGGCTGATTTAGACGACAATTTATCCAGCGCAACCTGTCTATGTTGAAAAAAGCATCCTGGGAAGGATGAAAGAAGACTATTTAGCATGTGAACCTATGTGTGTTTGTTCTGTCGGAAAATGCTACTAAGACAAGGCACGGATATACGGATACACGGAGACACAAACATAGGGCTATTTCAGGGCAGTCGGTAGTAATATTAGTTTTACAACCAACACACATCCTGTTGACGTCAGAAGAGAAGAGTGTCATTTATATTTCAGATTCCATCCGAGCTCCGATGGCAATCAAAGAAGAAAGGCTTAAAGATTTGTGGTAAGACTCTATTCTGCTTCCATTTAGCTCCCCTGTAATTTACTAAGATCCAGCAAAACCTGATGGTACCTCAGGTACTGTAAGGGGCGATTTAGGCTATTGTCAATATGATATCATGGTTTGAAAACTATGTCTGTACATGGGGTATACATCTAATGAGAGAGGTGGAGAAAAGGAGCGAAAGGGAGAGAGATGGTATAAAGGGGAGGAAGAGAGAACGAGGGTGAGTTAAGCAGGGGGAGGGAGAGAGAAAGAGAGATGTGAAAGAAGGGGTAAAAACACACACACACATATATATATGTCAAATTGTTCATTATCTATCTGCCATATATATATATATATATATATATATATATATATATAACTGTTCATTATCTACCATATGTATATAAGGCCTGTGATATATATATATATATATATATATATATATATATATATATATATATATATATAGGGAGAGAGAGAGAGAGGGAGAGAGAGATAGAAAGGGAGATATATCGGTTTGTTCATTATTTATCTATCATACATATGTATATATATATATATATATATATATATATATATATATATATATATAGTTGTTCATTATCTATCATATGATATCTATTATAAATATATATATATATATATATATATATATATAGCTGTTCATTATCTATCATATATATATATATATATAATGGCATTTTCATGTTTATACATTCTTTTCTTATAGATACAAATATTTAAGTAAATGTTCTGTTTATAAAAAACAGTATTAAACAACATTTACCGGCCTAAATTTTCAAGAAATTTTCATGGAAAATATTCGTCGTCCAACAGGATTCGAACCTGTATCCTATACGGAACCGTCATTTAGGTTGACGTGCCTTTGCCGATTTATGTATATATATATCTCTTTGTTCATTATATACCATACACGCACGCGCACACATATATATATACATAGTTTTGTGTTCATTATCATATATATAAATATATATATATATATATATATATATATATATATATATATATATATATATATATATATATATATATATATATATATATATATATATATCGCTTTGTTCATTATCTATCATATATTTATATACATATGCGTGGGCATTATATATCATACATACATACCTACATATATATATATATAGTGTTGTGTTCATTATCTATCATATATATATATATATATATATATATACATATATATATATATATATAGTGCTGTGTTCATTATCTATCATATATATATATATATATATATATATATATATATATATATATCGCATTGTTCTTAATCCATCATATATATATATATATATATATATATATATATATATATATATATATATATGTATATATATATTGTTGTTTGTTCATTATATATCATACATATATATATATATATATATATATATATATATAGTTTTGTGCTCATTTTCTATCTTATGTATATATATATATAGTTTTGTGTTCATTATCTATCATATATATATATATATATATATATATATATATATATATATATATATATGTGTGTGTGTGTGTGTGTGTGTGTGTGTTCATATGTATCTTTCCAACTGACTTATAGTGAAAAGGGCGCATTGTGCAAGATGTTTGAGGACCTCTGATCTACAGCAACCACTTATTAATGTGAAACAATCTTCTCAATGAGCAAATTTCCGACAATAAATATAATCTAACGATAGAGTCGCCACGCCTACAGCAAATCATTGTAATTGTGTGAGGCTCCCTGACTCTTTCATAACAAACAAGTCAGTGTGTTGATCAAACCAACTTGAAATGACAAGAGAAAACTTTGGGAGCTACTGGTTCATAGCAAAATCACTACGAGATTAACTGGATTAACTTTTTCCCTGATTAAGCGAGGTTACGTTAATCTAAAATTTTCAACGCCCCTCTTACTGACTATTACACCATCACTGGATTAACACTGGATTATCACCATTGGATTACCATCTTTCATATTTTTTTTTTTTTTCAATATTTTATTTAACCGAATTAATGATATTTAGCTACCTCGCCACGAGGGTTACATGTGGCACAAGGCCGGATTTAACGTGGGATCTCCGAGCCCGTAGGCTTGGCCAAAAATAATCCCTCTTTGAACCCG
This sequence comes from Acanthosepion lycidas, assembly GCA_963932145.1. NCBI lineage: Eukaryota > Metazoa > Mollusca > Cephalopoda > Sepiida > Sepiidae > Acanthosepion > Acanthosepion lycidas. The sequence continues at coordinate 13,722,342 of OZ010600.1, read as the reverse complement.
CATAAACGGGTTCAGGGGCAGTCAACCACCTCGAACGAGACTCTGCCCTTCGGCGGAACCTCGTCCGGGTTCCTCCTCCCCCGAAGGCAGAGAGTTAGACTGTTAGCTCTGTTAGACAAGTTAACCGAATTAATGTTGTCATATATCAAAAAACTTCCTTTACTTTGTATGAATATTCACTGAATCATGAGCGCCTTTGAGTAGTGAAATGGTTAACGGGCTAGTCTAGTTGGATATTACTAACATCTTTGGGTCTCATATATTTCGTCTTGTATAGTTATAGTACAGGGTAGTCCGAAAGTCTAGTCATCCTTGCATAATATAACAACGAGTTTTACAAGAATGATACCAGAATATACATCAGTTGAAGGACGTCGTTCTGTGAAGCTTTGCAGGAATCAACAAAGCAGAGCTTCGTGAATATCACAAAGGACATGGCGCCGCATTATTTTGTACCACGAAGATGATGGTGTTCAAACAGACCTTCTCGATGTGTGACATCGTCAATGAAAGTGAATGAAATGAATCCAGTACATGTATTACTGTATTACCTGTTCTATTGTGTTGATTACGTTTTAGGAGGGAGTGACAAAACTTTCGGACCACCCAGTACCATGGCCAAGAAATGGGGGATGGGTTTAATATTACAGAACAATACAAAACTGATCCCTCACTTTTTATCATCCTTTCATTTGGTTACCGATAAGGATGTTTTGTAATTTCATCTCTGAATCTACAGGGTGACCTGAGAATCTTGTCACTGCATACATAGTATAATATTCTGTTTCCGATGGCTGACACGAAAATGATGGTGACCTTTTTGATGTGTGACAGCGTCAATGAAAGAGAACAAAACTGAATCCAGTACATGTGCACTGTAATACTGTATGACTTGTTTTATTGTTTTCATTACCTTTTGGTAAGGGGTGACAAGACTCTCAAGACTTTCGGATCACCGTTTTGATTTACTTCTTGCGGCAGAAATATCTCCCACATATGAAACCCCAGAAACACCCTCCGGATCCTGGCAAATATTAGCGACAATAGTGTTTTCCTCTAGTTAATGGCTTACCATTACGGGGGAGGTATATGTTCCTGTATGTCTGAGAGCTTTCGGTGATGCTTTTATCCATTATCAAGGATGGTTTTACTTTTAATTTTAACTGAACACTTTTTATGGATATATGTATATGCATGAGTTACAGACATACAGAACACAGACAAAAAAAAATTAACCCTAGTACCTTCTCTCTAAATTTTAATGAAACTTGTATGAAAGACATATTACTGACAAATAAAATCATTGAGCATTGTATTGTAAAAATAAAAATATCATTAAGAACACCGGATTATATATCTTACTGTTCTTTCTTTTTATTATAATATATATATATATATATATATATATATATATATATATATATATTAATAAACATAGTTTTAAACTCATTGCTATCTCTCCCTTAGCTCTCCAATTTCGACCATATCTATCACACTCTTCCTCCACGTCTTTTATATTACTTAACATCAACTTAAAATTACCCCTCAAAAGTGTATAAGAATTATATGTAAATTTAAAACGTTTTTTCACCCTTGGAAGTGTAGTCTGATGGACCAGTTAAAAACCGCGCACCTGGGGAAATAAATTATAACCAATCGACTCTTAAGGTTCTCTGTTTTCTGTTTAAATTGAATTAATTAATTGCTCTAATTCGACATTGAGCTCTCTGGTTTATATCCTCTTTGGAATTATCCCTACAGATGACAGAACTTTTCTCTTCTTTTAATATATATATATATATATATATATATATATATATATATATATATATATATATATATATAGATAGATAGATAGATAGATAATATTAATGGTCAATATATATATATATATATATATATATATATATATATATATATATATATATATATAAATTCCCAAGAGGATAGAATCCAGATAGAACTCAGTCCAGGACAGAGTAAGGAATCTGTAGGTCTGATGAATTGGATCCAATGTAATAAATTAGAACCATGGAATATTAGTTTTTGGGCCTCTTATACTATATATATATATATATATATATATATATATATATATATATATATATATATATATATATACATATATATATATATATATATATATATATATAGAGAGAGAGAGAGAGAGAGACGGGGTTATAGCAATGTCGAAATATGAACAAGATTGTTTATTAACTCTAACTGCTGTCTCATTATCCAATCGGATTAATATACAAGCAGAACACTGATAGCAAATATCCATCATAATAACAGGGTAAAGATTATCGGAACGTATAGCGTCATTAACGCAGACATACCGTCATCGCCGGAATTAGAAAAGCTGACCTTCAGTGCTATGATGTAAGGGGACCCTCCCCAAACTAACCTTCTCCTCCTTGGTTTCACATGTTTGCTCGCTCGTAACACACAGAAAGAAAACAGGTCATGATTTTGATGTAGTAGATACCACCCTAATTCGAAAAGAACATAATTTATTGCGTAGAAAATACTTCGAAAGTCCTGGCCATGACGATTATCCTTGTCTTTATGTTATCTTTTCTAAGCCTCGTTCCATGTACTGAAATTACAAGAAAATACGCCCGGCAGCCAATGCCGCTGATCGGGATATTGGAGGTTTTGAGGAGTGTAGAACTCCCACTTAATTACTGTTCTTCACAAGTCCACCCTGACTAGCGTGGTAGCACCTGCTTGGTCCCTAGCTCTGGGCAAATAGTGAAACCTCAAACAAATCACTAAAACTATAAAGATACATTATTAGAGTCAAAATACAAGCAATACAGTTAGCAACAATATCTACTTATCGTTAAATTAGCAACAATAGATTTTTAAAGCAATATGACCAACAATACATTTTATCTCTAGTCGAAGGCATACAACTGCGTTCAGAATATATTTACTTCAAGCCATACAGTTTTCAAATATTTAGATTTCGGCATTAAATAACCCATAGAGGTGTTGATATGCCGTTAAAAAATCAAACAACCAACATGAAAGAACTCTTTCATGACATTAATTCATATGATATCCTAAAATTTCTTAAAGAGATCAAACAGTATTCCAAAGCTGAGTATTATCTACCATGTATTCAACTGTTAAAGCAGAATAACATATATCATATTTTTCATGACATTAGGCCATAGAGTATTCGACAATTTCTTAAATCAAACTGTATCCCAAAATATAACTTCAACGAAATTACGCCCATATCACCGGCTCTAGTAATTATGTCCACACAAACATCTTTGCACAAAAGCTGAGCATCATCTACCATGTATACAATTGTGAAAGCAGAATAAGATATATCATATTTTTATTACTTCAAAACGCCAAAGAAAATTAAATTCCGGCATTAAATGTTCAATAAAGGTGGCGATTTGCCGTCAAAGAGACAAATCAATCAATTAAAATAGTTAGAAAGAAACCTGATAAATAATTTGTTATCAATAAACTCACGTTAAGCAAACATTATTGTATCAACAGATTTATAAAAAGCATAAACTATAGACGGTTATAGTTGGAGGTAGACAGATTTTAAATTCTTGACACCCAAGTTTATAGAACTCAGTCTGTTGTGCAATTTACCAACAGCTGGGGGGGGGAGAAAAAGAGGATTCATACCTTTTCTGATTTTCATATGTCGTAAAATTGTCCCTGGTAGACCCGGCTCAACAGCCCACGTCTATCAACTATAGAATACAGGAGAATCCACGATATATATATATATATATATATATATATATATATATATATATATATATATATATATATATATAATAAGAAGAAAAGGCTTAAACACTAATATTCCATGTTCATAATTTATTCCATTGGAGTCGTAAATACGATCCAATTCATCAGACCTACAGAAAACAGAAAAAACAACTCCGGAATTAAAAATGGAATTTAGAGAGAGTGTAAGTATGAGAGTGTGGGACGAATGTTAGAGCTAAAGAGAGGAGTAACAGACGAGAGAAGGTGGGGGATTAAAACTTAACAGAGAGAAGTTTTAGAGAGGTGAGTTATGTATGTGTATATTTACATATGTATGTGTATATTTACCACTAATATTATATATATATATATATATATATATATATATATATATAATTTCTATCAAAAATACTTTTAGAAACTTCGCATTAAGTTTGGAGATTGTAATAGAAACTATCTCTTGAAGTCTTCCTTCAACAAAAGATAGAATGAGATTCCAGAACGAGTAACAGTTTCGAAATAAAAAGATCAATAATTGTTCTTTAACCCGTCTTTTATTTCCTGCGAAAAAAAAAAAAAAAAAAAAAAAAAAGAAACAAATGAAAAAAAAATATTTTGTTCAAATTTCTTAAGAATTATTATGTTTTCTTTTTATTCTTGAAGATTTTTGAAAAGCATTCTACTTTTGCTTACCCTTTTACAACTTTCTGCGGGAATACTCAATGTTTATTGTTTGATTTACTGTCTACATAGCTTATTTATTCCTGAAAACAGATTTACCTGTCCTGCTTTATAAATCTTTTTGAATTCCAAGTGGGTATCGCTTTCTCAGTCCAATGTTCTTTGCCTCTTTGTGTACATCTTTTCTTTTGTATGTACTCGCCTTCTCGCCTTCTTTTTGTCCTACATAATCTTCCAGTCTTACATTTTCTATTTATTTTGTATCTATCTATCTATCTATCTATCTATCTATCTATCTATCCATCTATCTATCTATCTATCTATCTATCTCTCTATCTCTCTCTCTCTCTCTATATATATATATATATATATATATATATATATATATATATTAGGTTGGTGCAAAAATAATGACGTAATAATGTCGTTTTTTAAAGAATTTTTTAACGTCAAAAAACGACATTATTACGTCATTATTTTTGCACCAACTTAATATATATATATATATATATATATATATATATATGAAGAAAAATATACGGAAAAAACAAACAAAAATCCTTATATGCAATAATGCTGTTTTAATGTTAATATGTCGACGTCGGACGTTTCGGTCAATAAACCATCTTCAGGACATATTCAATATAAAATATAAAATATAAATAACATTATCAAACTTAACATGACAAAGACGATGGACACAAGAACAAGACTTATCCAAACAGATAACTAAAAGTTTTATGCGATCAGCCTTTCGTTTTAAACATGGTCACGTTGTCACCACGTGGGCGACGCTGTGAAAAAGTATTCCTAAATTTGAATATTTTGAAAGAAAAATGAAAGAAATTCTATTTGATCTAAAATTTATATGTACGCTTGTCGAGCCCACATATTTTTTGCATGAGATTTGGTAGATGCAAGCATCGGATGTAATATGTTGTTTACTGGTGCTATTAAATCCAAGTAGAGTTTGATGAAGTCAGGGAAATATGTGAAGATGATTTCAGAATATGAGATAAGCCCGATGGAGACGATTTTCTCATATAAACAGTTAGATGGACTTCGTCATGTTAAGTTTGATAATGTTATTTATATTTTATATTGAATATATCCTGAAGATGGTTTATTGACCGAAACGTCCGACGTCGACATATTAACATTAAAACAGCATTATTGCATATAAGGATTTTTGTTTGTTTTTTCCGTATATTTTTCTTCATACTGTCGGATCTATTCCCATATATTTGCTTACGTATATATATATATATATATATATATATATATATATATATATATACATATATATATATATATATATATATATATATGGACAATAAAAAATATTTAAAAATTAAAACCTTCAGACACACTGGGTTGTATATTAATATTCCTTCGTTTTTATTATTATTTCATTTAGATTCCTCGACTAGTTTCGGCCAAAATGGCCATCATGAGGAGGAGAAATATTTCTGCTTGCTGGTAGCAGTGAACTACAGAAATGAATGTCTTGATGGAGAAAATGAACTTTTGTCTGTAGTTTTCATTTTTTTTTTTTTTTAACGCGAAATTTTGGTCAGTCCGTGTGTTGGTCAAACAGTCTCTTTCCAGCTGTTATTAAAGATAAGGGCTGGATGGATTCATGCAGCTCTGAATTCCATTGGTCAGTTTGACAGTTTTATTGGTTCCTGGAAAGGGGATGTGTCTCTGTTAAGTGTGTGTTATTTAGTTCTTAGAGAGTTAGTGAGTATGATATGCGTAAGCCTGTATATTACTATGGTTGTGCGTTATCATTTGGCTCATTAGGGAGTGAGTGAGTATGATGTGTGTAAGTGTGTATATTCCTGTGTGTGTGTGTTTATAAATGTGAGGCCTCAACACATCCGCAAGCATGTCTGTCTTGTGTGTGTGCGAAATGTGGATAGCTTTTGATTTGTAGGGTTATATATTAATACTATCTATACTGTTAAATTTGTGATTAAGCCCGGCTGGATAATGCGTTTTTAAACGTCGTATCCACTTATTTTCATGGAACTCTAAAATCTTTCTAATGTTATCTGCTCTGGAATTTTCTATTCTCTCAATTATAGTGAATTTGGCATGGGTTTTAAAATCGTGTTTTTCTAGGCGGAAATGTTGTTCCACAGGTAATAATCATTCAGGTAATAATAATAATAATAATAATAATAATATATATATATGTGTGTGTGTGTGTGTGTATATATATATATAGTACGCAATATAATCCAAAATAAACTCATATGGGAAATAGGGTTATTTCAACTTCTGTAAGAGTTTTTGTAATGTTCTGCTGTGTCATCTGCATATCTTATATTGTTGAGATTGTGGCTGCCAATAATGAATCCTTTTACAACTTCTAATTCTCTAAGAATTGTCTCGTTGTGTCGATTGAATAAATCCGGTGAGAGAATTGGAAATCCTACCTACCTACCTACGTACCTACCTACCGACCTCTATCTTTAGAACATAAGATACGCAGATGACGCATTACTAATAGCAGACACGGAAAATAAATTACAAAACCACCTACAGAAGGTATCGAATTAGAGCGAGAAGAAAAGACTAAGCATAAACTACAAGAAGACAGAATGAATGGTCATCAATAAAAAAAAAAAAAAAGATGACCCCGAAATGCGATTTGCAGGTCGGGGACACTGGAATCAAGCAGACGTGGAAGTTTAAATATTTGGGAAGTTTTTCGACGGAGGGCGACAAGTGCGACACTGAGATCCGTAGACGTATTGGGATGCATACCAAAAGCTGGGCAGAGTATTGGAAGACAGGAAGTATCTCTTTGATTAAAAATAAAAAAAGACTACTGAGCTGTTACGTGATATATGTCCTCCTCTATGGCAGCGAATGTTGGACGGTCTCCTCAAATATGAAGAGACTCGAGGCAACGCAGATGTGTTTCTACAGAAGGATGGTAAGTATATCATGGGCCGAGCGTGTGAGCAACGATGAGGCTATGGACAGGATGTAAACAAGAAGCTTATACTTAACATCAGGTAGAGGTAACTGAAATTTCTGGGACACGTAATGAGAAAAGAGGGCTTGGAGAATCTGGTACACACAGATCGATTAGAGGGAAAGAGAGACAAATGAAAGCAACGCTTGACATACCTGGCGGGGTTAAGCAAGTGGATGACAGAACATGGTCTGGGGGAGGTGACGGAAGTTATTTAGAGCTACAAAGGATAGGGAGAAGTGGAGATCCACAAATGCCTACGTCCTGAAGGGACACGTCATATAAGAATAAAAAGAAAAATAGAAGATACATCTTGTCTTTCAACCCTTTCTATATATGTAACGTCTTAACAAAGGCCACGTGAACACTTTTTAGACATATAATCTAAACTAATTTCATGGCTATAAGGGATAGTGGGAAGTGGAGAGCCACAATCGCCTACGTCCTGAAGGGACACGTCACATAAGAATAAAAAGAAAAAGAGAAGATACATCTTGTCTTTCAAACCTTTCTATATATGTAACGTCTTAACAAAGGCCACGTGAACACTTTTCAGACATATAATCTAAACTAATTTCATGGCTATAAGGGATAGTGGGAAGTGGAGAGCCACAATCGCCTACGTCCTGAAGGGACACGTCACATAAGAATAAAAAGAAAAAGAGAAGATACATCTTGTCTTTCAAACCTTTCTATATATGTAACGTCTTAACAGAGGCCACGTGAACACTTTTTAGACATATAATCTGAACTAATCATGCCATTGTACAAAGTATGAGATTAATTACTTTATAAATCTGCGAAGAACACATTTGGTCTCAGTTAAATAGTAGGACTTAATTGCCAAAACCAATTGACAGTTAAATATATCACATTACGTTATTATTGTACCTTAAACTTTTTTCCCTTTTCCTTCACTATTAAGATCCCTCTGTCGTCCAAGCCTAGCCGAAATTCATTTCGAAAATTCGACACCAACACCACCACAAGATCTTCCTTGCCCAGCAGCCACACTCCCATGCTTCAATAAACAACCTTACGTTTCCTTCTTTTCCGTTCAACGAGGGGAGGGCCTACGTTTCCACTTCCTTCCGTTCAGCTCGTTGCTGTTAGTCATGAAGTTGTCTGACATGTCCGGAAAAATAATGTTCGATGTACTGGGCTTCTACTTGAAACCACCTAAATGTCGACGTTAAATATATCCCGTCATTCACTGGGATTTTAATAGCTTTCTTCTCCAGGGCCACGTCTTGTTTGAGAGATGTCGTTTAATTCTTCCATTTTTATTTTTGGAACAAATAAGGAATACAGAGAACAAATTTGAGAGTTGCATTGAAATTTAAGAGTGGGGAGAACAAATGAAAATATTTATTGACATTGTTTCATTTATAAAAATAAAGGCACAATTGCAGCTACGAGTGTAAAAAGCAAAAAATAAATAAATATGTCGCCGAGAAGTGAGAAATAAATGAAGGATTTTAAAAGTGAGAGTTGATCTTTAGTAAAAACCCCTGAGTTCTCGTATTTGAGTCGGATAAAAGAGCTGATGCATTAAACGAGGTCGCTCAGAGACACCGAGTAGTGAGTTCGAATCTAATTAATACATGTCACTTTATTTTTCGATCTGTGTTGTCTAAACGCTGCTGTAGTTTGTGGGCATGAATGCGTTAAAAAATGTAGATGAATAGTAGTTACTAATTAATAATAATGGCTGACAATGCTTCATCTAATAATACATGAAAATGAAAGTATATGCATATTTTCATACTATTCAGCCAATACAAAGCCCAAGAGCCACTCAAGGTAGAGAGTTCCTGCGTGCAGTTATATTAGTATAAGCAAGGACAAGAGTTAGGAGTATAGAGCTGAAGTAGACTTTAGAAGGAACCGGAAACCCAATCTTAAACAGGAAACAAGGATACACTTGTACTGCTGTTCAAAAGACTGGGGAGGAGTGTGAACAGGACAATAACCGAACCTATCTACTCCATGATAATGGTTGACAATACTTCATCCGATTAAAAATAAATTTGAAAGAAAAACTAGTCAAATATTAATAATATGGCTGACAAAACTTCATCTAATAAAAATGAAGATGAAATTAGTAATAGTAAAAAAAAAAATGGTTACTAATCTTTTGACAATGCTTAAGCTAATAAAAATGCAGATGAATGTAAATACTAGTAAAATAATGCTAATACTAATACTACTACTAATAATAATAATAACTTCTACGGGAAGAAAACTGGAAGAAATCAGTATGAACACCACCCAGGCTCGGTTACGGAGATAGGACCTGTTACAATTCCACAGGATTACACAATTCACACTGACAGAACAATCAAAGCCAACCGCCCAGATATTGTTATTAAAGACCACAATCAAAAAAAGAAAAAAAATGACTCTTTATTGATATGGCAGTCCCTGCTGACTGCAATGTATCTTTGAAGATATTTAAAAAGTTGTTAAAATACAAGGGCCTTGAAATAGAAATCTCAAAACTGTGTCATATGGGAACAACAATAATCCCTGTTGTAGTTGGAGCCCTAGGATTGGTTGGAAAAGATTCAAGTAGACTAATTGAAGGGATTCTTGGAAGTCCATGCCTCAAATTGTTCTCACAGGTACAGCCCACACTTTACGGATGGCTTTATCTATGTCAATTTTTTTTTTTTTTTTTTTTTTGTCAGTGGAAAGCGCTATAATGCAGTTTCTAACCTTAGATCTCTGGGCGGGAGCCGGAAACAAATGTGTAAACGCCAGAAATCAAAGCAAATAATAATAATAATAATAATAATAATAATAATGTTTCACGACACTTCTTCTAATAATGAATAAGAATAAGTCTGTACTAGTTGAACAATAATAAACGTTAGCAATGTTTCATCGAATAAAAACTGAAGTTGAAATGAATAATGGCAATTCTATATCATTGAAAATTGTAGATCCAAGTAAATACTTACATTATTTACATTTGTTCGGACTGCTGTCCTGACATTTATTGTAATATTCATGACGTTTCGTTGAGGAACTAGAGAATCCTGCCCCGGTGGATGAAATAAAAGGTGCATTTCGAAACTACAATCACCTGAAGGCCAGAGAGTACAACGGCCAAAACTTCGTGAATAAAACAACGAGGGTGATGAGAACAGTGCGAACAATGAAAATACTGAAAATAATCGCAACACTTCGTCTTAGAAATATAGAAAAACCCTGAAGAAGGCCGGAGCGTACAACAGCCGAAACGTCGTGAATGTGGCAACTGAGATGAAGCCAAACGCCCGAGCCATGTTAATGGCGGTAATAATTACAATAACTCATCTCAGAAATATATACAGACCCTGAAGAACGCGCGGCGTACAACGGCCGAAATGTCGTGAATATGGCAACGAAGATGAGAGCAACAGTCCGGATAATATAAATAATGTAAATAATTACGATGCCACATCTCATAAATATAGACAGACCCTGAAGAAGGCCGGTGCGTACAACGGCCGAAACGTCGTGAATATGGCAACGAAGATGAGAGCAACAGTCCGGATAATATAAATAATGTAAATAATTACGATGCCACATCTCATAAATATAGACAGACCCTGAAGAAGGCCGGTACATACAACAGCTGAAACGTCGTGAATATGGCGCCGAAGATGAGGACAACAGTCCGGATAATATAAATGATGTAAATAATTACAATGCCACATCTCATAAATATAGACAGATATTAAATTTCCCAGAATAATATTGTGAATAATCAAATTGGGATAAGAAAAAAATAAAATTTCAAAAGAGAGGGAGGCAAAAGCTCCCCTTTCTTTTTAAATTTTGGTTTTAATGTAACTACGAAAGCAAAAACATTTCGTTTCGATTTTGCCTTGATAACGTCGGAAGACGAAACGCGTCAGCAAAAAACTAATATGCTTTTCCTATTGCCATTCTTATTAGATAACTAGCAGTAGAGCCCGTTGTTGCCCGGGGATGTAACAGTAAGAGATAGATCAAGTATCGACCATCATAAAGACTGAAAAATAAAATTGACAAAGATTATTGTTTAAGGTTGACGGACACGCATGTCTTAATTAGTTTTTTTTTTTGTTTTATTTTACGCATTGGTCAAACCCAAACTCAAGCAAAAACATTGTTTTCAATTGTTATGAGTCTACCGATTGAATAGAATTTTATTATAAACAATTGTCTTGTAAATGGAATTTTTAAAGCATTCTGAATGTAAAAATAAAGAAAAAAAGTGTGCATTCAATAAGAAACACTACCTGCCAAAAATAAAAGTGAAGTTTTGTTGAAATCGGTTGAAAAATGTAGTAAATCCGATCCCATATATAAACGAACACACACACACACAACCTGGGTTTTATAATAAGTATAACTCGATATGAGTTGTCCCCCTTTTATTCTGGCGACAGAATAGTGTTTTATCGTGTTTTCAAATTGATTTTGTGCAAAAACAATTGTGTTTTTCCAATTTTGGGCGCTGTCAGAACTACCGCAAGGTAATTTTACATAGTCCTGTGAAGTTTTGTTGAAATCGGTTGCAAAATGTAGGAAATCTGATCCAATATATAAACGTACACACACACACACACACACACACACACAATCTGCGTTTTATAAGTAAGATTAAAGTAAATACGAGACAAAAATCAATGATAATTTTTACCAATACTTCATCTGTCAAGAGGAAAGTAAATATTAACCAATACTTATTAATAATGTCTAACAATGCTTCATCTAATAAAAACGTAAATGAATTTAAAATTAATAATAATTGTTGACAAAACTTCATCTAAAACTCATGAAGATGAAAGCAAAGTTTGCGCGTTGATATGAGTTAGTAATTGTAAAAACCTCGAGCAATATCGTTTCGAAAAATACGGTATTATGAACTCGACTTATAGACGGGTAGATATCCATAATAAATTATACACTATTTACATTATTCGGACTATTGTCCTCGTCTTTGTTGCAATATTTATTACAACGTTTCAGCCGTTGTACGCTTCGGCCTTCTTCAGGTGGTTGGAATGTCGAACTGAATCCTTTATTTCGCTCACAAAGACTGTTCTAGTTTCACGTTTAATGGGTATCAGTTATCTCCTGTTAATTTCCCTCTGAAAGTTCTCCACTGTCTGAACCGGGTATTGAACTCACACTCTTTGGATCCTATAACTGGATCTAACTAACGCCTTTATCCACTGTGCCATGTGCCCTTGAGGACCGTTGTACGCTTCGGCCTTCTTCGGATGGTTGGAATGTCGAACTGAAACCTTTATTTCGCTCACAGGTAAACTGTACTTGTTTTACGTGCTATGTTTAATGGATGTCATTTATCAGTTATCTCCTGTTAATCCTCCTCTGAAAGTTCTCAACTGCCTTAACCGGGTATTGAACTCACACCTCATAAAGTATGTTTAACGGCTATTTATTGATCGAAAATATTTATTAGGGTTTCTTCTAAGTATTTACTACGTAATAATGTTCTTTTCTAATTTAAAGGACATTAATCAAATTTATGGCATGTGCTCTTTCTGTGTATTACGAAATGTTTCAAAGGATTTTTCCAGCGTAGACTTTTTTCACGTTGGCAGATGCGGGATTTTAAATTTCTAGATGTTTCGCCTATGTGGATTCTCTAACATTGCAGGTGTTTTATATCATAAACCCCTGATGTGGTGTTGGATCTTTTTTTTCTTGCTGACTAAATCTATCATTGTTTCGGAAGAGGTGGTAATGATTTCAGTGTTAAGGACAACTAGTTGTTCTCAAGTTTCGCTGATAGCGTATTGGAGAGGAAGATTAAGAATTTTCTGTTTTTGCTATCGGTGGTGCTTACTGTTTTGGAATTGAGGACTTTGCTTGCTCTTTTTCTAGCGTTGAGAATAAAATAATGTTTGCAGTGATGTTTTTTTCAATGTATTTCTCTTCTTCATGTAGATATTCTGGGCTAAAAATTCCAAGTAATCTGAACTAATAAACCTACGATTAATCGTTATTTTATTTTCACGTTGTGTTGGAAATAGAAATTGATCAAATCATTTTTCTTTGTGGGTTTACGGCAAACAGAAAAATATCAGAATAATTATATTCATAGAAATTAAATTTATAAACGTTTCCTTTTTCTCTTTATCTGATTATATATATATATATATATATATATATATATATATATATATATATATATATATATCCAATGAAATGAGAACGCAATATAAAAATTCTAACATTCACAGCATAATTTCAAAAGAGGACTCGATACCGATAGTAGAGCGATAATAACTTATTTTAATTTTATCATATCGACACAAACAACTTACTCACTACAAAGATGCAACTTCGTTTCGGTGCATTTCAGTTGTTTTTGTCTATGATGAAATTATAATATATATATATATATATATTAGGTTGGTGCAAAAATATCGTTTTTTGACGTTAAATATACGACATTATTTTTTCACCAACCTAATATATATATATATATATATTAAACAAAACAATAAGCTAAAACCTGAAGGAAGAGTTTACTCCATCGCCTGTAATATTTGTCGCATGCACACATTTCAGATCAGTTCCTAGTGAACCGACAGCCTGACACCAGCACATGAGATTTGTTTATAGTGGTGAAGGTTTTGTGCAGAACCAGCCACACTTTTTGAAGGCCGGAATTCAGAGACTTAGTGCACAAGGTCCCCAAACGACCCTCCGCAGGTTTCGAATCCAGAGTTGTCCTTCTCCTAGACCACTTGCCATTCAAGGCTATAGAGACCTGTGTGTCCTTCTATTTCCCCATAGATGGAAGAAGAAGATGGGGATTCATACCTTTCCCAAAGGTATATATATATATATATATATATATATATATATATATATATATATATATATATATATATATATATACACTTCCAACACTTGAAGATGCAACAGAGCTTACTTTAATTCAATTTAAATCAAATAATTATTTTGAAGTTTGGAATCATATTTTTAAATAAATTTTTAAATAAATAATTATATTTATGCTCTACTTTTGTATCGAGCACTATTTTTTTAAAATAATAACAAAAATACTAAAGACCTTTGGATTATTTACCTAACCAGTTCTTTCCTATTTTCTATATATTTTCATATATATATATATATATATATATATATATATAATACAACAAAATTACCTCATATAGGATGGAGATAAATCTATTTTCAAATAACGACCCTAAGAACGTCAGTCTTATTAAAACACGGTGTATAGACAGTCTGTACACCGGGGTTGAATAAGACTGACTTATTTATTGTCATCAGTTTAAAAATAGATCTATCCCCCCCCAATATGTGGTGATTTTGGATTTTGCTATATGGTTTATATGCTCTGTTATAATAAATATAGAGCTCTTTTTGTGGATCAGTTTTAATATTAGGTTGGTGCAAAAATAATGACGTAATAATGTCGTTTTTTGATATTTGATATATGTAGGATACTCTTCGATTATATACCAACGGCTTTATTACCTGTAATAAATATACAATATAAAATATATATATATATATATATATATATATATATATATATGTGTGTGTGTGTGTGTGTGTGTATATATATGCATGTGTGTGCGTGCGTGCGTGTCTATTTAACATCGGTTGTCGTATCTCTAGACAGAAAAATAAATCGAAAATCTAAAATTTGTCTTTCTTGGCTAACGTTGTAGTTAGACTTACAGTGATGCAGAACCCATTGCAATAAATGTGACTCCTGCTACTCTAGATCCTCCTGCTGCAGCTGCTACTGGTGCAGCTTCTGTTGCAAGTATGCATTATACGTGAGCAATTGTTTTTTGTTTTTTTTAACTCTCTCTCTCTCTCTTTCTCTTTTTTTTATTGCGGAACAATGGATTTGGTGGGGGTGTACGTCGATAGATATTTTTCGTTTCATTTTCCATCTCTCACGACAGGTTTTCTAAAAAGAAAAAAAAAAACCACCACCGTACCGATTTCTACGTTATCTCCAACGCACGCGAGATCTATTCAATCAACCACCGCCTCAACAGCCAACACGACCACCATCAACCAAATCCCACTCCGCCCGCTTTCTTCCCTCCACCCTTACTGAATACGCATGCGCACGCGTAGGAACACAGTTACTACTAGAACGATTATAACAATTTCGGTATCGTTGTGATGATGATGCTAACTTTGTTTCACCATCACATTTTGAAATTTTCCGAAAATGGCGGTTGACAGCGTTGATTAAAATGGCGATCTTAATATAATATTAAAAAGACGCCTGTATTTCACTATTTAGTGAACTGTTAAGGCGTAACATGATAATAATATTTCATATTGTGAATGCTATTTGGGAAAGGTAAAAAGATGGCCGTACTGATGATCCTGTTACCACAGTGACAACTCCGCCCACTCGAGTGACTTCTGCTGCTGCTGCTGCTGCTTCTACTGCTACTTCTGTTCCCAGCAAAGACACGACATTCTTTTTTTCTCTCTGAATTCGTTCGCGTGAACAAATGTGAATGTACGTGCGCCGTAGAAAAAAAAAGTGCCGGTGGTCGTGTGCCTGAGAATGTGTAAGAGAAATACGAGCCTGTATGTGGGTGAGAGCGAATCCATGTGTTAATTTCTCTGCGTATGCTTGTATGTGACTGTGTGTATTCTTCGTTGCGTGATAATATCTGGATTTTTGTAAATCAGTTTATCTATCTATCTATCTATCTATCTATCTATCTATCTATCTATCTATCTATCTATCTATCTATCTATCTATGTGTGTGTGTTTGTGTGTGGGGGTGTTTGCATATGTATATGTTTGTATGTATAACATTATACGCTTGTGTTCAATGACAACCTGAATGCATGATATCGCGAGAAAGAGCGAGAAATAATGAAAGCAGACTGAGAAAGAAAGAAAGAAAGAAAGTAAGAAAGAAAGAACATACTGTGAGAAAGAACGCAAAATAACACGAGAAAAGAAATCTGAGAGGAAAATCGAAAGCTCAACAAAAAAGAAAGAAAGAAAGAAAGAAAGAAGAAAGAAAGAAAGAAACGGGTTAAACACAATGTGTGGAAAGAAAGAAAGAAAGAAAGAAAGAAGGAAAGAAAGAAAGAAAGAAGTTAAGAAGGTAAAAAGGGTCAGCAAGAAAGGAAGAAAACCAATCGAAAAAAAAAGAATGTTCAAAGAAAAAGAAAATATATTGAGAAAGAAAGAAAGAAAGAAAGAAGAAAAGAAAGAAAGAAGGAAAGAAAGAAGGAAAATTGCTTAAGTAAAAATGAAGCTCAGCGACAAATGAAGAAAATTCATTGAGAACAAAACGAAAGAAAAAAGCAATAATGAGAAAAAGAATAAAAAAGAAAGAAAGGAAGAAAGAGGCTCTGTAAGAAAGAAATAAAACCAATCGAACAAAAAAAAAAAAAGAATACTCAAAGAAAAAGAAAATATATTGCGAAAAGAAATAAATAAAGAAAGAAGGGACTGAACATAAGAAGCAAAGACAAAATGGTAAACATCAAAGAAGAACTGAGAGAAAGGTTTAAATGATGTAAAAATCACGAAGTTAAATCTGAAACGAGATGAAAAAAAATATGAATGAGACAGGCAAGGAAGAGAGATTAACGGAGTAAAGAAAAAAAAAAGAAGAAAACGAAAAAATAAGAAGGTAAAGAATAAAAGAAGTGAAGAAGTGGGAGGGGATATAGGAATGAAAGGAAAAGAAAAGAGAGATGATAAGTTGAGTTTGAAGATGGTCAGCGAAATGACGAAGTAAATATACAGACGAAAGAACGAGAAGAAGAAATCAAATCATAAGCCAAAAGAAAGAAATGCTAGGATATTAGGGTAGAGTGGTGAAAAAGGGGTAAGAAAATAAGGGATGGGATTATGGGGTGGGGCAAAGCTGTTTGAAGAAAAGAAAAAAATCACAGAAGCTCAGAAGGAAGAAACTCGTGAAGAGAAAAATGGGATTCAAAAAGGATTGTCGCATGAATTATTTAGGCGGGAAATGTAGGAAACAACAGAAAGATAGAAAGAAAGAATGAAAGAAAGAAAGAAAATAAGAAAATACATTGCTAAAAAAAGAAAGAAAGAAAGAAACTAGCAAACAAAGAAACAAAACGATAAAATTAAAAATAAAGAAAGAAAGAAAGGAAGGAAGAAAGAAGGAAAGAACCAGAAAAAGGCTTTGCAAGAAAGAAAGAAATCTCAGCGAAAAAGAAAGAATTCTCAAGGAGAAAGAAAATACATTGCGAAAGAAAGAAAGAAAGAAAGAAAGAAAGAAAGAAAATGATCAAGTGACAAAGCAAGATAGAAAGAAAGGAAGAAAGAAAGAAAGTAAGAAGGAAAGAAAGAAAGACAAAAGGAAGAATGAAAAAATAAAGATAAGAAAATACATAGCGAAAGAAAGAAAATCGAATGAATGAAAGAAAGAAAAATAAGAAAGAAAGAGAGAAAGAAAGAAAAAACAGAAACAAGCAAGCAAAGAAACAAACCGATAAAGTAAAAATAAATAAATAATGAAAGAAAGGAAGGAAGGAAGGAAGAATGAAAAAATAAAGATAAGAAAATACATAGCGAAAGAAAGAAACATGAATGAATGAAAGAAAGAAAAATAAGAGAGAAAGAGAGAAAGAAAGAAAAAATAAAGACAGAAACAAGTAAGCAAAGAAACAAACCGATAAAGTAAAAATAAATAAATAATGAAAGGAAGGAAGGAAGGAAGGAAGGAAGGTAGGAAGGAAGGAAGGAAGGAAGAAGGAAGAATAAAAGAAATAGAAAAGGCTTTGCAAAAAAGAAAGAAATCTCAGCGAAAAAGAAAGAATAATCAAGGAGAAAGAAAACAGATTGCGAAAGAAAGAAAGAAAGAAAGAAAGAACGAAAGAAAGAAAGAATGAAAGAAAGAAAGAAAGAAAGAAAGAAAACGATAAAGTGAAAAGCAAGCAAGCAAGAAAGAAAGAAAGAAAGAAAGAAGAAAAGAAAGAATGAAAGAAAGAAAAGGATTGTATAAGGAAAAGAAAGAATGCAACAAAGATGTGTAAAGGAAAAAATGAATTTTAAGAAAATACGGATGAAAAAGAAAGTTAGAAAGAAACAAACAAAAAGAAAGAAAGAAAGTATGAATGTTTATAAGGAATAGAGAGAATGCAAAAAAGATGTATAAAAAGAAAATATAGATTTAAATAAAACACGTATAACCGTCAGTCTTTCTCTCACCCTCCATTTTTCCCTTTCGCCATCACTTTCTCTTCTTTTCTCTATCTTTCTCTCTCTTTTTTTATCACTCTCTCCCTTTCTCATCTCTCTCTTTCTCTCACTCTCTTTCTCTTTCAACATCTCTCTCTTTCTCCATCTCTCTCTCTTTAACTTTCTCTCTCTTTCTTTATCCATCTCTCTGTCTTGCTCCATCACTCTCTCCTTTTCTCCATCTCTCTCCTTTTCTCCAACTTTCCCTTTTGACGTCCATCTCCCTCCATCTTTCTCTATCTCTCATTCCCTCTCTTTCCCCATCTCTCGCTCGCTTTCTCCATCTCTCTCTCGATTTTTTCACATCTCTCTCGTTTTCTACAACTCTCTTCATCAATCTATCCACATTTTTCTATGTCTCTCTCCCTTCCTACATCTCTCTCACCCTTTCTGTCACTCCCTCCCTTTCTTCATAATTCTCTCCCTCCCTTTCTCCATCTCTATTTCTCTCTTTCTCGCTACCCCTTCCTTTCTCCATCTTTCTCTCTTTCCCTCCCTTTTTCCATCTTTTTCTTTCTCTCGACATAGATACATGATGGATAGCTGTTGGGACTGAGGAACTGGAGAGCCGTGTTCGAATTCAAGTCAAGCTTGTTACATTCACTTACGTACAGATTCCCTTGGGAAAGGTATAAATCCACCACACAACTCCAAGCAGGGTAAACAGCAGGACAGATTAGATTTAGGAGAAGGACAACTCTTAATTCAAAACCTAAGGAAGATCGTACTGAGAACTTGTGGCAAATAATGTCCATAATTTCACTATATTTAGCTCTTCCGAAAAGTGTCATCGCTTGTGCACAAGCCTTCAAAATTACAATCAAATCATATGTGCAGATAATCTGGCTGTTGGTTCCAAGAACTGAGCTACTGAACTTGCAAACGTCAAAAAACGACGGGTGAGCCCTGTATATATATCCTCACTTGACCTCTTTGAATGTAACTGAGATATTGATACAAATTATTAACCCTTACGCCCAAATTTTTTTTAAATAATTGCTCTAGTCGTTACCATTGTAATTTTAATTTTAATAACGAATATGCTTATAAAACGCGTAAATTTCAGGAATTAGTTATCCAAAAAAAATTCGCTTGAAGATGGAACAGAGCTTGGTTCTTTGATTCAATTTAATTCAAATAATTATATTGAAGTTTTCGGCTCTTGCTTTGCAACATGAGAACTCTTATATAAATATATAATTATATTTAGGCTCTACTTTTGTATCGAGCACTATTTTTTTTTAAATAATAACAAAAATAATAAAGAACTTTGGATTATTTACCTAACGAGTTAGTTCCGATTTTCTATATATTTTTACACACACACACATATATACTCAGGCTGATTATATTCCAGTACTTCTTCACTAACATATATATATATATATATATATATATATATATATATATATATATATATATATGGGATAAGGATATATATTTGTACATAATTATGAATAATTTTAGGGGAAAAAGTATGACTGAAAAGAAAAAGGGTTAAATGAAATCGGCGTGATAAAAATATATATATATTTTAAAAAAACTTATACAGTGTAACCCGGATATAAGAGACTCGGATATAAGAGATACCCGGATATAAGGGAGATTTTCTATGGTCTCAAATAAGAGCCATACTTACCTAAACAAAATAGACCAAACCCGGATATAGGAGTAACCCGGATATAAGAGACTTCCTCTCCGGTCATCCTGGTTACACAGTAAAATATTAAAAAACAACAAATTTCCCAGCATCCCTTGCTTCTACGTATGCATAGTCCAACTAACTTATCACCTTTAGTCCGATGAAGTCCCAAAGGGCGAACCTTGTCACAAGAAAACTTCCACTTTGTCATTCATTTGCCACCCACCCACATATATATATATATATATATATATATATATATATATATATATATATATATATATATTAGGTTGGTGCAAAAATAATGACGTAATACATTATTACGTCATTATTTTTGCACCGACCTTATATATATATATATATATATATATATATATATGTTAATAAGTATACAGATACCTATGTTCGGAGTGCGACTTAATTTTCTTTGTTCTACTAACTCATCAGGCACGAAATATTACTTATGACTTAAATATATATATATATATATATATATATATATATATATATTAGAGGCAACCGGATGTCTAGCCACACTGAAGAGCTGTAAAACAGCGAAACTGTCTGTCTGTGGATGACTTTATATATATATATTTTAAGTCTATTAACTTATAATATATATATATATATATATATATATATATATGTGTGTGTGTGTGTGTGTCTGTGTATTTGTTTTTGCGTTTTTGTGTAATTCTCATATACAATTATACATATACGCACACAAATACACAAATATTGAGAGTCCGCTAAAAAAAAAAAGGCTATACATTTCAAAAAAGTGAAAGAAAAACAGTATAGATTTCGTAATACTAAATTCATTCAAACATAACGAGATTAATTCGAGTTACATTTGAACTCTACAATTTAAAGGTCTGCTCAAAATGGTGACCTATACTTTCCAGACATTTATTAACTACGACGAATTAATGCTTAGGCAACGTTGGCCAAAATGTCCAATGTGGTTGCTGCACATGTATTTTCAATGTCTTGTCTAAGGGTTGCTTTTCTGGTCGGTTTTCTGCGATATACATCATCCTTTAGGGTCCTCCATAGTAAACAGTGCCATCGCAATTTGAGAAAAATAAGAAACATTACTTTTTTCCTTTCCTGAAGCGTGTATACATTTTTGGCGGAATCAGTATATCAGAATATCTGAAATACACGTAGACTAAATTTCAATGATCGATACATGTAGGTATGTAATGTAGATAAAACTAATTCATACTTATTGCTATCACTACCTTCATATCTATAAATAGATTTATATCACTAAGGATGAATATGTTTGTTTCTAAATTCTTCAGCCTCAGTGTATGTCTTGCTCCATATGTTTATCGGATATATAGCGACAAAAAAAATGTCTTCCCTGTAAAATTTAGATATTATTTTGTCTCACATCCTAGGTTTATTTTATAAGCACAATAATGTAACGACTGGAAAAAAAACTGGAATATTGTAATGCTTATAAATATTATTATTTCATCCGTAAAAATAAACAGATTTTACAAGCACAAGGATATATTAGAAATTCACAAAAATATACGCAATAAGCTTTAAAAGGAATATTTACAAATAAAAAAATCTTTCTCGAAGTTTTTTTTTTTAGTTGTTTTAATTTCAAGCTGATATAATAAATTTAATTTTTCCAATAATGAAAATACATTGCTCTATTTAGAAACTAATTTAAATTGCCTGGATGGAGTTTTCTTCTTCATTTTTTTTTCTAAAATAACTGATTAGGTCTCTTTTCTAGCCGTCTTTCATTGCAATGCAATTCTCTTTATTAAAAAAAATCTTCCAAAAATAAATTTTACTTTTCTGAAACTATATTTAAGTAATATTACCTGATTTAAAGTATAAATAAACTGATTTGAAACAAATATTATTTACTTCAAGTATAAAATAACGGAGAAATTAGCCCAAAAGTAGCTGAGTTTTTAAATGACAGTTGCTATGTTGCCATGTTTGATAAGGTGATAGAATATCTAATGTTCTTCCACGGAGAATTACATAACAGAAGAAAATGACGTGAGCGCCTATTTTATTAATTTTTTACGTACTGAGTAACCTAATGTGTGATTGAATTTTATAAATATTAACTTTAAATTTACTACAGTTATCGCTCTTATTTTCTGATCATGTCGTATATGGTCGCCCGTACTTACAAAAATAAGCACGTTTATCCAAATACAAAATAATTAAACATTCTGTTTTAAAATATTGGTGTTTAATAATTTGCATTAAGCTTTTCCATTTTTGATTAATATAGTTTTCACTTAATAATATCATCTAAAATGTTGAAATTAATGCAGAAGATTTAAAACTTAATCATTTTTTCTAATTAAAATTAAAAAAATTAAAACAGCTCTTGTAAAAGTTCATTATTCATTGAACTTTTTTCTGAAGACAATAGTCTCCTTAATATATAAGTCCTGAAAATTTCATTAAAATTAGACAATTATTTGATTTTTACAAGAATTTCCAAAACAATGTGTTTTCAACACCAAAAAAGATGCTAAAATTACCTATACTAATTTTTGGCCCACCCGCTGACACAAAGAAAAGAGGATTTATAACCCAGATTTCGAACGTGCTTAGAAAGGATTAAAAAACGTAATAAAATATTTTTAAAAAATACCTTGAACATTCCTCTTAATAATAACATAAACATTTCGACAATAAAACTTTGGGGCCTTTTTTCTTCATTTTTAGCAAATTTTTGGAAGTACCTACCTTAAAGTCAATAAAAAGTATATTTTCACGGTATATATTATATTTATGCAAAAAGTAAACAAACGTATGCTTTTCAGATGCAAGCCCTGTACAAATCTATTTACTAAGTTGTCCGTCAATAGCTAGCCAGAAACGGAATAAAAATGTCAAACCTGTCGGTAGGGAGAGGTAAAGAAGCGAAAGAAGGAGAGCAAGGATAGGCATTAATGGAGAGTAAAGATAGATGTATTTGTCACTTATGAGAAGCAAGAGAAAAAGAGGAAGTAAGTAACACAAAGAAGAGAAAGAGCGAGAGAAAGCTAAATGAGATAATGCCCGACATTGTCTTTTCCCAAACGGAGGAAGTGAAAGTACGAATGCAAAATGGAGAAGAGGAATGAGTGTTACTCAAATAGTTTGGCATGCAGACACGCAGGAACGCAGACAAGCAGAGAAAGAACCAAGCATTTTGCCCATGCCAGTTCCTGCAGTCTCCACTGCGCATGCGTGTAAATTCAGTTGCAAGCCCGCCAGCGGTTCGTAGCGGAAGAATTTCTAAAGGATAAAAGAGAAACAAAAAGACAATCTTTGATTTGAGAAAATAAGATGGAAAGAAAGAAGGCAGAAGTACGTCAGATGTTCAATACGATTGAATGCGTGTGCGTGTGTGTGTGCGCGTGTGTGTGTGTGTGTGTGTACGTGTATACGCACGCACGTGTTTTGGGAAAGGTTACAGGTGAGGGAGCGGAGAGGTAAAAGTATAAGAAATGAAGCAAAAACTTCAGTGTGGATGGTGCCGCGACGGAAGCGTTTCATTCGAATGAAGAAATAACATAAAATAAATGAAAAGAAAGAGAACAAAGAAAGAAAACAGCAAGAAAAGAGAAAGAAAGAAAGAAAGAAAGAAAGAAAGTCAAGCCAACAAGAAAAAAGAAAAAAAGAGAAAGGCCAAGAAGAAAAGTGAATGATTAGAAAGAAAGAAAGAAAGAAAGAAAGAAAGAAAAAAAAAGAAAAAAATGAAAACATCAAAATATGAAAACAAAGGAAATATAAGAAAGAAAGAAAGAAAGAAAGAAAGATAATCAAACAAGAAAAAAGTAAAAAACAGAAATGCCAGGAAGAAAGAAAGAAAAGAAAAGAAAAAAGAAAGAAATGAAGACACCAAAATATGAAAACATAGGAAATATGAGAAAGAAAGAAAGAAAGAAAGAAAGACAAGAAAAAAGAAAGAGATAAAGGCCAGAAAGAAAGAAAGAAAGAAAGAAAGAAAGAAAGACGATCAAAGAAGAAAAAAGAAAGACAGAAATGCCAGGAAGAAAGAAAAAAAGAAAAGAAAAGATAAGAAAAGAAAGAAAGAAAGAAATTAAATTATCAACATATGAAAACATAGGAAATATGAGAAAGAAAGAAAGACAAGAAAAAAGAAAAAGATCAAAAAGAAAGAAAGAAAGAAAGAAATGAAAACATAAAAATATGTGGAAAGAAAGAAAGAAATAAAGAAATAAAGAAAGGAAGGAAGGAAAGAAAGAAGGAAGAAAGGCAAGCAAACAAGAAGAAAGAAACTCCAGGAAGAACGAAAGAAATAAAGGAAAGAAAGAATAGAAGAAAGAAAGAAAAAAGGAAGAGATAAAGGCAAGAAAGCAAGAAAAAAAAGAAAGGAAGGAAAGAAAGAAGTAAAGAATGGCAAGCAAGCAAGCAAGAAAGAGAGAAAGGCCAGCAACAAAGAAATAAATAAAGGAAAGAAAGATATCGAGAAAAAAGAAAGAGAGAAAGTTAAGCAAGCAAGAAAAAGAAAGAAAAGCCAGCAAGAAATAAAAGAAAGAACGAAAGAAAGAAAGGAAAGAAGAAGGAAAAAAATGAAAACATTTTTTTTTCTCTAGACTAAACATTACGTGCCTCTGGCTGCTCTTTCGCTATTATCATGACGTGTTCTGAAAGGGTTGGTTGGACTAAGGTATGTATGTCACATACCTTAGTCCAACCAACCCTGTCCTTTACAAATTTACCCAAAATCCCACGTAATTGTTCTCATTCTCTTCATATAAACCTTTATTAAGAAATAAGCTTCTTCGCAAGATCTGTTGCTTTCGGGAAGATAATTCCAGTGTTAGTTCTTTTATACATTTCTAAGTTTCCAACTGGCTTTGGACATTATCCAAAAATAAAAATTAAAAATTAAAAAAATAAAGAAATTTGTTGCTTGAACCCATCATGTCGTCTATTCCATTCATATTCCATTTGTAAGGAGTAAGTTCCAATCGGACAGTTTCTTTCCCAAAACTGCTACTTTGTGGAACAGACTCCCGGTAGGATGTGTTCCTAATCACTATAATCTTGATCACTTCTAGTCTTGGATTAATCGATATCTTTTCTACAGAATCCCACAGACTACACTTGTTACCATCACTAAAGCTCATCCAAAACGACACATTCACCTTCTAATTTGAGTGACTCTTGGATTATGTATTGGTTGAACATTAGTATAAAAAATAACGGATTAATTCCTTGCTTCATAAATATATTGTCTCTGTCATAGTTTGGTCCTTAAAAAGACGGGAAGACACACAAGTATGGCATATGTCAGCTTATATCAATTTAGTAACGCATTGAGGGATTATGAATAAAGAAGGGCAAGGAAAAAGAAAGAAAAGGAAAGAAAGAAAAGCCTGAAGAGAGTAGGGAAGGTAACGGCAAGAAAGAAAGAAAAAAAAAAGAGAACAAGAAAGAACGAATAAGATAAAGAGAAAAGAAAAGAAAAGAAAAGAAAGAAGAGTGAAGGATAAGTAGGTGGAGAGAAAGTGTAGAAAAATTCAGAGACTCTAAAGCCTGAAGAGAGAAGAGCAATGCGGGACAAAGAGATCGTGGGAGAGCGTTGGGAGAAGGAGAGACGGTGATGGAAAAGACAAAAAAAAATCAATGATATTGTTCACCTTTTAATTTTATGGACTCTCGATGCGACAAAAATGTGTTGACCATTCGATCAATTATTATTTTCATAAGCTAACCGCTAAAAACCTTTGTTCTAATTTTTCTTGTCAACAGGCATATAATCGATTCAGTTAGTCGCTGTTTTTGGGGGTTTTTTTTAGTGTTAACGCCATTGTTTAATTTAAGGTTATTTTCTAATTTAAACGACAGCAAAACCAAAGAGGTTCAACAAATATCTAGATGAACAGGGTCTAGAAGATGATTTCACATCTGACCTGGCTCTAACCGTTCGCTCAACACGACAAAAAAAAACAAAAAAAAAACTGGCTTGTGACATTGAATGCCTCAAAAGCCAAAACAGTAACTTTTCATCATCACAGACATTTACCATCGAATGTCTCAGGAACATCCTCAGTATAAAGTGGCCGGAAGTCGTTTCCAACGACCGAATGTGGGACAGGACAAGATAAACCCCAATCGAAATTGACATCAAGAAACGGAAAAGGGGATGAATCAGCCACACGCTGCTTCTAGTGTCACCAGGCAGGCTCTTGACTGGAATCCACAAGGGAAGCTAAAAGTGAGTCGACCAAAACAGACTTGGTGCAAAAGTATTGACGCAGAGGTTAATGCTCTCGGCACAACATGGGCCGAGCTGAAGACGATCGTCCGAAACCGAGCAATCAAGAGGCTAAAGAAGAAGGATTAAGATCACAGAGGTAACATTAATAATCACCATTCATGCTGAATGCTTGAACTCTCAAAAGAGGTTTCACTACAAACCTCATCTGGAACACACACACAGACGCACGCACACACACACACACACACACATATACATACATATATATATATATATATATATATATATATATATATATATATATATATATTAGGTTGGTGCAAAAATAATGACGTAATAATGTCGTTTTTTGACGTTAGAAAATACGTCAAAAAACGACATTTTACGTCATTATTTTTGCACCAACCTAATATATATATATATATATATATATATATATATATATATGTATATATATATATATATATATATATATATATATATATATATATCATTGAAAACGACAGACAATGTGCTTTTATTTAGTTTTTATACA
Organism: Acanthosepion lycidas; assembly: GCA_963932145.1. Taxonomy (NCBI): domain Eukaryota; kingdom Metazoa; phylum Mollusca; class Cephalopoda; order Sepiida; family Sepiidae; genus Acanthosepion; species Acanthosepion lycidas. The sequence goes on along the minus strand of OZ010600.1, from coordinate 13,695,274 downwards.
ATTTCTCATGCGATCTAATATATTTTTTCTTCTCAGATAATAAATTATATAATATTATACAATAGCAAAACAAAAAGATTAATTATTTATTACAAAAAATTTAAAACCTCTTATCTTATTGTTAAAAATAATAAGTCACCTTCTAGAACAAAATTACATATGGCAAATATTATTTACAAATTTAAATGCCCATTAAGGAATTGTATTCCTGATCAATCAAAATTCGTAAATAATTAAATAGGCCAGACTACAACATGTTTGACATGCAGACTCACTCTACACCTTTCTGACAATAGCTCAATTAGATCTTATTTAAATATTCATGGAGACCTATCGGACACTATTCGTAACATACTTGTTGACAACACTATTATAATAGCATCATCTACATGCAAAAAAAGGCTAAAAATAATGGAAGCCTTATTAATAAAAACAAAAAAATCATCACTTAATAATATTAACTTTGAACATGGACATAATATCTTGACCGTGTTTTGAAAAATGAAAACATTTTATAAAACATTCAAACAGTTAAAATATTTAATCCTTAAAAATGGCTAAATGTATAGCCGAAAGCGCTCAGATAAAAAAGAACATTCGGGCAGTTTTTATATAAATTATCATCCGAAAAGAAAAAAAAAGATCGCATGAGAAATTGTATAAAAAAAAAATAAATAGAAGCACCTTTTCTGTCGTATTCAATGAAATGTGCATGAAAGAAGGATTGCTGCCTAAATACACCCCCCACACACACACATATATATATATATATATATATATATATATATATATATATATATAAACTAAAGCAGTTGTTTCAGTTAATTTGTACAAGGGTGTACATTTAATTGATGCCATAAAATTACGTTCAAAATATTTAGATTTCGACATTAAATAACCCATAGAGGTTGATATGCCGTTAATCAAAATCAACCAAACCAAATGAATAAAAATATTTAGATTTCGGCGTTAAATAAGCCATAGAGGTGTTGATATGCCGATAAACCGTATTAATCAACCAAAATAAACCTGATTTCATTTAATCACGGAAGAGAACCATTTCTATCTGTCATCAGTATGACTAATGCTTACCTCCTGGAGAGAAACTATTTGCGCCTTCTTGGGCTCACATTTTCCGCTGACATGAAACGGAGTGATTATATGCAACCATTTTCTAGGTCTACTGCTAATAAAGTTGCTTCACTCTGTCGTGCCAGATAATGTTTTTCTTGTTAGAATTCATCTTGCACATTTATAAATATACCATTCGCCTGTGCATTGGATGCTGTTGTCATATCTGTTTGATCTTCCGTCTATATATCTCGAGATATTTGATAAAATTCAAAGATGAGTCTGTAACGTAATCGACCGTGAACAGGCAGCTCAACTTTAGTCAATTTCGCACTATGTGACATGGCTTCCCTCTGCCTTTTTTATAAATATATTCATGACAATTTTTCTGATGAGCCATCCTCCTTGCTACTTTGGGCGCATGAAAAGCGGATTACGGGATTGTCACTTAGGTCTCATTTAGTTTCTGCTGAACTAGCTAGATTCTAATAGTTACTTTTCTCACATTTCTCACTGCCATAGAGTCTTCATAGATTTAAATGCAATGCCAATCGCCAATTTTGTCTTCATCGATATTGCTCTTTTATTCTCTTTTCTTGTCATGTCTAAAGTTCTCTCATTCCCTTTCACTCCCAGTAACGCTTTTGCGTCTTAGTGGCATTATCGCCTTGCCTGGGTTTGTTGATTGATTTTGTTTAGTGGCATAACGATCTCTGTTGGTTATGAAATGCCGAAATCTAAATATCTGGTACGCAATTTTATTTTTGAACTTAAGCGAGTTACTGGATTGGTAGTTAGGTCTCACCGATTTAGTGCTGAAATAGCTAGACTTAACCGTATATTTAATTCTAATAATTTCTTTTCTTACACTTCTCGCTGCAGCATAGAGTCTTCAAAGATTTAAATGCAACGCTAATAGCCAAATTGTCTACTTTGTCTTTTTTTTACGGATTATCAAACCATTTTTGCAGACTGTTTAAAATCAGAATATATTTCAAGAATTTCTTGGAGATAATAATGATTTAGTGATAGAATTGCTAGTAATCAACCGATAGTTGTGACGGGAGAAGAGGTTGATTCTTACCTCTCCCAAAGGTGTTTGTGCATAGGTAAATATAACAACCCAAAATGGAATTGGAATAATACTTACCGTTTTCAAATTCAAATCGTTCTTCATATCCAAGCTTAAAGCATCTGGCAATACGTTGTGGCATTCATCGTATATTTATTTCTTATTTTTGTACAAGAACCAGTAGTAAACAAATAAACATTCACACTAATAAAAAAAATTTAAAAAAAAATATCTGTCTATATTTCTGAGATGAGGTATTATGTACACTATTTACATTATTCGGAATTATTGTCCTCATCTTTGTCGCCAAAGACACATGGCACAGTGGATAAAGGCGTTGGTTAGATCCAGTGACAGAACCCAAAGAGTGTTAGTTCAAACCCGGTGGAGGACTTTCAAAGGGAAAATTAACAGGAGATAACTGATAACTGACATCCATTAAAACATGGCACGTGGAACTAGAACAGTCTACCCCAGTGAGCGAAATAAAGGGTTCAGTTCGACATTCCAACCACCTGAAGAAGGCCGGAGCGTACAACGGCCGAAACGTTGTAATAAATATGACGACAAAGATGTGGACAATAGTCCGAATAATGTAAAAAAAAAAAAGAAACAAAAAAAAAAAAAAAAAAAAACAGCTATACTTAGTTGTCTAGTGATAGAACTCGATAGTGTAAGCTTTTCTCACAGGCTGTTGCTCGGGGGATGTGCTCGATTTACACTAGATAGTACGCACTCCTATTTTTTATAATAATGGTTTTAGTGATACAAGTCTTACTAATTAACCCATAACTGGGAGAGAAGAGGTGGATTGATACCTTTTCCCATGGTATTTCCGCGTAAGTGAATATAACACGCACCTGTTCGGAATTTGAACTCTGCTCTCCGATTAACAATTCCGAGCCCTTAAACATTACACCAGCCGTACATCCAAACTTAGAACACCTAGTATTCCCAAACAGCTGCCAAGCTTGAAAAGTCAGTCATTACGCCGAGTCGTACAGCAGTCCCAGGAAGACAGAAAGAAATCCAAAGTTGCTTACGAAATTTAAATTCGATATTCGTTAACCCTGAGTTCATTTACGGTGAAATAATTCAACCCCTCGGCCATTGTCCCACCTGACAGTGAAGAAATAAATCGTTATTGAAAACTGGGAAGGTTTTCGGGAGCAAGCGCAAATTTAATGAAGACTTTGCCTAAAGGTAAGTATTACTTACGCATATTCATTTCAGATATTCTTTTTCCTAGTCGCCAGTAGGGGTCGCACTAATTGGTTGGATTTACAACCGTTGCGCAGTAGTGTTAAAGGGCTTAGTTCTGTCTTCAATTTTAAAAAGAAGCATTATATGAATACTTATAATATTACCGTGTTTTGGCCGACCTATTCTCTATCCTTCCTCAGGTGCCATACTGAAAATAGCGTCTATAATTACGGGGAGAGTTAAATGCAGTCAAAGAGTGCATTAGAATAACTAGCGAAGTATCAAACATGCGTATCCTAAAGCCAAGTGCTTCCTTGCATTTAGTGCCGAATTGCTTTATAAAATCACTGAAAGTTTCATAAATATTCCTCGAACAAACGTACCCAAGAAACAAAAGAAATATATTAGGTTGGTGCAAAAATAATGTCGTAATAATGTCGTTTTCTGACATATTTTTAAGGTCAAAAAACGACATTATTACATCATTATTTTTGCACCAAATAGTATTAAGAATCTGGCAGATGCTTCTTCTTTCTTTTTATATGCCGTGTCCTTTCAAGACGTAGACGATTATGGCCCTCCACTTCTTTCTATCCCTTATGACTCTCAACAAATTTTGTGTTTCTGCCAACTCGCCCCCACCCCCAGACTACGCTCCGTCATCCACCTACCTAAACCCACCACGTATGTCATGTACTGTTTTCCCTTGTCTCTTTTCCCTCTGTTCGTCCCGTGAGTATCAGATTCTCCAAGCCCTCCTTTCTCATTACGCGTCCCAGAAATGTCATCTGCCTCTTCCTTATATTAAGCATAAGCTTCCCACCTTGTTTGCCTCCTCTCCAAGACCTCAGCATCCTTCTGTAGAACCACATCTCCGCATGCACTGGATCTGATCAACGAATTTATCCACTGTGTCGTTGAGGATATCTGTGTATGAATTTTTGGGACTTATAAACCTAATGTCTCAGCCATCATTTTTTAACAGTGCTTATATTGAATTTTTTTGTTATTATTATTTGACTTTTTCACCAGAGCTTATATTGCAGTTTTTGTTGTGGTTCTTTATTTTCTCTAGCACTCCTTAATAGAGATCCCCATATTTTATTCATTTCTATGCTTGGTCGGCTCAGGAGATTTTTGAGGCCCAGCATATGTACTGATTCTTTAAGTTTTCCTAATTTTCAGGGATCTAGTGATTGAAATTCCAGTCACCTGAAGAAGGCGGGAGCGTACAACAGCCAAAACGTTATGAATATGCCAATGAATATGGGGATAATAATAATAATAATAATCCGAATAATGTAAATAATGTAGATAGACATAATCATATAATCTCCGATTACATTACGTCACGTAATAACGTCATTAAAAAAGACCAAATTTAAAACCAAGCAGACGTCTGAAATTAGGCGAGATTTGTTTGCGTGAACGGGGCTAGCCTTGATTTTCTTTTTTTTAGGTCCACCTAAGTTACATCGGGGTGGTTTCCTGTAGAGTCCTGCCATGGTTAGGATAGACCTCTTTTATGTACCTAGTTAATGTGAGTAGGTGTTGTTCCTGTCCTGTTCTCGGATGCATCTTTGGTTATGATCTAACTGGAGATTCCCAACATCCCCAGATTCTTATTGGCCTTCTTTTTTCATCTCGTCTGGGTCAGCATTCTTCTCTCCCTATGGACGTATTTATTTTATCCTTACCCTCTTCCTTAGAGAGAGAGAGAGAGAGAGAGAGAGTCTCTTGATTTTGTCTAAAGGCAGAATATAGCGGCCTCTCTTAAATCTTTTGAGGGCTTGACGGGTTCAACTAACATCTGTTAGCCTTATTTTGTATGTTTTTATATATTAGTTTTGTTTTGGTTTCATCTCCTTTCCTCTCATTTTATATCATCTGTATTTTTTTATGTATTTCATTTTTAAGATCATGAAATTTTTATCTCATGGGTTACGTTTTGTAGGTCCCCCGCGTTTATGCGGTATTATGGTTTATGGAGGATTGAATGACGATAGATAAGTACTTTTGGCGACCGTGCAAATTGTAACGAGTGAATGTAAATCTGATTATCTAGGTATAGGATAGTAATTAACGACCAGCCATAACTCAGTTCGCTCTTTTCGGCCTTGTGCCACAATTGTATATTTTATAAATAAATCTAATGAAATTAACGTTTTATTTTTATGTAATGCATTTTCGACTAGAAACGATATCAATAAATAAAATCATTTTCTTTAGTTTTGCTCCTGAAGAGCGAAGTTATTTTCGAGAAACTCAAAGTCGGGTGGATATGTTTTGAATTTCATTCATTTAGAATCATTCCTCACTGGGTGTTCAATACTTTCAACCTTGTGCCACGTCTAAGCTACGATTCGAAATGCATTTGCTTCGACATGATGTAACGGTTAGCAAGTTTGTGACGCTATAACGATTAGAACCGAGTAGTGAGTTCGATCCTCGTGTGCTCCACACTCTATGCCTTGTGTATACATCTAAGCTACGCTTAGAAAATCATTTGGGCACGTTGATGCAGTGTAATGGTTAACAAGCTTGTCTCGCCAGGTTAATTACGACTGAGTAGTCAGTTCGATCCTCACTGGGTGCTCCACAATCTCGACCTTGTGTACACATCTAAGCTACGCTAAGAAAATCATTTGGGCACGTCGATGCAGTGTAATGGTTAACAAGCTTGTCTCGCTAGGTTAATTACGACTGAGTAGTGAGTTCGATCCTCACTGGGTGCTCCACACTCTCGACCTTGTGTACACATCTAAGCTACCCTTAGAAAATCATTTGGGCACGTCTATGCGGTGTAATGGTTAACAAGCCTGTCTCGCTAGGTCAATTACGACTGAGTAGTGATTTCGATCCTCACTGGGTGGCTCATAATTTCGGCCTTGTGTGCGACGTCTAATCTACGCTTATAATATCATTTATGGCACTTTGACGTGGTGTAATGGTTAACAAGCTTGTCTCGCTAGGTCAGTTACGACTGTGTAGTGATTTACATCCTCACTGGGTGGATCATACTTTCGGCCTTGTGTCACATCTAAGCTACGCTTGGAAAATTTCAATTAAACCTCGATTTCTTAATATTGAGCTCTTTATTTACAAAATCTTGCCATAAAAAAATTATCCTAGTCGACACATACACACACACACACACACACACACACACACACACACACACACATATATATATATATATATATATATATATATATATATATAAGAGTACATGAATGGTAAGCAACAACATTTATTGTATTGATTATTTTCTTTCGTTCCCCAATAGAGAAGAAAGAAAATCCTTTTTACGGTCTATCTCATTAATTAGAATTAAAAAAAAAAAGATAATGATATAGGTAGAAAGGTTAGAGATGATCAAAGTGGTCAGCCTACCATCCCGGGTAGAAAGATGGCGTCCATAGGTCTCGACCGTCTCTCCAAAAATCGATAAAGTCGCTGCTCTGCGAAGCAGTGAAAACAACATGGGAGTTTGTTTCCCGCCGAAGTCAGTTTCTGTTTGCAGATCAGACGAAAGCCAAATTGGTACCACGGTACATCGATAGATTAGTGTGGATGCAAGCACCACATTGTTTTTTTTTTGTTTTTGCCAGTCAAACGATTATACGATGACGTTTATTCACAGGCGCTACAGAATCTGCAAACTGTTGTAAACATTTGTCGTTTCTGTCCCCAAAACTAACTTAATAAATAGAAATGGCCCCATATATATATATATATATATATATATATATATATATATATATATATATATATACATATATATATATCAATTAAAAGGTGCAATTATAATTTATAAATTCATGAATCATTCATACAAAAAACAAATATAGAGGTTAATGATTTAAATGGCGAGAATACATCGTCGCAAACAATATAAATTTATATTGTTATATTGTTTGCGACGATATATTCTCGCCATTTAAATCATTAACCTCTATATTTTTTTTGTATGAATGATTCATGAATTTATATATATATATATATATATATATATATATGTGTGTGTGTGTGTGTGTGTGTGTGAGATTGTGTGTGTGTGTGCGTGTGTGTGTGTGTGTTTATATATATCGAATTATAGGATTATTATATACAGAATAAATTCCAATAACCAAAAAATACTATTCTTAAAAGAGTGCTCAATACAGAGTAGAGCAAATATAGTTTATTCGAAAATTATAACATAAATATATTATAAAATCACTACAAAAATAGCCATTTTTTCTGGTGTCTTATCAAGTGATGGTATTGAATGAAGAATAAAGAATAAACCCTTTATTCTACATTCAACGCCATCACTTGATAAGACACCATAAGTGTTGAAACAAAATGGCTATTTTTGTAGTGATTTTATAACATATTTATGTTATAATTGTCGAATAAATTATAAACATATATATATATATATATATATATATATATATATATATGTTTCTCTGTGTGTGTGTGACACACACATATACAGTTTTAACCCTGAAATAGAATTACATTTGCGTATGTATGTATTCGCGCCTAATCTTGAATTGTTTATATGTATGTGAGTGTGCGAACTGTAATGCGTACACCTGTATGTGTGTATGTATGTATGCATGCATGCATGCATGGCTGCGTGTGTAAGTTTGTCACCCCAAAACGGACACAGAGGAGAATGTCCCCCTCCCACCACCACACATAATCAAGCACAAAAAAAACATTAATATATTCAATTAAAAAAAAAACATGTTGCTTGATGATCACAAAAGCTTGAAACACAGGGTCACAAACTCATATCCATACAACTAGGTACCACGTATATAATATCTCTCTCTCTCTCTCTCTCTCTCTCTCTCTCTCTCTCTCTCTCTATATATATATATATATATATATATATATATATATATATATGTAAAAGACAATATGAAAACTATAATATTAGCCGACAATGTGGACATTTTCAAGGTAAAAACGAAATGAATTTATTAAATGAAGTAACTAATAATAACAAAACAAAATGTCCTTAGCAACTATGAGAATTTAGAGAACGCTATTATATTCCTACTGTTAACTGAAAATTACGTCATGTAATGTCAGTTGACCCCATGAATATAACAGCGTTCTCTAAATTCTTCCAGTTGCTAAGGACATTTTGTTTTGTTATTAATAGTTACTTTGTTTTAAAAAATTAATTTCGTTTTTGCATGGAAATGTCCACATTGGACAAAAACGCGTCAGCTAATATTACAACTTTTTTCCTATTGTCTTTTACACTTATAAATATTGTCTTTTTCTACTGGTCAACTCTGAAAATTTTTCATATATATATATATATATATATATATATATATATATATATATATATATATATAGCTTTGATAAAATTATCGGGATTGGTTGTATAAAAAGAAAACAAATTTCAATTCTGCATTTAATCTCCTTCGAAATAGTACCCATCTGAAGACGAACATTTTATCCAGTGTTGTTTCCATTGTTTAAGCATTTCTAGTGCTCCAATTTTGAGATAACGTGCATTTTCAAAATCTTCTTCCTTTCAAGTCGGATTTGACATGTGAAGAGGAAAAAGAAGCAAGGGAAATAATCTGGTGAATAGCGTGTTTGTTGGCAAAAGGTCACTGAGGGAACGGCTGTGATGAAGTAAGACAACCACACTCTACACACTTTTCTTCCAAGCGCAGCTATAAACAACGGAAACACGTTTTGATCAATTGATTGATTGAATGATCGTAGGAATGTTCTGGAGATAAAAAATGATTACGTCCTATAATTAGCCCATTGTTGTTTCGGAGAAGAGGTGGATTCATGCCTTCCCCAAGGGTATTTGTGCATAGATGAATATAACGAACCCAACCAGAATTGGACCTCGGCTCTCTGATTTTCAATTCCAAGCCATTATTGTTTACACCACCCGCTCATCCAAGCTTAAAGAACGTGGTATTCCCAAGCGGTCACCTATCTTGGTTCAAGGTTCAACTTTGCTTAACTTTTCAACATGATATGGATATAAACCTATATACTCGTGTGTGTATGGCGAATAATTAAGATGTTAAAATGTTAACCAGATCTATTTCCGCAGACTCTATTTGAAAATGAAGGAATACATGAAAAGAAAGCATTTGGTTTTAGTGCAGTAATATATTTATATTTCGCACGAACCAGCAGACACACACAAATAAAAGAGAACGTCACTTAAATGGAAAATTCTTAAGGGTGTTGCTATCGAAACTTAACAAAACATAAATCTACGCCCTGCATTTTTTATTCAAATATCTCTTTTATTTTGATATCCGTCTTTCCCAAGCCAATATTGATGACTATAACAATAGTTATATAAGATATATGAAAACACAAATTAATTCTTCAAATTAAATAAACTAAATAATAATCGCTTTAATCAACAACAATAACATTTACTCACTTTTATTTATTAGACATTAAATTATATCACTTAGCATCCTCCATAATTTATATATTTTTGAGAATTCTGAAAATCCTAGAAAACTAACGATATTTTTTACTTCTGTTTATAAATACTAGTTGCAAAATAAAATCTTTATATTTGATAAGAATACAAAACACGTCGGCTGAGTAAATTTCCGTTTGTCATTATTCATATATACATATAGATCTGAAATCTTCTGGGTCATTGCTCTAATTATTGGGTCAATAGCCCCCGTCATTTTAATGGAAAAACAGTTAAAATAATAGAAGTTGTGAATTACTACATTACTACAATATTCAAAAAAATCTAGAGTCGCATTTCTTCACGTTCAAAAAAAAAAAAGTTCTTAACTGTTAATAATAGAATATTTTATAATAAAACAGCTTTCAACGAGTATCACATTCATTTTCTTCTTGGAATTTTACCCGAAATTACCTGAAATTGAGGAAAAAAATAACATCTATGGATGGTAAATGTTTTACCGAAAGTACTCGCAATATGAAGCGAGCATCTAATCCATTGTACAATTAATAAAAATAAGGATCGTGTCGTTCAGCGAGTGGTCAGTGAGTTAATGTCTTATTTAATCTGTTAGAGAAGTGAGTCCGCTATTAATTACATTAACTTTATTGATTTATTCTTTGAATGACTACTTTACAATATATTTCTTTCAATCTATCTTTCTGTCTAGTTATATATGTGAATGTATGTGTGCGTGCGTATGTTCCACTAGAAAGTCTCTCTTTATTTGTTTAAGTCATCTGTATGCGTGTTTCTATCTCAGAACACTTTAATCCAATTCACTTCAAATTAAATCCCTGAGATCAGTTTATTTTCACTTTAATATGGAATCATAGTTTTTATTTTATTTATCTAAAAATATCCGCATTCTCTTATTTTTTAACGTTTATTTTTTTTAAATTATTTTTCTTTTCTCATTCTTACTTATTTCTCTTTCATTTTTTTTTTCAGTCATTTCCTTTCTTTTTGTTCCGTTCATTCCTTCTTTTTTTTTTTTTATTAATTCCTTTTCCTTCACCGGTTTATATTTTTCGTGTTACTCATTTTTTGTCGTCTGCTAATCCCACATTTATATCCATTTGCAATTCTTTTCCAGTATTTTTTTTTCATCGTTTATTTCCGTTGCTCTTACTCATCCTGCCGCCATTTTGGCAACGTCTTCATCCGTCATTTGTTTACATGTTTTGTTTGGTGTATTTGTAATTTTTTTTTCAGTAATTTATTATTCATCGCCGTCGTTTTTAATCTCTAAAAATTATTTTCAGTTTTGTTTATCGCTAACTTCATTTGGTTTAATCATTTATTTATTATATTTTATTCGTTAGACATGCGTGTCTTCTACTTTACTTTCAATTAACGAACGACAAGGATGATTTTGTTTTGATGTTGCTATTATCATTGTTAATAGTAGTAGCAACATGTCTATTCGTAAAAGTCAGCTACATTTAATGTAATCAAATCGTTTGGTTATTTCCTCCATAAAAAAAAAAAAAAAAATAAGTAAGCAAAAATCCAAAATAAACCCAAAGAAAAAAATGAAAGAAGCAGTCAAAAAAACGTAAAAATGAATAATTTACAAACTAGAATTGATTACTTAAATATCTCAGAAGAAGATTCATGAATGTATGTGTCGGATGGAGTGGTTAAGTCATGGAGATGAATAATGAAAGGTGAAGTTGATGATGTGATCGAATAATATAGGTAGATAACGACATACCGTCAAAACAGAAATTGAAGAAGGTTTCTAAAAAATATTGTAGAAGTATCATATTTTAAAATCTTTTTCTGTCTTTTTTTCTTTCTTTTTTATTTTTCGTGTTATTTTGTTTTTCTTCCTTCTTTCAGTTTTTTCTTTCACAAATTCTTTCTTATGTTCTCGACTTCTGTCTTTCATTCTTCTTTTCTCCAATTCTCTCTCGACGTCTTTTTTCTCGAAGTCTTTCTATATGTGTTACTCTACATCTTTCTTTTTTATTGACGTCTTTCTTTTTTCTCGACATCATTATATCTTTCTCTGTTGACTTCATTCTCTCTTGACTACTTTATTTCATCCTTTCTTTCTTCGTTTCATTCGTAACATATTTCTTTCTTTCTTTTTTTTTCTTTTTTCTTTCTTTCTTTCTCCCCCCTTTTTTCTCTCTCGACTTCATTCTCTCTTGACTACTTTATATCTTCCTTTCTTTCTTCGTTTCATTCGTAACATATTTCTTTCATTCTTTCTGTCTTTCTTTCTTTCTCCCTGCTTTTCTTTCTCTCTCGACTTCATTCTCTCTTGACTACTTTATATCTTCCTTTCTTTCTTCGTTTCATTTGTAACATATTTCTTTCTTTCTTTCTGTCTTTCTTTCTTTTTCCCCCCTTTTCTTTCTCTCTCGACTTCATTCTCTCTTGACTACTTTATATCTTCCTTTCTTTCTTCGTTTCATTCGTAACATATTTCTGTCTTTCTTTCTTTCTCCCTGCTTTTCTTTCTCTCTCGACTTCATTCTCTCTTGACTACTTTATATCTTCCTTTCTTTATTCGTTTCATTCGCAACATATTTCTTTCTTTCTTTCTTAATTTCTTTCTTTCTTCTTCATTTTCTTTCTCTCTCGACTTCATTCTCTCTTGACTATTCTATATCTTCCTTTCTTTCTTCGTTTCATTCGTAACACATTTCTTTCTTTCTTTCTCCTTTTCTTTCTCTCTCGACTTCATTCTCTCTTGACTACTTTATATCTTCCTTTCTTTCTTCGTTTCATTCGTAACATATTTCTTTCTTTCTTTCTTTCTTTCTTTCTTTCTCGACTTCATTCTCTCTTGACTACGTTATATCTTCCTTTCTTTCTTCGTTTCATTCGTAACATATTTCTTTCTTTCTTTCTTTCTTTTGTTTGTTTGTTTGTTTCTTTCTTTCTTTATTTAGTCCATTTGTATGATCACATTATTTCAAAATCCTCTTCTTAGTTTATTTGATTCTTTCTTTTTTTCTTTTTTCTTTCTTTCTTCCTTTCTTTCTTTCTTTCTTTCTTTCTTTCTTTCTTTCTTTCTTTTGTTTGTTTGTTTCTTTCTTTCTTTTGTTTGTTTCTTTCTTTTTACTTTCTTTCTTTCTTTCTTTCTTTCTTTCTTTCTTTCTTTCTTTCTTTCTTTCTTTCTTTCTTTCGTCCGTTTGTATCATCCCTTTATTTCAAAATCCTCTTCTTAGTTTATTTGATTCTTTCTTTCTTTCTTTCTTTCTTTCTTTCTTTCTTTCGTCCGTTTGTATCAACCCTTTATTTCAAAATACTCTTCTTAATTTATTTGATTCTTTCTTTCTTTCTTTCTTTCTTTTTCTTACATTTTTTTCTCTTATTTTTTTTTACGCTTTCCATTTTCGTTCCTTTTACTCTTATCATTTTGCCTTCCTCTATAGCTACTAACTTCTATCATCATCTTCCGACCTTTTCGTATTCTCGCTCCGCCCCCACTCCCATCCTACTTCCTTTATTTCAAATATAATTCCTCCACTCGATCCTCCATCTTGTTTTTCCATCTTATCTTTTCGCGGCAACCAATATGGTCTACAAATAGATCTATACAGTCGTCTTCCAATTTCCAGAATCCCTAGAATATAGCAAAGATAATCTCTGCAAATTCCAACTCTATGGTGCCTCCTCGAGATCCACATTAATTTACACCCCAAAGGCAATTCAACATTTGACCTTAACAAAAGATCGTTCCTCGACTGCTGGTCTCCTTTCACAAGCATCTGTCATTCAACAGAAAAATCTTTGCTAACGCTCTCTGATAGCCGCCTGCTGACAACGTATGTGAAAGATCACCCGCCATATTGTCGTTGCTGGCTGATCTGTGTCAAGAGGCGTTGAAGGTCTATTTGAAAAAAAAAATGACAATCTTGGACACAAGGTTTCAATGGGGACATCTTGAAAAAAAAAAAATGGATTTTTTTTATTTCCTCGGTGTTTAATCATCTTACGGCCATTTTTATTTGTTGTTATTTTCCTGTCTGACTTGTTATTTATTTATTTATTTATTTATTTTTTTAGAATTTTTCATTCATATTTCATTCGTTCTTTCTTCACGTTCGATTTTCATAAATAAACAACAAACAGAATATGTGGAAAATGGACGACATTTGTTTCTGACTATATATTCCGTTTTTCTTTCTCCTTTTTCATATTTTTTCTTTCGGACATTCTTTCATCGACCCTTTCTTTCTTCACTTCTGAATTTTCATTCATAATTGTTCATTCGTATTTCTTTGGTGCAGTGAGACATTCACAGATTCGAACATCAACCATACTGATTAGGAGAGGAAAGTTTCTCTGTGCCGGTTAAATAAAATCAATTTAGGCTGGTGCATAATTATCAGGCGTTTTTGTAGGCGAGTTATTTGCTAATAAAAAATAGTTTTTTTTAAATTTTTGAATAAAAAATATCTTATTTTCAGGTTATAAAAATGTGTGTCAATAATCATACACTCCGGAATAATCACTTAAAAATATTATTGCTTTATTAATATTATGTTGTTTTTCTGTTTCAAATCATAATTAACGTTTTTTTCAGACCGCAATTACAGAATGATATGATCAGAAATCGAATATCGCTTAGACGCTCTTCGTGAAAAAAATGGGACCCATATAGAAATTTATTAACTATTTGTATATAAACGTCACTATTTACTTCAGATTATGAAAAAAATTTTCCATAGTACCCAGGTTTTAATACATTTTTTCTCTCTCGTAATCTAGCTGTATGATGCCTTTTCTATAAATTCTTTCATGGTAATTGTTTTGATGAACCTCCGCTATGGTACCTAGACTTTAGAAATTTAAGCGCAGTACTTGATTGGCAGCAAGGTCCCACAATTTTACACTTGAATTGTTTCGAGGTATCCTCTATGTTATATGCTAACCATTTCTTTTCTCGCACTTTTCGCTTGTGGAACTCTCTTTCGATGAATTTCTTTCTACATCCTGGGTATAACGATAAACTAAAACCGGCAGCAAGGTCACCGATCAAGAGGTTCCGAGGAGCGTAGAACCACCGTTTTTGTTCCATGGTTTACCCAGACCCGGGGTGGTAACACCTGTTGGGGTTCCAGCTATGGGCAAATTGTTAATCCTCAAACTGGGGTAAAAACTCTTAAATTTCGGCAGTAAATGACCCATAAGAATGACCCTATATACCGCTAAACAAACAAACTGAAGAGTCTCATTTTTAGGCAGAGTCATATTGTCATCAATCGGTCACTCATCCAGGTATTGATGTAACGTGATACAAAGAGGGGGAGCAAGAGGAGGACAGCAGATATGGTCGAGATTAGAGAGGGAAGGAAGAGATAGGAATAATTTTAAATCGATTTTTATTAAAATACTTAAGAGTAAGGGAGTGGGTAAGCACCAGACATTGACCTATTCATAGCTGACCACTCGTATTCGAGGATAACCGTCTATGAGGGCGGCTATCCCATCTCTAATGCAGGCGCCTGTGCCTTATACTGCGTCTACGCTGTTACAGTTTCGGTGAAAGAGCATGTGATTCAGCGTGATCAGTAATTTGAACAAGTCCAGCTCGTGACAGATATCGACAGCCCAATTCCACTCACAATGTTAGGATCAACCCGTGTTATGGCTCTCAAGCAGCCTCCAGTCAGATAACATCAGGAAGTGGTGTTGAGATTCGAACCCTGGTCTCATGGTCAGAATCCGAACGTTCGAACCACTTGGCTACGTGGCCACAATTACTTACTGTTATATAATACATATATTAGGGTTTTTTTTATATTTTTTATAAATCATTCCATTCCTATGAAGGCAACAAAGCCACTAAAACACAAAGTGTTACTGACTTGTAAAAATTAAGAAAAAAAAATTATCATGGTCGTCGTCGACACCCGCTGACATCCGATTATCGGGATGGTCATCATCATCATCATCTTCCCATATTCCATATCTCCCCTCTGGTGGCAGTGGCGGAGATGGCTGTGAAGGCCTAGCCTACACATGAAGTATCGTGAGTACGAGTCAAAAGATAAGTGTGTGTGGTGGAGGCAGCTAAGCGAGTCGGGCCCTCATGACAGTACTTCGCAGATCCTCTTCATGTTGATGGTTGATCACGAAAGTCCTGGTAACCCCTCGCATGGTCCCACGTCAAGAAGTTTGATTTTTAAGGAGAGGGAACAAGAAAAGTAGAGGAACCAAGAAGACAAACGATAACGATTAGCATCCCATTAAAATTTGTGAAAATCAAAGTTAGCTGGAAAGCAAGCACACTTGTTTGTTTTGCAGCATATCAACTTCTTATGGATCATTTAATGTCGAAATTTATTTTTTGGGGAGCATTAGTAATTTCATTTACAAAAATGTTAAGCAATGTCTAGTCTGGTCAGTACCTTGATGGGTGACCGCTTGCTAGCAATATGACATTGCCTAAGAATGAGGATTTGGAGTTCATTTGTTTAGCGGCATATCAACTAATATCATTTAATGCTGAAATTGAATTTTCTTGGGAACATTAGTAATTTCATTTACAAAAATGTTAAGAAATGTCTAGTCTGGTCAGTACATAGATGGGTGACCGCTTGATGACAATATGACACTCCCTAAGAAGGATTTTTAATTTGTTTGTTTAGCAGCATATCAACTCCTCATGGGTCATTTAATGCCCAAATTTAGTTTTCTTGGGGGCATTAGTAATTTGCAGCCGATTCCATAGTAATTAATTTTACGAATGAGCATATTTATAAAGATGCGTAAATTTCAAGATTGGTTATTCCTAAATTTTCGCTTGAGGATGAAACAGGGCTTGATGCTTTAATTCAATTTAATTTTAATAATTATATTGAGGTTTTTGGCTTCCGTTTTTGAAACATGAGAACTCTTATGTAGCGAAGGAATCATATTTTTTTTTTTAATAATTATAATTTAAGCTCTACTTTTGTATGGAGCACTGTTTTTTTTTGTTTTTTTTTAAATAAAAACAAAAATACTAAAGAACACCGGATTATTTAACTAACGTGTTCTTTCCTATTTTTCTACATATTTTCGCGCGCGCGCGCACACACACACACACACACACACACACACACACATATATATATATATATAGTAAATCAAGTTTTCTTCGTACTGATTTTCTTAGATGACAGGAAGACTGATATAAGACAATCAGCCAATTATCATTCGACACCTTTCGGAGTTGTGGTGTAAGTTCAGATTAAACCCCGTTGATACCATTTCAGAGATATTAACTAAAAACTTTCTTGCTATTCAGCTAGATTTAGCTATCACTGTAGCAATCATGACGTTGCTCCACAAACACTAGACCCCTGTTTAGATCAAATAACACAGACAAGCCCTTATAAAATGCGTATTCTTTGATTCGGTATATAATAATGTTTATTTTTATAGCTGCGTCGCTAGCTACAAACGGTTTGGGAAAAAAAGAGCTTGCTTCACTTGTTTTTATCTCTTTTTCCCAGAATTCAGATTGTAAAAGAAATCTTTTAAGTAGAAGCCGTTTAGATTTTATGCATGACACATGACGCGAACTGACTCGCTATTATTTCCGAACGATGTAGAACACACAGTCCAACATTTGTTTGTGATATCATTTATGTTTATGTATATTTCGACTGTTGTCTAGATGTATACACGTATAAATGCTGTTTTCATTTTAACTTATTTTCTCTTGAATAAATCTTGCATTCAAGTTAAATCAGAAAAGGTTTCCTCTCCCTGAAAACTGTCATAAAAACGGAAATCTTTCATAAAACAAAAAAAAAAAAAGAAAAAATTTTAATCAAATATTGGAGCAAACAAGGGGCGGGCGTTGTTTTTACAGGGACTGCCAGAAATTCTATATTCAAAAGTAGAATTCTGTCAGTAAACACTAGTATGGGGATTTACTAAGCGTATCTTAGATGTAGCACAAGGCCGAAAGTATGGAGACGTCAGTAGGGATCGAACTCACCACTCAGTCGTAATTGCTTGTTAAGCATTACATCACGTCTAGGTGCCCAAGTAACTCTTGTAGGACCACAGACACTTGATTTGAAAGACATTTTATATAAAAAATTAGTGACACATTCAATAGCATTATTCTGTCAGTAACGTTTGCATTAAACTCTGACCACTGACAATCCCTTTTTTCTTTGATTGAAGTGATTTCCAATAGCCAAAAAATTAGTGATGGCTTTATATTACAAGTATATTGCCCTTATTCGAGACATTTTCACATGGATATTACATATGGAGCCCAACACATGTAAACAGTAAACTGTATCCTACCGCTTTCTCAGATTACTATTGGGTTGGTGCATAATTATCAGGCGTTTTTGTCGACGAGTTATTTGTTAATAAAAATAATAATTTGTTTACTTTTTTTTATTAAAATTATTATTGTATTTTTGGGTTATAAAAATGAGTGTCGACACTCATACGCTCCGGAATAATCATTTAAAATTGTTATTGTCGAATATCTTTCTTTTTTCATAATAAATACTTTTATATAAAAGAAAATATTAGGTTGGTGCAAAAATAATGACGTAATACTGTCGTTTTTTGACGTATTTTTTAACGTCAAAAAAACGACATTCTTACCTCATTATTTTTGCACCAACCTTATAGTTATACATTTACATTATACATTCAATAGCTTTGTTCTGTCAGTAACGTTTGCAATAATCTCTGACCACTGACAATCCCTTTTTTCTTTGATTGAAGTGGTTTCAAATAGCCAAATAATTAACAATGTCTTTATATTACATTGGAGTCGTTCTTTAAAAACTTCGTTGAAGATTTTTGCATGAATATTACATATGACGACCAACACGTCTAAACTGTAGCCAACTGCTTTCTCAGATTACTATGAGGTTGGTGCATAATTATCAGGCGTTTTTGTCGACGAGTTATTTGTTAATAAAAATTACAGTTTTGTTTACATTTTTGAATAAAAATATTATCTTATTTTCGGGTTATAAAAATGCATGTCGATATTCATACGCTCCGAAATAATCATTTAAAAATGTTATTGTTGAATTATTATGTTACTTTTTCATAACAAATATTGTTTAAAACGCCTGATAATTATGCACCAACCCAATATTAATAGTTTTATTAATGTTATGTGGTTTTTCTGTTTCAAGTCGTAATTAATGTCACAATTAAAGAATGATATGATCTGAAACCGGACATCGCTTGATAATTATGCATCAACCAAATAATTAAAAACGGCTTCAAGCGAATGAAGCCTGTAGGTCTTACAGATGACCATACTCTTTCGAATCGCTACAGAATCACAAACGAAAGAACTGTGTCAAATAACAAACCAGATCACTTGAAGACTTTCCCCTTCCGCAACAACTAAAACGGATAGTAACTTGAAGAGATGACAATGATACAACCAATATATTTGGTTCGACGCTTCTTTAACTAAAAGTTTAGAAAGAAAATACCCCGTCAAAACTGGAAAGAGACAGATTGTTAGAAGATTTGAGAAACCTATTTTCTGGAAAGATTCTGTTGAGGAAATGGTTTTATAAATTCCAATCGATAGAAGTACTAGCTGTCACTGAAGCTTTGTTATCATATTCATGATGTTTCGGCCGTTGAGAGGCCCGGGAGAGGCAGGGCACGTGGAACTAGAACAATCTAGCCCGCGTGGACGAAATAAAAGGGTTCATAAATTTGAAATTCCAATCACCTGAAGAAGGCCGGGGCGTACAACGGCCGAAACGTGGTGAATATGGCAATGAGGATGAGGTCAGCACTCCGAACAATGTAAATAGTGTAAATAGTTACAATACTTCATCTCAAAAATACAGACAGATCCTGAGGAAAACCGGACAGTACAACGGCCGAAACGTCAGGAATATGAAAACAAAGATGAGGACAACAGTCTGAATAATGAATACTTCATCTTTGAAATATAGACATACTTTATTATTTTTGTTTCTGTTCGTTTATCAGCGAACAGGTTAACGTAGAATTTCCCAAATGGTAAACGGCAAAGCCGAACAACTATTTACATTATTTAGACTATTGTCCTCATTTGTTTTGCCATAGTTAGTACAACGTTTCGGCTGTTGTACGCTCCAGCCTTCTTCAGGGTTGGAATGTCGAACTGAACTCTTTATTTCGCTCACTGGGCCAGACTGTTCTAATTCAACGTGCCATGTTTAATGGATGTCAGTTAACTTTGCAAGTTATCTTAACCGGGTATTGAACTCACACTCTTTGGGTCCTGTCACTGGATCTAACCAACACCTTTATCCATTGTGCCATGTGTCCTTGAGGACATCTGTGTATGAATTTCTGGGTATTATAAATCAAATGTCTTCAGCAATATAGATAGATACTGAAAGCCAAGCAAATAAGAAACTGAAATATTATGTAATACCAAGCCCTTTATATGAGGATGATGGACAATCTACTCACATCTGAAAAGAAGTCTGGGGTTAGCCAAAGTGAGGTTCTATAGAAGAATGCTGAAAATTCCATGGACACAGCGCGTAAGCAACGAATAATACATAAGATGGAAACAAAACAGACCAAGAGGCAGCCGTAATTTCTTAGATATATAATGAGGATGGCAGGCTTGGAGAATTTGGCACTTACAGGACATATTGAAAGCAAAAGGGACAAAGGAAAGAAGCAGATCACCTACCGAATCGGCTGGAGAGAATCGATAGCGGAACGGGGTCAGGAGGGATGGCAAAGAGAGAGACATTACTAAGAGACATAGGAGGTCGTGGAGCGCCATGATCTTCTATGTCCTAAAGGGAGACGATACATAGAAGATTAGTTTGAATCAATGGCGGAACGGGGTCAGGAGCGATGGTAAAGAGAGAAACATTAATAACAGACATAGGAGGTCGTGGAGCGCCATGAGACGATACATAGAAGATCATTTTGCCACAGTGAGCCAAGTTCTTAATATAATAGAGCGCAACTTGATTGGCCAACACTGCGCTTGTCGACATTTGAACCGCGTGCTTTCTCGGCTGGTTACTGTAAACAGCTGGCCCTCACCGCTTGGCTATCGCAGACAGTCGTACGCCGGGCCAAACACGTTTATTGATAATATCACTGCACATTCGGGGGCCTTAGACTAATGACCACACATTTTTAATATTCATGGAAAAAGCCTAACCCACACACGTGCTCGAGAGTGGAGCCTCGGCACACGTCCATTTCACAAGGGAGAAGTAAACTCATAATCGTGAACCATGCCCAATAAGGGTCAGTAGACATCGTGAGAAAGTAGAGAGCAAGAGAGAAAGGAGAGTAAGGAAGGGTAAAAGGAAGAGAATGTGTTGGGAGAGCAGGCATGCATCTGATCGTCTTGTATTAATGGTGAGAACGCAAAGGGTGTGACAGAGCGGGAAATACCGACTGGCTGGTTCGGAATAACAGAGACGTTAGTATCGAGGAGATGGGTGGTGATGGGCGCCGACCGAGGGCCGACCAGCTTCGCGGCCGAACGTTACTCGGAGTTTAATGAAATTAAGGCGAGGTTTATCAGGATGATGGAGTCGACTGGAATGGCGGGCTAACAGATAATGGAGAAAAAATAATGAGAGTGTTTTGCTGTGAGGGAGAGACGGACAGGGTCAGCGCATAGTAGATAGGGTATTGGCGGGAATGGGAGGGAAGAACGAGAGAAGGCGTTGAAATGGAAAGGTTAACGAATCTGAAGAGCATGCCCGAAGAGAACTGCTGATTAGGGGGAATACATCCAAGAAATCACCATCGAAGGAAAACTGTTTGCGGTAAAATGATAATTATCTTATAATGTCTGCCTGTAGATACCTATATGGGTCATGAAGAAAAATACTACTTTACCCATTTATATATACACACACACACACACACACACACACACACACATATATATATATATATATATATATATGATATATAATTTTGTATAATTTGATATATCAGTCAGTCAGAGCCAGTCATGTGACATGCGTGATACAAGCTTAGGCGATCATGTATCTTTTGATGCATGACTGACGAGGCAGATTTTTTTCCCGCCATTGGTTGCCATTTCTTTCCGCGGTAGACCAGTTCCCATCCAAGACTACAGAACCCGGTCTATTCTGCTATTTACCCATAGCTGGGAGAAGAAGAAAAGGGTTCATACATTTCCGAAGTGTATTAACACGTAAGTGAATGTAATGGATTCGACTTGAATTCGAACTCGGCTCTCCGATTCTTCAACCCGAACCGCTCCACCTTGCCTCTCTCGAATATATCATCAAACAGGATTTACAAAAAATAGTATGATAAATTGAAAAAAAAAGAAGGTTTTGTGACGCGTTTCATCCTTTAAGATTTCATCGGACTGGACGCTGTTGAAACTGCCACGTCTACACATGCGCACGAAACGAGAGACGCTTGTAGTTTCAAAATTTTGAAAGAATTGTTGGAGTTTTTGGGTACCTTGGTAGTAGTGAGTCAGCCAAAATGAGCTGACTCATTTTATAGTTCACCAATAGAAGGGTTAACCAATCAGAAGGCTCAAAATATTCAATGCGACGTGTATAAAGGCGGCCATGTTTTTTCATGAATATTCACTGCCAGCCTTTGATATCGAAGACTGAAGAATTACGGAACAGCTGCTGGTGGTATTGGCGATATGGTCAGATTCAGTAGAGTGTCTGACTCGTGAGTGTTAATCTTTAACGTTGTTTTATTGAACAGATTACGTACTGCGCGGTATTCTATATTCATAGACTAGGGTGAACATGGTCAACCAGAATATATTTGATAGATATTTTTTAAGGATATAATTTCACTCTAGCCAAATTCATCTTTTTCTTTTTCTCTCCATCACATTTGTCCCTGACTAACCTACACTGTGATAACAGAAAATCTTCCAATAATGGTGATATATTGTAAGAGTCTTCACGTAAGAATGGTGATGAATTGTAAGAGTCTGGACGCAAATTTACTAAAGATCAAGGGACTTTCCAGGCATTTTCGTCTTAGTGAATTATTTTCTCTTTTAATCGCATTTCCTAAGTCCAAATTGTGGTCAGTTTCGTTACGAGGAACAACCACTGCGGGTTGTGTGTTGTTTTTTTTTTGTTTTTTTAAAATGCCCCTTTTTTTTCTTTCATAAAAATTTTAATCTACAAGCGTTTCTAGTTTCGTGCGCATGTGTAAACGTGTCAACATCAACAAAGTTCATTCCAATGAAATCCCAACGGATGAAACGCGTCACAAAGACATTTTATCCAATTTATCATACTTATGCAGTGGTGAACAAAAACTTTTACAGTTGAGTTAAAGGGCTATAACTGAGACATCCAGGAGAGGCATGGCACGTGGAACTAGAACAATCTACCCACGGTGGACGAAATAACGGATTCATTAATTGAAAAATTCCAATCACCAGAAGAAGGCCGGAGAGTACAACTACCGAAACATGTAAACTACTTGGCGATTCCCATGCGATCTGCCCGCACATGTTGGTTGTGTAAATTTGTTATTCCATCTCTTCCAAACATTGCCTCATCTGTACACAAGACTGAAGAGACAAACGGATCAGCAATTCGTGCAAAAACCATCGGCAAATGTCCTCCGGTGGTGAGTGATTAGAGGGCGAAAGACGCTGCAAACGCTGCAAATGATACGGATACAGGAGCTACTCTTGAAGTACCCTCTGTACGGTACTATGAGATGCGGGACACACTTGGGCCACTTGAAGTTTACTGATACCCCGATCGTCTTCGACTACCTGTTAATGTGTTCGCAGTTAGGCGCACGAGCGGATCTCGGTCTACCTCGATCCATAGTTTGTGGTACCACGGATCATGTTTCACCAACGCGACGATAAACAGCAGCAAAGGTTCGATGACTTGGTTGCCTTCGGTCGGGAAACGCAAACTGATACAGGCGCGCAGCCTCGCGTCCATTACCATTCGCTTGGTCGTATGCAGAAATCATATCTTCCTGCTCACGATATGAATATCCTGTCATTCTTAAACGGAACACTGATTACTTAACTTACTACCAAACACGTTAAACGTTGAATATAGACTAGCCATATATGTACACGATTTACAAATGTAACCTAGTCTAAATGCCAAGACAGTGCTGTAAACTTTCTTTAAACGTCATAGCTCAAAAATGGATAATTGGTTTGGTTTGTTTTACGGCATATCAAACTCAACGAGTCATTTAATGTCGATGAGATTTTTATTGCTGTTAATAATTTTCCTCAAAAATGTATTGCTGGTAATATTTTTTTTCAAAAATGCAGCGCTGGTATTAAAACTACGTACCGTGCCTCACCCGGATGTCTCGGTTATATCCCTTTAAGTCAACTCTCCAGTTTTCGTGGGAGGGGTCAACTATTTACCCATAGTTGGGACCCAATCAGGTGCTACCACCCTGGGTTACTGGAAACCCTGAAATTAAGACAGAGTTACCCAAAATAACGATGTAATTATCCTCTGGGACATGCAAAATTCAAATTGAGAGGGAAATAAATGCCAACAGACAAGAATTTCAGGAAGTGTATCCTTATTGGCATAGCAATATCATCTGAGAGAAAAACACCTCCATGAAAATTATCGAGAAATTGTCCAAATACAAGGACTTGGAGATTGAGATTAACAGGATGTGGGGAATAAAGGCTGGGACGGTACCAATAGTAATAGGAGCACTGGGCCTCCTGAGAAATGGAATGGACAATTGTACTGTGTCCCAGGTAGAATCAACATACAAGTTACTCAGAATATTGGTCTACTAGGAACATCTCACATATTAAGGAAAGTACTATGAATTAAATGATGATTTTTCTATAGGACCTAAGGACCATGGTTTGGATCCGGATCGACAGGATACAAAGTAAGAAACTTAAAATACACAAATAATAATAATAATAATAATAATAATAATAATAATAATAATAAATTAATTTTTTAAATGTTATTAAAGACCACAAACAAAAAAGATGCCTCCTTATTGATATGGCAGTCCCTGCTGACTGCAATGTATCTTTGAAGATATTCAAAAAGCTGTCAAAATACAAGGACCTTGAAATAGAAATCTCGAAAATGTGGCATATGGGAACATCAACAATCCCTGTTGTAGTTAGATCCCTAGGACTGGTTGGAAATAATTGCAGCAGACTAATTGAAGGGATTCCTGAAAGTCCATGCCTCAAGGAGATACAAAATTTTTTTTTTTTTTGTCAGTGGAAAATGTCATGATGCCATTTCTAACCTTAGGTCCCTGGGCGGGACCGGGAAAGAAATGTGTAAACGCCAGAAATCAAAGAAAATAATAATAATAATAATAATAATAATAATAATAATAATAATAATAATGATAATAATCTTGATATCGAGCGTAGGTTCGTACCTGCGAAATCGATTAAATTTTCTAAAAAAAACAAGAAAAAAACCCTCCCGAGAAATGAGGTGAACATGTCATTGTATAAAGAAGATTTTATTTGCAAGCATCTAAAAGTCCTCGACATCAAGGTCACGCTATTTGATACGTTCGTTTATTGGTAATATGCTGTTTAGTTTTTTTTCTCTCAAGCTAATGCGTGCTTGCTTTGTTTGTCATCCACGAATATATCCGACTCTAACGATAGGATAATCCATTCGGCAGATTAATCTAATCTCTAGCCAGATGCTGCGCGGTATCATAATCATTGTCATCATCATCATCCATCATCATCATCACTCCAAACACCGAGTGCAATATTTGTGATGCACTCTGCGTAGAAGGTGCCTCGGGCAATCATGACAGTTACCATAATCTTCTATTGGTTCAATTTCGGTTTTAAAAAGGGTTTTGCTGCTGCGTCCTGATCGAGTCATTGAGCCGATTGTTTAAGATTGTAATAAAGGATTTTATTTTCTCATCCTAAGTCACTATTCGATCAAGAAATGGAGCGTTCTTTGAATTTCACCATTTGCGTTGTGGTCTTCGTAGGAGATCCCTCGGATGATTCTCCAGTATCTTATTTATTATTCTTGGATTCTTCGCAGTAATTCTGCTGATAATATCCAAGATTTACAGGCATACAGAAAGATTGTGAAGACCAATGCACACAACAGTCTCATCTTTCTTTCAAATATTGATGCAATAATATTTAAGTAGTATTATCCATATTTTCAGGCCTTGATTTTATGAAATTTGATCACACACACACACACACACACTAGTTTGTTTTTCTTTCTATATCTTACCTTCTTTTCTACTGTTTTTCTTTTGCCAGAAGATGATAGTGGAAAGTCTGCCTTTTCATCTTTTGCCTAACGTTGTAGGATGGCTGTGGAAAGATTGTTGGTTCCTATGACGTCACCATACCATTTCACCTTTCGCATCTCATTTCTAACGCTTCGATTATTTGTTGCAACCCTGTTAATGACCACGATTGCAACTTTGCCAATGCCCAAGATTGCAACCCTGTTAATGGCCAAGATATGTCCATACCATTTCCACAGGGGAGATGAGGTCTTCCAATAGGCTTGCTTCTTATCTTATGGTGTCTGCATCAAAAATGATAAAATATCAGTCTAGAATGCCTAGGATGATTCTATAGTATCCCATTTCTAATTCTTGGATTCTTCGCTGCAATTCTGCTGATAATATCCAAGATTTACAGGCATACAGAAAGATTGTGAAGGCCAATGCACACAACAGTCTCATCTTTCTTTCAAATATTGATGCAATAATATTTAAGTAGTATTATCCATATTTTCAGGCCTGGATTTTATGAAATTTGATCACACACACGCATACACACACTCACACAGACACATATAGACACATAATTTTCAAAGCTTCTACCAATCTTTCTCCTTCAAAAAGATTGTTGGGTCTTATGACGTCACCATACCTTTTTAAGTCTCTCTTCTTGACGCTGGTCATGAGATCTTTCAAAGAGCCTGTCCGATGGTGCCACAATATTTGTGACGCGGTCTGCGTAGGAGATGCCTCTGACAATCATGACTGTCACCACAATTTTCTATTGTTACAATTTCGGTTTTGGAAAGGGTTTGGGTGCTTCTTCATGATCGAATCATTGAGTCGATTGTTGACGATTGTAACAAAGGATTTATTTCTCCTCGTAAGTCACTATTCGGTCAAGAAATGGCCCATTAGAATTTCGCACTTGAAAAAGTTGAATTCTTTGACTTTCACCACTTGCGTTGTGGTCTTCGTAGTAGATGCCTTGGATTATTCTGTAGCATCTTATTTTTAATTCTTGGATTCTTCGTTGTAATTATGCCTCTTAATCTTTTGCCTAAAGTTGTAGGATGGCAGTGGAAAGATTGTTGGCTCTTATGATGTCACCATACCATTTCAAAAGATTGACGCTGGTTATGAGTTCTTCCAACGATGGTATCTCACACTGCACCATTTGTGATGCACTCTACATAGGAGATGCCTAGGATGATTCTGTAGCATTGTATTTCTAACGTTTGGATTTTTCACTGTAATTCTGCTGATAATGTCCAAAATTTACAGGCATACAGAAAAAGTGAAAAGGCCAATGTATGAAGCTGTCTGATCGTTGATTTTAGGCAGATGGTCTTGTCTTCAAAACCTGTTGTCCATATCAATTCCACTGGGGATATGAGGTCTTCCACTGGGCCAAATTCTTATCTTGTAGTGCCTGCATCACAAATGATAAAATACTAGTCTACATAAGTCTTATATATATATATATATATATATATATATATATATATATATATATATATATATATATGAGGAAAGAACAGTTTTCGTGTGACGCGTCTCCAGTTCATCAAAACCTTCCACTTTGTTATACTTTATTCCGCTAAAACTGTTCTTGATACGGTGTGATTGAAAAGTAACTCCCCCTTTTAAAATACTTATAATGTATTTATTAAATATAATTTTTACAAGAAATGGATATGAGAGGAAATCGTCTGTCGTGAGGTTTTATTTAAAATTTGATATTGGCTCCAGATTTCGTTAACATCTTCTGGAGCCGGCCAGGAATCGCGTAAATTGATTTCACAAGGAACTCTTGTGGTATGGAAGACATAACTATTTATGAATAAAAATGACAATAGGAAAACTGGTAATTGCTGACGCGTTTCGTCCAATGTGGATTTTATCAAAGCAAAATACGAAAATACGTATTTTGCTTTGATAAAGTCCACATTGGACGAAACGCGTCAGCAATTACCAGTTTTCCTATTGTCATTTTTATTCATAAATATTGTCTCTCTACTGATTAATTCGGAGAAATTTACATAACTATTTGTATTCGCCCTTAAAGTTCTTCCAAAGTTTGGTTTGGTAGACTTGCTCCTTTAACAAACCCCAAAGTCACAGTGTGTTAAATCGAGACTCCTAGATGCCCACTCATACATGAAATGGGAAGTTCTTTTTTAATCACCTTGTATATAAATCCAGACCCTTTGAAATAATACTGTAAGAATTCCGGTCTCCTTTTTCCCACGAGGAGTGCGAAATCTTTAGCTGGTTGAACGATTGGCCCCGGTAAGTACAGTTTTTACAGTAGCCATTTGAAAGGTCGAAAAGTCTTGATAAAGATTTTTATTATCTCGCTTCTGATTGGTTAAAAAAAAAGTATGATGAAACTACTTGACGTATTCTCTACGACTGACATAATTTTGATGACCTAGAATTGCGGATCACCTTTTGTAAATTGTTACTGCCCTTATCAGGATTCTCTTTTTAGGCAAAACTGTTTTGAAACAGTATCTAAGGACCAGACGACATGTTATCGCAATTTCTGAAGCTACACATAATTACGCGATGTATAAGTGTGTAAGATTGAAACTGAGGAGAAAAATGTCTTGCACGACACAGGGAATCCACTTTTCTAGCGGCTGATCTAGCTATTAAGTTATCCCACCAAATGTGAGACTGAGAGGATTCAATGAATTACTGCCAATGAGTCTAGCATCAGCCATCTTCGTGTAAAGTAAAAATTCTCGAAAAATGTCTAAAAGATAGCAGTTGCATTTTGGTAGCGCTAGAATTTACAACCCATCGATAAAACATTCCATATTACTAGCGTCCTGGGTATGACGATAAACTACATCCACGTCTTGGGTAAGACGCTAAACTACATCCCCGTCCTGGGTCTGATGATAAACTACATGCACATCCTACGTAAGACGCTAAACTACATCTGCGTCCTGACTAAGTTGATAAACTACATCCGCGTCCTGGGTAAGACGATAAACTACATCCGCGTCCTGGGTAAGTCGATAAACAGCATCCGCGTCCTGGGTAAGTCGATAAACAACATCCGCGTCCTGGGTATGAGGATAAACTACATCCGGGTCCTGGGTAATACAATAAACTACATCCGCATCCTGGGTATGATGATAAACTACATCCGCGTCCTGTGTATGACGATAAACTACATCCGCGTCCTGGGTAAGACGATAAACTACATCCGCGTCCTGGGTAAGACAATAAACTACATCCGCGTCCTGTGTATGACGATAAACTACATCCGCGTCCTGGGTATGACGATAAACTACATCCGCGACCTGGGTAAGACAATAAACTACATCTGCGTCCTGGGTATGACGATAAACTACAACCGCGTCCTGAGTAAGACAATAAGCTACATCCGCGTCCTGAGAATGACGATAAACTACATCCGCGTCCTGGTCATGAGGATAAACTAAATCCGTGTCCAGGGTAAGACGACAAACTACGTTCAGCAGCAAGGCCTCTGATTAGGAGGCTTTGAGGAGTGTGGAGCTACCTCTTAATTCCTGGTGTTCCCAGGTCCACCCTGACCCCGGGTGATAGCACCTGTTAGTCGTCCCAGCTCTGGCCAAATAGTTGGCCCACCAAACTGCGGTCAAAACACTATGAAAGTGTAAAAATAGGTTTTATACCAGAAATACTTTGTAGAAACATTATTGCCAGCAAGGCATTTTTGAAAAAAATCTATTTTGCCAGCAATAAATTTTTTGAAAAAAAAAATATTGCCGCTGATACATTTTTGAAAAAAAAAAAAAAAAAACGAGCAAGAAGAATTTTGTTTTTCATTAAATAAACCATTGAGGTTGATATGCCTTAAAACAAACCAACCAAACCAAACTATATGACTGGTGGTCATCTTTTATAGACAATTTACATTTTTATATATTAACGTGCGTAGACCGCATCACAAATGGCGTAGTTAATGACAACATTAAATAATAAACAGGCTTACTCTACGACTTCATAGACATTGTCAAGAAGAGAAGGTCGAACACGTCAGGAGCGCCAGTTGGCTTTCCGCTGCCTTCTTACAGGATATCACCTCAGGCAACAGAAGATTAGAAAAAACAAAATTAAACGGGTTGACGACGTCATGGAGTGAATTGTAGCGCAAACGAGACGTAAAACAGATGATCAGTTGACCAACAGCACAACGACCCTACCGTCCTGGGTATGACGATAGTTCCATCAGCGTCCTGTGTAAGACGATAAACTACATCCGGCAGGAAGGCCTCTGATCAGAAGGTTGTGAGGAGCGTGGAACCACCTCTTAACTGCTGGTATTCCCAGGTTCACCCTGACCTGGGCTGGTAGCACCTGTCAGGGTCCTAGCTATGGGCAAATAGTTATCCCACCCAAAAGGGGACAAAATAGATTTTTAATACAAGCAACACTTTTTTTTGTGTGAAATGTTTACCGGTGATATATTTTTTAAGAAAATTATTGCCAGCAATAAATTTTTGAAAAATAAAAAAATAGCGAGCAATGCAATTTTTAAACAAATATTACCAACAATATATTTTGGGAAAAATAATATTAGCAGCAATAAAAAATTTTGTCGACATTAAATTACCCATTGAGGTGTTGATATACCCAAAAACAAAATAAACCAAAACCAAAAATACGTCAATGAAACCGGATCTACAAACTGATTTCTTACAAAGAAAATATATTCTATCCAGACGAATCTATCCTAAAAATCTTGTCACCATTAAATAACCCATTTAAGTGTTGATATGCCGTAAAACAAAATAAGCCCAAACCAAAAATACGTCAATGAAACCGGATCTACAAACTGATTTTTTACAAAGAAAAGATTTTCTATTTATACGGACCTATCCTAAAACACTTGTCGGCATTAAATAACCCATTGAGGTGTTGATATACCTTAAAACAAAATAAACCAAAGCCAAAAGTACGTCAATGAAACCTGATGTACAGACTGATTTCTTATACATATTCTATTCATACGAATCTATCCTAAATATCTTGTCGGCATTTAATAACCCATAGAGGTGTTGATATGCCGTAAAACAAAACCAAACAAAACAAGCAACGACCCTACAAATATACACAGTCATTATTGTTATTGTTGATGGGGATGATGATGATGATGAAGATGATGATGATAGATTTCGTAAATTTTTAGAATGAAATATAAACTTCTGCTTCATAATCGGCAATTTTTGAGAAGTCGAAATGCACTTTACGATTTTGTTCACCCCCTTTCTTTTTTTCACTGCTTACCCAGACGAAGGAAAAGAAATAAACCGAAGTTATCCTATCGCATATGCAATTATCGAAGCCACTCTGGACAAAACGAAAGAAGAATGGCGGGATAAATGAAACCTTGGCGAAAAACCGGGACTGACAGTCTCCAGCGTCTCCTAATAAGTGTTTCTGAAGCCCATGGCCTATATTCAAGGAACAGAAGAGACGTTGGTGCTAATGAGTATTTTAGATTGCATTAGCGTGCAACGAAGGCGAGGTGAGAAACCTCGAAGCTCTCCAGAGACACAGAAGAAAATGGCGCCCAGTTAGAGTACGCTGGATAGATATGGTAACGAGGAATTGGCGGCTTTAAGCAACACGAAAACGAGGTTTCGCGTCAGATATTTCAAAAGAGGCAGGTCGACAGAAAGGCGGGCAAAGCTTCAGGGTTGGATTATAGCTTTTAGCCACTAATGTAGTCAAGATATTTCATACCAATCCCGGCCGCGCCATATTGAAGAGGCATATAATGTTTTACTAACGTTTTGTACAAGTTAAATAATCATTTTGTTTATTTAGTATATAAATTCGAAAAGGTACTTTTCTCCCAATTAACCCAAACTTAATAGATAAATATGTTATATAACAAAATTTCTTAAGCGTCAGATAAATGAAAGACGCAAGTTCGATCCCCACGGGAGGACATATTTCATTTACTCAGATTTCTAAAAGGTGAAGTCCAAAAGACTTATTACACAGTGTTAAATAAATAAATATAAATGTGGCGTCTATTTTAGACAAGAAGTGTCCACTATAATAAATTATGAATGGATAAAAAAATGTGGTATTAAAAATAAATTTTGGTCTTGAAAAGGACTTCGAATCTGTGGTTGACTGGGTAGGAAATGGCTTGTAAACTTTAATGCCTCCAAAACGAAACTACTCTCTTTCATCCACCATAGGGAAACCTCCCTGCCTCCTATCAGCATAGCTGATGTTCAACTTCAACTGTGTGTGTATGTGTGTGTGCACGCGCGCGCGCGTGTGTGGATTGTGTGTGTGTTTATACTTAGGCGGATTTTTAACAAAGTGAACTAATTTTCTGAAATGCTTCCAAGTACGAGAGAATCAAAACCTGCGCGTATATTTATATATTTCCAAAGCACAAGAATAGGAATATTTCTAATAGTACGCATATATATATATATATATATATATATATATAGGTAACTATACTCGTTTCGAAAAACCTTCGAATTTTTGATTTACCAATAATCAAATCAATCACGAATGAAAAAAGGTTTAAAAAAAAGAAAGAGCTAGAAACATGAAAGTCTGTCGAAAGAAAATCGCACAGATACAGGTTTAAAGCCCAAAGAAAAAAAAAACGACACGAGTAAACAACTAACTAAAAGAGCTCAATAACACCGTAGAGCAGACCCCATCCGTAAATGGGAAATATTAAAAAAATGTCCCAAATATAAAGCAGGCCAAAAATTTTGTAAGCTATGGACAGAGGAGAAATTGACCATAGCTTTATATAATCAAGCTAACGATCTATTAAACACTAAAACCGAGATTCTTAACATATGTAGGCATAGAAAATCTTGGTTATTGAATTGGTTAATTGGTTAACCTCCTCGTTTGTATTGTCATTCCACCTTTATTGTTCGTGTTTTAAATATCCACCCACTTTTAGTGGTTTGAATAAATCTTTACCCCCTCCGCCGGCTTCTTGTGTTTTTTCTTCTTTTTCTTTTTCTTTGGTCACGTGGTATGATTTTGATTATCGCCTAAAATATACTGTTTTGATTTTGCCTCTTCAGCCAGCTTTCCCTGACGATCCGCTTAGGTGAAACCTGGGTAGGCTTGTCTGCCTCACTAGGTTTGTCTATCTATCTATCTATCTATCTATCTATATATATATATATATATATATATATATATATATATATATATATATATATATATATTTGTTATATTCATAGAGGGATAACATTTAATAGCGAGAATCAAGCGTTTAGAGATATATAATATAAATTAGTATTGCAATGTGACATTCAGTTTCACGCCGTAATACGTAATATATATATATATATATATATATATATATATATATATATATATATATATATATATATGTATATATATATATATATATATATATATATATATATATATATATATATATATATATATATAGTACGATTCAAAAAGTAATTTTAAAGAAACGCTCCTGGGAAGTGTTTTGACAGAGAACGGTAAGTGCGACACTGAGTTCCGAAGACGTATTGGGATGACTAAGGTCACATTCCTAAAGCTGAGCAGAGTATTGAGAGACAGGAGAATTTCTTTGGTAACAAAGAAAAGAATACTGAGTGGTTACGTGACATTTGTCCTTTACGGCAACCAATGTTGATGAAGAAGAGACTCGAGGCGACAGGTTCTACATAAGGATGCTGAGTATATCATGGACCTATCGTGTGAGTTTAAATATCTGGGAAGCGTCTTGACAGGAGACGGTAAGTGCGAAACTCAGAACCGTAGGCGTATTGGGATGGCCAAGGACACATTCCAAAAGCTGGGCAGAGTATTGCGAGACAGGAGGATCACTTTGGTAACAAAGAAAAGGATACTGAGCTGTTACGTGACATCTGTTCTTCTTTACGGCAGCGAATGTTCGATGACTTCCTCAAAGATGAAGAAGAGACTCGAGGTGACGGAGATGTGGTTCTACAGAAGGATGCTGAGGATATCATGGACCTAGCGTGTGAGCAACGATGGGGACTTAGAGAGGATGCAAACAAGAAGGAATCTTGTACTTAACATTAGGAATAGGCAGCTGAAGTTCTTGTGTTACAATGAGGAAGGAGGGCCAGGAGAATCTGATACTCACAGGTCCAATAGAGGGAAAGAGAGACAAGGGAAAACAACGCATGACATACCTAGCGGCCTTAAGAAAATGGATGAACGTGATCTGAGGAGGTAGCAGAAGGAAATAACTTGGGAGCTGCTAGAGATAGAGGGAGGTAGAAAGCCATGATCTCCTACGTCATGAAGTAGCGTTAAAAAGGCCTTACTCTCACGGGGTATACATAATGCACGCAAGAGTGATAGGGGAAGACAGTGAGTCATCTACCTGACAAATTTTGTGAATGGATGTCGGAATGTAGTGCGAGAGTAGAGGGGGGAAAACTATCAACGATTACGTTTAATACACTTATTTTTCTATCTCAATTACTGGCGTTGTTTATTTATTTGTGCAAGATTCCATTCACGGAATCCACAACAGTAATAGAGGATAGAATAGAAATAACGATCAATCTAGACGTCACGCAACTTCCTACATATGCGTTTTCTCTATAGTGACGTGGCTTACTTAATTCGATAATGGGGTCGCCTGTGTTTGCTCACTGGCTAAATTCAAATTAAAGTTTCGACAGCGACATTTTATTCCTATATATAATAAAAAAAAAAGCGTTCGTTGTTCACTGTAACAAAACTGACCACAGTTTTGAAATAGGGATAGCTACTTTGAATAAAAGAGAACATAATCCACTAAGAAGCCACGGTACATTCGTGACCAGGATCTTATAATACACACACACACACACACACACACACACACATATATATATATATATATATATATATATATATATATATATATATATATATATATATATATTGTGTGTGTGTGTGTAAAATATAAAATCCAAAATTAAAAAAATTATCAGTTTGCCTGACGATCGCAAATAGCGTGAAACCCAGGGTCACAAACTCACACCAATTCAACTTAATATATATATATATATATATATATATATATATATATATATATATGTATGTGTGTGTGTGTGTGTGTGTGTGAATGTATGCATGTGTGTGTGTGTGTATTACAAATATCTGACAATCCCGAAAAGAAAATAAGTCACAAAACGGAAATACATCCATCCAAGTAAAGCTTTCTTTTTTTTTTTTTTTTTTCTTTCTCGGCCAAGTCTACCAATTAATTTTCTAGCCAGTCTTTTCTGAAATCCAATTTTAAATTAGGATGTGGAAAAATAAAATTAGCCAAAGGATAATATCCAGGGTGCCATCGTCTCTTTTAATCACGTCCATTCGATGCGTACTTTAGAGTATAGCGCTTCAAAAGCAAATGACGTGTCAGTTTACTAAGTCTCCAAAAAAGATCGACTTCACCAATGACGTTTTAGAATGAGAAGGATGAAGAACACGGTGCTTAGCATGCAATAAAACGGTGTCTTAGAGACAGAAAGAAATAGAGAAAGACAGAGAATAGTTGCAGGAGGGAAGAAATGAAAAAGAAGAGAGGAAAAGAAATGCACGAAAGAGAAACATTATGAAAAGAAAGAAAGAAAGAAAGAAAGAAAAAGAAAGTAAGATAGAAAGAGGAAGAAAGTAAGATAGAAAGAACGAAAGATAGAAAGGGGGAAATAAATGAATAAAGAAAGAAAGAAAGAGAGAAAGAAAGAAACGTAGAAATAAAAAGATAGAAAGAAAGAAAGAAAGAAAGAATGAAAGTGAGATAGAAAGAAAAAAAAAGTAAGATCGAAAGATAAAAAGAGAGAAAGAAAGAATGAAATATGGAAAGAAAAAGAAAGAAAGAGAGAAATAACGACAGAAAGAAAAAGAAAATAAGAAAGAAAGAAAAAACAAAGAAATACAGAGACAAAGAAAGAGACAGAGAAAGAGAATAAGGAAGAAAGATAGAACGAAAAAGAAAGAAAGAGACGGAAAGAAACATAGTAATAAATAAAGTAAGATAGAAAGAGAAATATAATGAAAGAAAGAAAGATAAAAAGAAAAAGGAAAGTAAGCAGAAATTACCATATTGAAATGAAAGAAAATTATTGGAGAAAAAAGTGCAAAGGAAAATAAAAATTTGAATAAATTGACTAATCGAAAAAATATATTATAAAGAAAGAAAATCTTTAGAAAAAGAATAATGGTGACGAAAAATAAAGGAATAAAGAACAGAATGAAAATACTGTAAAGAAAAAAAAGAAAAGTTGGAAAATTGATAGAGTAAAGAGAGAAGACAAAGAAAAGAACGAATAGACATTGAAAAGAAATAAAGCAGGAAAGGAGAAATGGAAAGAAAGAAAGAAAGAAAGAAAGAATATTTTTAATGAAAAGAAAGGCACAAATAAACATCGAAAAAAAAAGAATAAAGAGAAAAAAGAGTGAGAAAAAGAACGCTAAAAAGAAAGAAAGAAAATTGGTAGTGAAAAGAGAGAAGAAAAAGAAAGGAACTATTAAACAACGAAAAGACAGAAAACAAAAAAGAATAACGAAAAAAGAAATACTATTGTGATAGAAAAAAAGAGAAAAATACAGGAACAAATAAACATTGAAAAAAGAAAGCAAGAAAGAAAGAACGCGGGAAAGAAAGAGAGAAAAAAATAGGGAAAAGTGATAGGAAAAATAGAGATTAAAAAAAAGGAAAGAATAAACATTGAAAAGAAAGAAAGCAAGAAAGAAAAAAAACGGAAGGAAAGAAAGAATATTGTTACAGAAGAAAGAGATAAAAAAAAGGAAAGGAATATAAGCAGTGAACACAAAGAAAAAAAAGAGAGAAAAAAAGAAATCAAAAAATTAATTAAGAAGAAAAGGAACTAATAAACAATGGAGAGAAAGAGAAAATAAGAAAAGAAAAATGAAAGAAAAATAGTAAGAAATGAAAATCCTTATTAAGAAATTAGGTAAGAAACAAATTGAAAACATTTATCTTTTTATTATTCTTGGTTAAGCTAATTTTCTTACTTTCAATCATTTTCCCCTTTTCATTCATTCATACATTATTCTTTTTGTCTGTCTTTCGTCTTTATTTCTCTATTATTTTTGTTGCAGACGACATGTTTGGAACGACATTATCTCGCCTGCCCCATTTGCTCGTGTCGTCTGATCTCCAACCAACTTCCCGCCTTTCCCACACCGATTGCTATAACTCTTCGCGTCCTTATCCATCCTTCTCGCGTCTGTTTCTCTTAACGACAAGCATTTTATTGTATTACAAGCTCGACCTGCTTACCCATCCAAAATTGACTCATTGCTGCAAATAGACTCATCTCTTTCTCTGTCTTTGGGTTTTCATTCATTTATTTATTCGCCTGCTCTTTTATTTTACATCCCAAATTACTGTGATCGGAATATATCAGCATTTTTCTGTTTACTTTCTTAATTTCTTCCTCGAGTTAACGATTTGTCATTCGTTTTTTGTACAGGACAGTTGGTTGGTTGATTTTGTTTAGCGGCATATCATCATCTCTATGGGTTATTTAATACGTAAATCTACAGTATTTTCCGGCTTACAAGCCTCGTAGACTTGGAAGACGCATCCTAATATTGGAAAGAAATTTCTAAGAAAACAAAAAGTCATTCTCATACAACAAGACATTCTCTATGCGTATTGCTTACATTAATCACTTTGTATGGCAATGACATACTAGTCAAGAGCAGAAACGCTCCCACCGCTGCGAGTAAACAGCGTGTTTAAGTTTGTGGCTCGGCTTCAGGAAGGTTTATAGGCTTGGAAATACTTGTAATAGCTAAGTACTGGTGTTACTGTTGCTGTTTTTTGTGTATATGTATCTACTAGTAAGTTAACCTAAATGCCCCGACTCACTTTATAGTCCACCAATAGAAGGTTAACCAATCAGAAGACGTAGAACATTCAATCCGTCGTATATAAAGGCGGCCATTTTGTTCACACTACCCGAATGTCCAGTCCAGCTTGTCAGGCGAAGAGAAACAGAAGGACGGACTATGCTCTGCTACCTTTTACTAAAATATCCACTGCGAACCCGAACAACGCTTTCCTACTGTCTTCGAAATATTCACTGCTAACCTCTGGATTCTCTACACAAGACGACCGTCATTATGAACAACAGTTACATCATATAAAAGGCTGAATTAGATAGATAGCTAACATTATAGTGTAATGACTCAACAGTCAAGCCAATTAGGTGACCGTCCAAGTTTATTTGAGTCTGGACGTTGCCTTACATTCGTCTTGGAAGAAACCCACGTATTTTTCAGGTTATTTTTTAGGAAAATAGTGCGTCTTGTAAGCCGGAAAATACGGTAAATATTTGAACACAATTTTATGACTTCAACTGAATATATTTTTAAAGCAATTGTATGCCTTCAACTACAGATAAAATATATTCATGGCCATTTTGTTTTAGTAATATTTTCCTTGTGTCCAGGGAAATTTTCCTATTTAACAAACACTGTTAAATACGAACCTATTTCTGCAACTAACAGAATATGCTTGATTCGTTTTGGTTTAATGGCATATCGACTCCTTATGGGTCATTCAATGCCGAAATTTAATTTTCTTGTGAGCTATGAATTCATAAAAATATGATATATATTATTCTGCTTTCACAATTGAATACAGGGTAGATGATACTCATTTTGTGTGTAGTTACAACTTTGTGTTGACGTGATTACAAGAGGTGGTGATATGTGTTTCGTGTTGTAGTATTGTTGAAGCT
Organism: Acanthosepion lycidas; assembly: GCA_963932145.1. Lineage (NCBI taxonomy): Eukaryota > Metazoa > Mollusca > Cephalopoda > Sepiida > Sepiidae > Acanthosepion > Acanthosepion lycidas. The sequence continues at coordinate 13,656,477 of OZ010600.1, read as the reverse complement.
ATATTTTGGAATACAGTTTGATTTAAGAAATTGTAGAATATTATATGTCTTAATGTATTGAAAAAGTTCTTTTTTTTGCTTGGCTGGTTGATTTGTTCCGTGGCATATCAACCACTCATAATTTTTATGGCTTCAACTAAATATATTTTGAAAGGAATTGTATTCCTTCAACTAAATAGAATTTTTTGCTGGTCATTTTGCAAGAGTTGGTAATTTCATACGCCAGCATCAATGTCACAATATTCAAGGAATTCTATTCTTACATGTCTTGGTAAAAATACAAAAATCGACTTTTCTGCATCGTACTGTATATATATATATATATATATATATATATATATATATATATATATATATATATATATACATATATATATATATATGCAAAAAATAGACGGCCGGTAGTGTATATATATATATATATATATATATATATATATATATATATATATATACATTCAAGGAATTCTATTCCTTACACGTCTTGGTAAAAATACAAAAATCGACTTTCTATGGGTGCGCCATTTTTTTTTTGTTGCTTCGTACTGTATATATATATATATATATATATATATATATATATATATATATATATATATATATATATATATATATATACTGATAAAAAAGAATAGACGGTCCGTGGTGTGTGTGTGTTCGTGTGTTTATATATATATTTATATATATATATATATATATATATATATATATATATAAACACAACACACACACACACACATATATATATATATATATATATATATATATATATATATATATATATATATATATATATATATATATATATATGTATCCTTGTGCAGGTATGCAGAAAATAGAAAAGAACACGTTGGGTGCATAATCCGGGGTTCCTTAGTATTTTTGTTTTTATTTTTAAGAAGACAGTGCTCCATACAGAAGTAAAGCTTATATTATAATAATATTTTTTGTTTAAAAATATGATAAACACAACACAAAATGGAAATATATATATATATATATATATATATATATATATATATATACATACACACAAAGAATAGACGGTCGGTAGTGTATATATATATATATATATATATATATATATATATATATATATATATATATATATACACAAAGAATAGACGGCGAGTAGCATAAACACAAGTTTTGTATGTGTTTTCTTTAATTGTTTATATATGAACGTGCACTCACACTACCGTACACCAACATACAAACTTTAAATTCCATATTTTCATTAATTTCGTTAATATTATTAATAGCATTATTATTATTATTATTATTATTATTATTATTATTATTATTATTGAATATATGATAATACTCTACAGAATTAGAAAGTCATTCTTACCCAAAGGGAGCTAGGAAATTATTATTTGGTTGGTGCAAAGATAATGTCGGTTTTTGACGTTAAAAATACATCAAAACCGACATTATTTTTGCACCAACCTAATATTTCATGCCTTTTCATGTTCCCATCATGGAGAGTAGGTGTCATCAAGTCTCAAAACTGCAGAACATCCCAGAACATATTATTATTATTATTATTATTATTATTATTATTATTAATATTATTATTACCTATACATTACTTTAAGTATTTTGTACATTGTACATTAACAATTCTACAGATTAGAAATGAAAATAATATTTTCTTCATGAAAAGTTTAACTATCTTTTAAAATTAAATTAAATGTACTCCTTTTAAATGTCTGTGCATCAATTAGAGTTAAGTTAATATCTCAAAATGCTCGTATCTCAAAATCAATTTTTCCATTGGAATTAATGGGAATATTTCTGATCTGTTCAAGGCCCTTAAAACACTCCGCCCCATTTTTTGTTGGTTTCTGACAAGTGAATAAACAAGAAAGGTATTAGGTTGGTGCAAAAATAATGACGTAATAATGTCGTTTTTTGACGTTAAAAAATACGTCAAAAAACGACATTATTACGTCATTATTTTTGCACCAAACTAATAGTTTACGAACAATAAAATAAAAGAGAAAAACAAACTGTAAAGAAATAAACTGCACTAAACCATGAAATTCAGACGAGTCATTCGCCAAATGGCGGATGAGAGAGAGAGAGAGAGAAAGAGAGAGAGAGAGAGAGGGGGGGCACCAACAGAACATAGCGTAGCAACGGCTAGCATAGCTTACGATACCGAAGATTAACTTTTTACATTTATTTTTTTTTTATTCTTTAAATCATTTCTATTTTATCCATTACTGTAAATATTTTTTTTTATTCTTTTAAATTTTATAATTTTCTATTTATCGTCGATGTAGAACGCTCATACTGTCTCGCCAAGTTCATTACTCGTACGTCTTCCTCATAATATATTTTTAATTCCCTCCTTTAAAACTGAAAGCGAATTCATACGTTTCGGTTTTTCAACACTGCTCTTTAAACTTTCTTCAGTCCCATGGTGTCACGAAAGGAATTTTGCAAAATAACGGCAAAAAAGACACAACAAAACACAACAGCAACCCTTCAAGAACGAGGTGAACAGGCAAGAAGAAATACGCACGATGACCGCAGATGGCTGTACCAACTAGCGGACGCTTAATTGAAACTCCCTCGTATTTCAAAATTCAGAAGGCCAAAATAAATAAATAAATAAATAAACAAATAAATAAATAAAAATAAAAAACAGCCGGACTCCAGCTTGTATCTTAAAAAAACAAAATAAAAAAAAACTCGTATCTCAAGGTATTACTTTACTTACATTTTCAGATCCGCATTTAGTTCATGTATCAAGATATGGATATTGATCCGACCAGATATTCAATATTCGAAACATTCGTTTATATATCCAGCATGTTATCATATTAATTATAATAATTATCATAATAATTAAATTATTCTAATCTATTCACAATCATATTTTTATTTCTTCGTTTTTTGAGAACTTATTTGAATGACAAATGATCAGTTTGTTATATATATATTTGTTTGTTTTTTTTCTGGTGTTCTGTGAATGATATCGAAGAATAATCTATCGTCGCAATTTTTGCTTCTTATTACCACCAGCGTGAAACTCATGGCTAATGTTTTGGGAATTTTATTTCAGATTAGACACCCCTTTGAGATGGAATATCAAGTATTGAAGAACAAGAATGTCAACATCTTCTTTTCTTGGCTTTCAATCAAAGACACAAAGCTGCTCGAGACATTTGTGCTGTTTACAGAGATGACTTCATTGTCAACAGAATGATATGAAATGCTTCATAACAACAAAACGTATCCATGCTAAATTGTATGTTGAACAAAGAAAGAGGTTCAAAGGGGCACTTCAGCTGCAAAGACCTGACACAGTATTGAACATGAAAATTCTCGATGCCCACCCCACCATACGTCGCTTACATCAACAAACATGAAATTAAAGAACTCGGTTAGAAAGTTCTGCCAAACTCACCATATCCTTTTGAGCGTCCTGGGTAAGACCTTAAACTACAGCCGCGTCCTAGGTAAGACGATAAACTACATCCAGCAGCAAGGCCTCTGATCAGGAGGTTTTGAGGAGCGTGGAACCACCTCTTAATTGCTGGTGTTCCCAGGTCCACCTTGACCCGGGGTGGTAGCACCTGTTAGGGTCCCAGCTATGGGCAAATAGTGAACTCCTAGTTTTTCCAGATCTTACCCACGTCCTGGGTATGACGATAAACTCCGTCCTTCAGAAGAATAATGTTGCCAGCTATACGTTTTTTGGAAACAATAATGTTGCCAGCTATACCTTTTTGAAAAAATGTTGCCAGCTATACGTTTTTTTGGAAACAATGTTGCCAGGACAAAATAGGCATTTAAAATTAATATAAACTGGATTTGGCATTAAATAACCTACAGTGGTTGATATGCCATAAAACCCAAACAAACAAACATATTCTTCTGATTTAGCCCCTTCAGACTACCACCATTTTTGGTCATTTTCTAACAATTTGAGGGGGTGTTTAGTTCAACAACGATGTGGACCTTAAAACGTACCTTGATATTCTTTTCCAGACAAAACCTATATACCCAACAGCTAGTGGGAGATGGGATGTATTTATAATTTACTCAAAGATATTAGTTTCTTACATATATTCGTTAGTTTTCTTTCTGATGTTCTCGAAGAATAATCTTTTATAGCAGTTTTGACTTCTTATTAACTCCAGTCATCCCGTGAAACTGTTGTCTAAAGTTATTGAAATTTTATTTCAGAATAGCCCCCCCCCCCCACAGCCTTTGTAATGGAATGCGAAGTAGACAAAAATAAGCATGCTCAACATAATCATCACTGTATTTAATCAAGGTTACAAAGCTGTCAAAGCTGCTTGTGACATTTGTGTTGCAAACCAGAGATGACTTCATTACCAACAGAAAGATATGAAATGCTTCAGAACAATCAAGCGGTCAATGCTAAGCCGTACATTGAACAAATAAAGAGGTTCTAAAAGGCAATTCAACTGAAAAGACCTGGCCGGCGATACAGTATGATTATTCAACATTACAATGTTCGCAATCACATAACCAAACATGCACGTAAAAATCCCGTTCGGGATATTCAACCACACCCACCATATTGTCCTAATTTAGCCCCTTCAGACTACCACATTTTTCGGTCGCTTTCTAACAATTTGAGGGGTGTTTCATTCAACAACGTCGTGGAGCGTAAAACGAGGCTTGAATTTTGCGAGTCAAAATCTAGTGGATTCTATCGTTGAGCCATTGAACAGTTAGTGTATCATTGGCAGGAGTTCTTAAACAATGAAAGGGAATACATTGTCGAGCATTTCCTCAGAACTATTAATAAATAAGAATTTTGTGAAAATTGTGAAAAATGAACGGATTTATGTAACAACCTAATAGAATTCATTTTAATTCCCCATACGTTGAAACGGTGCATCAATATTGAAACCAATCCTCCCTTTTATTAGATATTAAAACCTACTGATTTCTTTCGCCAAAATATTCCGTTCCTATAATGATATACATATTTTATTTTCCTCCCCACCATATCACGCCCAAAATCATACAGGGCTAACATAAAACTGACAACTGGTCACGAAAAGGACCGCCAAACAGTGGTTAACTGGGGCAAGGAATGGCTTGTAAATTTTTATCGCCTCAAAAATAAAACTGCTTTCTTTTAATCATCACAGAGGACATTTGCTGCATTCAGTGCATTGAATACCACTGCCATATATGGTATTGTTCTCCTGCTATATATTTCGTGATTCTTGAGAAGATTCAAAGAAGGTTTTGTTATGTTATCGATCCTGTGTTATAGAGTAATGAATGCTGTGAAATTTATTTATTCTTATCGATTATGTTTTGTCTCTTATGAGCATGGATAATGGCTCTTCACAACTTCCTATTTTAACAATGTGCCCTTTTTTAGATATTCAATCATCATTGGGTATCCTCTAGTTAAGACTACCAATGAAATATCTTCAGTTGAAGACCAGTGTAGGTTCTCTATGACTGAGTTATAAATTAACACTTGAAAACCTCGCCCTACAACTATTTAATTTGTTTCCCCCTCAATTATATCTCCGCTTTTAAGCTAGCTTATTTCGAATGAACTTTTTTTCCAAACTATATAATGTTGGGCTTTTAACTGTAGCCAATTCTGGCAACCCAGTGCTGTTCAGAGACAGTTAAGCTGCACCATTGAATGTGATTTATATATCCTTCTCAGTTTTTATTCAACTTTTACGATTAAGACATCCGGTCGAGTAAAAGGGACGCTCTAACTTACATCGCTTGATCTCGTTTTCTGCTAGTTTTAGAACTTTTTCTCTATTTTTAATTTAATTGATTTTAATTGATTTTTAATTTAATTGATATTTATAAAAAATTTTCTCAATTTTTAATTTAATTGATTTTTAATTGATTTTTAATTTAATTGATACTTTTTATAATTGTTTCTTGATTTTTAATTAAATTGATTGTTAATTTAATTGATTTTTTTAGAATTGTTTCTTGATTTTTAATTTTATTTTTTTTAATTGTTTTTTAATTTAATTGATATTTTTCGAATTGTTTCTCGCTTTTAAATTTAATTGATTTTAATTGATTTTTAATTTAATTGATACTTTTTAGAATTGTTTCTTGATTTTTAATTAAATTGATTTTTAATTCAATAGATATTTTTTAGGATTATTTCTCGATTTTTAATTGAATTGATTTTTAATTGATTTTCAACTTAATTAATATTTTTTAGAATTGTTTCTCGATTCTTAATTCAATTCATTTTTAATTGATTTTTAATTTAATTGATATTTATAAAATTGTTTCTCGATTTTTAATTTAATTGATTTTTAATTTAATTGATTTTTAATTGATTTTTAATTTAATTGATACTTTTTAGAATTGTTTCTTGATTTTTAATTAAATTGATTTTTAATTTAATTGATTTTTTAGAATTGTTTCTTGATTCTTAGTTTAATTGATTTTTAATTGATTTTTAATTTAATTGATATTTTTAGAATTGTTTCTCGCTTTTAAATTTAATTCATTTTTAATTGATTTTTCATTTAATTGATATTTTTTAGAATTGTTTCTTGATTTTTAATTAAATTGATTTTTAATTTAATTGATTTTTTTAGAATTGCTTCTTGATTTTTAATTTAATTGATTTTTATTTTAATGATTTTTTAGAATTGTTTCTCAATTTTTAGCCTTTTGATATGGTGTAGAATGTTATAAATATTCCATTTCTCAAGCGTCCGAAATGGAATTGCTCGATGGACCACTAAAATATTACCGTGGATCCCCAGTGTCCATACGCATCCCGTTGGGAACATTTGATTTAGAGAAACTCATGTGGGCGCCGGAAGGAATAATAGTAGGCTGGGTTCAAATGCCGGTCTAGTCTGTTGCGTTCATTTCCGCACTAATGTCCTGAGCAAAGATATGAAGCGATATCTTCTATATATGAGGAAAATAACAGGGTAGTTCGGGCTCTATAGCTCTGGGTCTGGAGAACGCATCGGGAAAAATTTTCACTGTCTTTCCCAATTCACTCATAATAAAGAAACTTTTGAGAAGCCTGGTATGATATTTAAAAAATACCCCCGTTTTTGACGGCCATTGTTTAGCTCTGTCTCTTTCGGGAGTTACGGCAATATCAGTTTGAACACCGGTTTCAGTACGGTAACTGAAGTTAAGCAACGTCGAGCCTTGTCAGTACCTAGATGTGGTACCGCTTGGGAATATAATATGTTCTATGCTTAAATGTGCGAGTGGCGTAGTGGATATTTGTTCAGAATTGTTAATCTGAGCGCCAAGTTCTAAGTCCAGTTGGGTTCGTTATCTTCCCTTACGCGCAAAAACTCATTGGAAATGTATGAATCAACCAGATAAAGGTTAATTAGTAAGACTTCTATAATTGCATTATTATTATCAGGAAAAGTATCTCCCTATCTGAAAATATTTTCTGGCTTCAAATAATCAGAATATTGTTGATAAGCCGCAGAAAACGAATCAATCAAATTCAAAAATCTTTTTCGACGATTCCTTTTTATTATTTTTTTAATTCTTTTTTTTAATTTCTCTCTCTTTCTGTGCGTATTCAACTTTATTTTCATCTCCCAGTTTTTCCTTCCTTATTTTATTCGCAATCGATGGTGCCCCTAACAATTAAAGTCATCAGCTTCAACATCTTTCGTTTTTTTTTTTTTTTTATTATCCTCATTTGATTCCTCGTTTTTTTCTAGTCTCTTTCATTTTTCTTCTTCTTCCTACTCATAACCACTCTCCACCATAAAAAAAAAAAAAAATCATTACAACACTTCAAACTCCCTCTTGATTTCACGTTTGGCTGGGAGACAAGAAGACGTCTTCAGAACGAACCTGCGCCAGATCCGTGCGCATTTCTCAATGCAAACGTGACGTCATTGCTCTTGCTGGAAATCGAAGAGGAATTGACTACAGCAAATGCCTGCGAAGAATCAAACCTAGCGCTCTTCACAGTAGAAGGTCAAATTCTATGAGCAAATGGGATGGACATTGTCTTCATTTCTTATCAAATCATTTCTTTTTTGGTTGTTTTTTTTTCTTTTCTCTATTGAGTCAGCATGTTAGGTATTCCAACTTCTCCATTATTACCTTTTCAGTTCGCTAAAAAGTTATCAAGCTACCTAAGAAACCTCTTCCCGTTTATTTGTTTTTTTTTTACAGTGAGGTTTACCCTGTACAAGACCCGGTGGGCACTCGAAGTAGACGGCAAAGTTAGGTCGCAGTTCGTACAGATAGGGGGTGGAAATAGCTGTTAACTCTAGACTTGAACATGTTAATAATTGTAGTGATCGAAGAAACATTTTGGGAGTTGGTTCCACTGAGCAGTGTTTCCTGGGAAGATTTCGAATTTCCCGACAAAATCCAGACAGATATCCAACGTGATCGGTCCTGACTTGTTGTCTCGACTCCAGGCAATCTGTCACCGATGTAATGTGGCTTCCCTCTGTCTTTTCTTCTTTTTTTTTTATAAATATTTTCATGGCTTCTACTCTGACGAGCTATTTTCACTGATTCGCCGACTGCATGAATTTAAGCGTGCTACTAGGCTGGCATCTCGGTTCCAAACTTTTATTGTCGAAACAGTTAAAGGTAACTGCCTCTTCTACTCCAACAGCTCACACTTCCCGGCAGCGGAACCCCCTTCCTCTTACTAGGTTCCTTGATAACTATAATCTTCAAAAATATAAATGTGATGTCAATCGACATCTTCTGTTGTCTTGGTTCGTGTTCTTCTTTTTACCCTCTCCGTTCTTCTTACCTTTTTCTCAACACCCCTACAATCAGTCTTTTCCCTTATTTACACACTCCTTAGCCCCTTGCGTACTAGTGGCGCTCCATCTTTGCTTGGGGGTGAAATGCTTTAAAAAAAGTAACTGTACGAGTGGAACTTACTTCTCACTGACGGAATACGGAGAGAACCTAGGTGGTTTTCTAAATGTAGGTGGAATGGCGGGTCCTCGTGAAGGTTAGGTCTGACAGAACGAAGAAATACAATTTGTTCGAGCACTTTCCACAAAAGCAGTGATAGAGCAAAGAGAGTCTTGGCACATTGCACCTGTCACAGGTAGAAAGAGAGAGGTTGCAGGGCCGAAAATAATTTGTCTGAATCTGCGTAACAAAGAAATGTTGCTAGTCAGAAAATCTTCCATAGAAATAGCGCATGTATTCGTATCGTTAAAAAAAAAACGTATACCCTCCACCGTGCGGCAAAATTTGCAAATGATCCATTTCTGTCATTGTATATTTTCCGAGGGCCGATGCATCCGCATGGGTGGTTCAAGCTTGTAGGGTGATGTCTGATTTTATCGAGTAAAACTGACAAACATGCCTTCTGTCTTCATTCAATTGATGTTAATCTTCTCGCTTTCCTTTTACAATATTTTCTAAGAGAACGTGATACCATTTTCTTTCACCTGCCAGCAGGACGGTGTCATCCGCACATCCTATATTGTTAAGCCGACCTGAGTATCAAAATAAACTACATCCGCGTCCTAGGTAAGACGATAAACTACATCCAAAAATGAAAATAAACTATATCCGCGTCATGGGTAAGACGATAAACTGCATCCAAAAAATGAAAATAAACTACATCCGCGTCCTGGGTAAGACGATAAGCTAAATCCAAAAATGAAAATAAACTACATCCGCGTCCTGGGTAAGACGATAAACTACATCCAGCAGCAAGGCCTCTGATCAGGACGTTTTGAGGAGCGTGGAAACACCTTTTAATTGCTAATATTTCCAGCTCCACCATGACCTGGGGTGGTAGCACCTGTTAGGGTCCCAACTATGGGTAAATATTTAACCCTCAAACTGGGACCAAACAATATGAAAGTGTAAAAATAGACTATAATATCAGAAATACCCTTTAAAAAAAATTATTACCATCAATTCATTAAAAAAAATAAATGATATTACCAGCTATACATTTAAAAAAAAATATTACCAGAAATAAAAGCTTTGTCGGCATTAGATAACCTATTGTGATTGATATGCTGTAAAACAAACCAAACCAAACCAAACCAAACCAAACTTATATTGTTTGGACAGTGACTACCAATACTAAATCCTGCTAGAAGTTTTAGTTAGCTCAGTGTCGAGTAAAGTTTTTCAAAAAATCCGACGAGTAGATGCATTCTTGTCTACACACCTCTTTCGATTCTTGTGTGCTTATTTTCTTTTCTATTCATATACCGGTTCTTTGCTCCCACTGCATATTCTGGATTATTCTAATATAGTTGCATGTCGAACTGAACACTTTATTTCGCTCACTGGGCAGACTGTTCTAGTTCCACGTGCCAAGTTTAACACAATCAACACACTTCAGAATTGGATCACACGCATATCGACAGGATGAGGACTTAGCAATGGGCTCGCCATTATCACCAGCAATGGCGAATATGTACATGAAATACTTTGAGGAAATGGCATTAGAATCAGTGAGCGAAATAAAGGGTTCAGTTCGACATTCCAACCACCTTAAGAAGGTCGGAGCTTACGACGGCCGAAACGTTGTAATAAATATGGCAACAAAGATGAGGACAATAGTCCAAATAATGTAAATAGTGTGCATACAATTACGTTCATAATATATTTAGTTGAAGCCATACAATTGTGTTAAACTAATAAGATTTCAGCATTAAATAACCCATAGAGGTTTTGATATGCCATTAAACAAAATCATCCAAACAACCAGTATAAAATAACTCTTTCATGAAATTAATCCATATAATATCCTACAATGTCTTAAAGAAAAAAACTGTATTCCAAAATATAACTTCAACTAGACTACAGCAGAAAAACATACCTCTTCCAGTAATTATGTCTACATGTACATATGTATCTACAGAAAAGCGGAGTATCATCTACCATGTATTCAATTGTGAAAGCAGAATAACCTATATCTGAATTTTATGAATTTATAGCATTAAATGACCGATAAGGAGTCGATATGCCGTTTAAACAAACAAACGAAACAAACATATTCTGTTAGTTGCAGGACAGGCTCGCATTTAACAGTGCTTGTCAAATAGGAAAATTTCGCCAGAAACAAGAAAAAATATTACTAAACTTGTATGTGATATCTATCATCTTGATGCAACAGAAATGTGGTACTACAGAAAAACACTGAGGGTAACAAGGAACTAATATGTGATCAACGAAAAGTTTTGGAGAAAGAGGAAACTTATACTTAACATCACGAAGAGCGAAGTGGAGTTTCTGGATTATATAATGAGGAGGCAAGGCTTGGAAATTCTGATACTCACAGGACAGATTGAAGGAAAGAGGGACAGAGGAAAACAGCGCATAACATGCTTGTTAAGCTTGAGTAAATGGATGGCGGATCAGGGTTTATGAGAAATAACAGAAAGGCAAATTTATTAAGAGGTACAAGAGACGGGACGTTATGGAGAGCCATGATTGCTTACGCTATAAGGGGGACAGGGTGCATAAAGGAGAAATAAGCAGAAAAGAGAAATAATAAAATCAGAGAAAGAATGTTAGCACTGACTGAATCGTAGAGTATAGGGGCGTGTAAGTACTTCCACACACACACGTGCGCACACACACACATACCGTTCTTGTTTCATGCGAGTAATGGCATAAGAGTCAACAATATCGATCAAGCCGGACTGATTATCCGCATTGCAAACAAGGAAACAGATTCCGAAAAACATGAGAGATATCGGGGGTTGATAAGGAGCCGTTTGATCTGGCTTTTGCAAAAACGCTTTCAACTTGTTTACAATATTTTGGCCTACCACTTTCATCTTACCGCCCTTGTATTGGGCAGATTTTCGGGGCTAAAAGTCTCTTCAGCTTCTTATTCTACTAAAAACCCGTCTTCGAACGAACTATATTTATACACACACACACACACACACACACGTGTGTGTGTATTTCTGTGTGTGTAATTTTCAGAGTTATCTGACGGCATTGAGTTTCGTAGATATAAATCTGATCTTCATTGGATATATATATATATATATATATATATATATATATATATATATATATATATATATATATATATATATATATATATGTATATATACTTACAAAATGTGTAGCGAAAAAAACATATTTTAAATCAGTTAATTTATAATATTAATGCTCTATAAATTTACATTGATCACTATTTTGTAAAAATAAAAATATCTATAAGAACACCGGATTATATATCTTACTGTTCTTTCTTTATATACTTCCATACATACATATATATATATATATATATATATATATATATAAAGGGAAGAGGTTATAGTTGTTCCAACAAAAGAAAAGTGTATATATTAAAAAGAAGACATTGTTATACAAAACTTAATACATTTCGGGGCTTAAAATTGCACCTCATCAAGCAATGTTATGTGACTTATGATGAAAATAACTTACCTGGGAATTAAGAAAATAATTGGGTAGCTTATTTGGGAGTTAAAAGCAGTAAGGAAATAAGGAAATAGTATTTTGCTCTACGATGCATAGACGAATTTTTCCAAAAAGTAAACGTTAAGAACGGCGCATTCTTAATCTGTCTGTTATTTCTCTTTATATATATAGATCTTTATATATATATATATAGGTTAAGACAAAATTTATAAGCCATTTTTTAAAAGAAAAAGCTTTAAAAAAATAACCTGTTTCGTCTCATTACTTATCGAGTTTATTTTTCTGGGAAAAGAAAATTTAAAAGCGTGTAAATTAATTTAAATTAACGAATGGAAGAGAAAAAAAAAATGAATTTCAAGAAACTAGAGTCCAATAACATTCAGACCCAGTAAGCATTCCCTCTGTTTACAAAGGGAAGGCCCACGGAATCTGATATACAAGGACTCTAGAACCTTGAGGTGAAATGTGGAGTGGGACCTAGATAAAATCAAAAAACGGTCCGCACTAAAATTAATCACACATTTCCTACTATTCATTATATGCTCAGCGATAGCAGAGTCAGAACTATTGGTTAGTTGGCTCTTCCTGGTAGACGGATTCAAAATTCTGTAGGGTAAATGTTGCCTTATTCTCGAATCCAAACGCTGGAACGTCCTCCCTATGTAGTCAAGTGCACAACTACAATTGTATTGGTAAATCACGGAATTAACATTAGTTATTTTTAACTTTTTCTTTTAAAAAATGCCTTATAAATTTTCTCTTTTTCTATCTATTACTAAATTCTGTACCACAAAAATCTTATTTAAATATACAGGGGGAAAATACGAGAATAAGCAGTTTAATAAATGAACGGGGCACCTAATTTCTTATTACGAGTTTCGCCTTTCTCAGCTTCATTATATATAAAAACGAAAGAAGGAAATATATGTGTGTTTGTTTATGTGTATGTTTAAATAATCAATTATTATCGCTTTTTTTTCTCGTGATGAAAGGAAAGAAGGAAAATCATTGACTTTTTTTTTTTCTTTAAAAAATCACCCAATTTCATTCTATTCTTTCATCACGAGAAACGCCATCTTCACGAAGGAAGGAAGTAGTAATGACTTATTATTTAAGTTTATACACAAATAGATATAACCATATTTCCTTCTTTCGATTTGGATCTGATGAACCCTAGAAAGGCGAAACCTGTAATCAAATCTAGTCTCAACGTAACGGTGTTAACATTTGTCAAAATTCTTTAAAACTTTGTCGGTATTATGTATCCTATCTCATATACACACCGACATAACATACTCACGCGCACAAACACACATATATTTATGTGTATATGTGAGTATTAAACAATTTAAAATTCAAGAAATGTATACTGACTGTTTTCAGTATGATCTACTTTGATGCATTCATGGCGATCTTTAGGTCGTTTTTTTTTTTTTTTGCATTCTACGACCATTAGACAATATTGATTAATTGGAGAAAATAGGTAATAAGCAGTGATTTATATTTTGATCGCACATTGTATACTTATAAAATCACGGCTGACATGGACGAAGACTTACGAATTTGGTAACCCAGATCAGTATAAAGTTCAAATTGCACGTATGGCGAAATTGTGCTTTTTGCACTTCTTTTTTTTTACCAATGGTCAAACCTGAGAGCGGTGAAATTAAAAAAAAAATGCTGGTGTGTTGCTCGAGTGTCACATCAGGATATTAATTTCGGAAAGACACGTCAAAATAAACAGAATGAAATCACGATTCTTTTAATATTATCAGAAACTATGTTAACAACAACAAAACCAACAATGCCCACAAAAACAAAAAAAAAAGAAGAGTTCCTCAGAAGAAAACATTACCTGCATAGATCCAGTTAAAGAATACAGGCAAAAATACAAGCAAAACCAAAAAATATAAGTGAACCCCCACCAAAAACTATATATATATATATATATATATATATATATATATATATATATATGAGGTAGATATCAAATCGAGATAAAATATGAAGCGGAATTTGACAGGATGCTAAAATAAAGAACAAATAGGAAAGGTATACCAATGTAATATGTTTCAAATTTATGAAAGTTCCACCAGAGATTGAGAGAAACAGATCAAAGGACATTAACACTATTGTTTTCAATTATGTTTCGGTCACTTCTCATTGGTCAGACACATGTCACGCGTATTAAAACCGTTAATAATTCTATATGTCTAACTTTGTTAAGATTCGTGTATGTCTAAGCGGGCATCGGATGGTAATGCGTATTCGTAATTGCGTGTGTTTTTCTGTCTAGCGTGAGTTCTAATATCTTCACCTTCTTGATGTCAGTCAGCAAAGAGGGGTGGCACTTCATTCTAATTTGGAGCTGGGTATTTTATGCATGTATTCTTTTTATTGGGTAGCTATAAGTCATATTGTTTAAGATTGAATTCAAGGAGAGATAGCGATGTAATGTTATGTTTTAGGCGTATGTTGATAGTAATAATGCTATTAATAAGAATTCACAGTATTGTCTCCATAAAGAATTATGTTTTTTTTTTTTTTTTGGGGGGGGGGTTATAATTAGGGTGGCATTATAAAAGTTTCGGTCGTTTTGAATGCTTCCTCTCAATTTCTAACGAAACGTAAAAAAAAGAAACATGTTTTCTGCTTGATCTTTTTTATCATATATATATATATATATATATATATATATATATATATATATATATATATATATATATATATATATATATATATTAGGTTGGTGCAAAAATAATGACGTAATAATGTCGTTCTTTCACATATTTTTAACGTCAAAAAACGACATTATTACGTCATTATTTTTGCACCAACCTAATATATATATATATATATATATATATATATATATATATATATATATATATATAGGTACGTGGTGATCGTCAAGCGTTTCCTCATAGTTGTGAAGATAAAATTTATCTCTGATATTTTACATTCAGACTGATTGCCAACAGCACTTGCTATATATATATATATATATATATATATATATATATATATATATATATATATATATATTATGGGTCACATATTGGGAATGCTTAATCATAACATGTACTTACGGTCGGAAATTCAAGATGCTTTTTCAAATACTGGATTACTTACCTAAAAAGAGAAACAAAATCACATTAGATAAGCGATAAAACAAAATGCGATACAGAAAACACTTACACACACACACACACACACACACACACACATACATATATATATATATATATATATATATATATATATATATATATATATATATAAACATCCATAAAATTAAGTTTGTTTTAAAGTAAAAACGTTTATATATATATATATATATATATATATATATATACGTGAACACATACATATATATAAATAAAATTAAAAAGACAAGCGGGGAAACTATTCTAAGTCGAGGCGTTTCGTTATGTGAGGGATTTTATCAAGACAAATAATATATATATATGTGTGTGTGTGTGTGTGTGTATGTTTGTATGTGTGTATAAGGATGTGTGAACATTTAGATCAAATAAACTCTAGCTTTTCCGTAAGTATTGACTTTATTAATTTATCTCATAGTGAAGTATTTTGAAATTTGGAGGGAGGATAATCTTTGTAAATCCGTATTATGACTGAATGTTAATCTGCACTGACGTAATGTATCGAGAAGAATATACATTTTGCGCACATCATTAAATCGCTGGGAGTGTCGGTGAATTCTTCCATATATTCAGGTCAAACGCTCGGTGGCGGAAACGGTAACGCATACATGTTTGTGTACGTCTTTGCCTGAGCCTCATAAATCCTAATTACAGACAAGTGCATTTTTTAACATTTTCTTTTGCTATAAATAATCATATAATCAGGACACACACACACACACACACGTACACGCACACACATACACACATATAGGTATATCGACTTTAAGAGCTTCCGCGCAGTACTAGATTGGTAGATAGGTGTCACAATTTTACAGCTAAAATAGGTAAATATAACCATTTAACAGTGTATTCTCTCGAAACTTCATTCCTGTGGAATTATCCTTCCGTTTGCTGGTTTTCCAATAAAATTTAATTCTTGTTCTTTTATTACCCCCCCACTCCTCCATGATAACATCTTTCACCGTCTTATTTCGCTGTTAGTAACCCTCTTTCATCTAACTAGCTTTATCAACTTTCTTGGGTTGACATAATATATATATATATATATATATATATATATATATATATATATATATATATATATATATATATATATATATATATATATATATATAAAATTATTTTTAAAAATAATAGGAATCCATCGCGACACAGAAATTACTGTTTCGAAACTTGACTCAAGTCCAGAAGCTTAATTTCAATATTAAACTTAAAATTTAGAGTACAGTTTCATTCTCAAGCAATGTTTAGAATAACTAACTGAAGAACTGTTTTAGTCATTTATAGGTTGGAAATGGAGGTGTAATCTGTTTTTTTTTTCTTTCTTTTCGTTATCACGGAGTCACGACGAATGTTTATGATATGTCAAATGTTTGAAGTCGTGTAAGGTTGAGCTGGGGATCTTTATCTGGCTACAATGGCCATTTTTTCCCGGGATCTGTTGTTCTTATTACTACATATTAATACTTACTGATTGATTTTCTAATTAAAGTCTTTTTCGTGTTTATTTATTAGTTTTTTTTTCATTGATAGTTTCTTAAAGGATTGTTTATATTTGATTGGATTTTGTTTTTAATCCTTAGAAAATTAAATTAATTACAGACACGTACAAAATTGTAGGATTACAAATACAATACACACACACATACACACATATGCATGTGTGTGTGTGTATTATATATATATATATGTTTGTGTGTATGTATATATATATATATATATATATATGTGTGTGTGTATATACATATGTATGTGTTTATATATATATATATATATATATATATATATATATATATATATATATATATATATATACAAGAATAGGAACACATACATACACACACAAGTATGTGTGTTCCTGTTATGCAAAAATAAAGTCAATCAAACCAGATAAGCAATGATTTCATGCTGGCAAAATATATGCAATGTATAGTGTATATATATATATATATATCAAGACCTACCTACATTAGTTTTAATTTTGGTCATTTAAGCAATCTTTCACAACAATAATCTCGTAAACATCACTGAATAATCATGATATATGTAAGAACAAATACATATGTATGTATGTATACATATATATATATATATATATATATATATATATGTATACTCAAGAATAGATCACACGCACAAACGCACACACACACACACACACACACACACACACATATATATATATATATATATATATATATATATATATATATGTATATATGTATCTATGTATCTATGTATGTTCCCATTATACAAAGATAAAGTCAATCAAACCAGATAAGTAATGATTTCCTGGATTAAAGGTGGGTGTGTTCTCTGAACGGATTTACTTTGGGATCAGGTGACTAGACAACGATTGCGGCATTTTGAAGCTTTTACGTTCTAACACGGACGGTATTTATTATGAATTATTAATCCTATTGTCTTATTTGCCTCTTCAAATTCAGATCAGCTTTGTCGTTTTCCCGATCGCGTCCCGTTGTGATTGCGATAAACGCACCTTCGTCTTCAGCATTACTTTTATTTAAGATGTTTTAGGCTTCTATCTGGAGGTTGTGTAAGAGCCAGCCTCCTCAAATCTCTAGCACCTTTTTCAGTAGCCCCTCAAACGTCATTACTACCGTCGTCTTGCTTGTTTCTCATATTTTTATACACCTCTCCATCAGTAACCTTCGAGAGAGCGATATATTGTGCCATGGTGGGCTCACATTTCCTACTGAAATGAAGTGGAAAGCTTATATTGAAGCAATTGCTAGATCTGCTGTGAAGAATTTAGCCGTGTCAGTCTCTTATTCTTACCAGAATTCATCGTGAATTTTTATATTGAATATTGCTGCCAGATTGGGCCTATACATATCGAGAACCTCGACAAAATCCAAAGATGACTCTGCAATGTGATCAGTTCACATGTGGCATCTCTGTTTTTTTCCACCGATGTGATGTGTCGTCCCTATGTCTTTTCTATAAATATTTTTATGGCAGTTGTTCTAAAGAGCTCTCCTCCTTGATACTTCGAATGAATTAATTTAAACGCACTACTAGATTGGCAGTTAGGTCTCACCGTTTTACTGTTGAATTCGCGAGATGCAACCGTCATTTCATATTCTAATATTTCCTTCTCTCGCACTTCTCTCCTGTGGAACTGTCTTCTAATTTCTTGCTTCCCTGCCATCTATATTCAGCAAAGATTCAACACCAATCACCATCTTCTCTATCCCTGAAACCGTTCTTTTATTGTCCTTTTACCTTATGAAAGATTCATTCTCTTCCATTCCCTTAAGTCTTAGTGGCATCATCACCTTGCTTGAGTTGAAATGATTCAAAATGTTTTATTTTTATTTATGTCATCATTTCAGCCCAATCAAGGAAATAAAGCCACTAAGACTCAAAAGATTACTAAGTTTTAGAGGACATGAGATATAAAAACTATTATGGAGAGAGTACAATAAAATAACACGAATCAATAGGACAGATCATAACGATTTCCATTGCACTTAAATCTTTAAAGATTAATTTTGACTGAGAAGCAAGAAGCCGGATGAGAGTAACAAAAGCTAGAAGTTCCGGAGAAGAAACTATTAGCAAAGAACTTGCGGTTACATCTAGACACAACATCTGTGAGATGGTGAGACCTTGCCGCTAATCCAGTACTTCGCTTAAATTCATAATATGTATACACAACATAGGAAAGTTAATCAGATCAATCACGAGTCCTGGGTATGACGATAAACTACGTCCAGCAGAAAGGTTTCTGATTAGGAGGTTTAGAGTTGCGTGAAACCATCTATTAATTACTGGTGCTTCCAGGACCACCCTGACCCAGGTTGGTAGTACCTGTTAGGGTCCCAGATATGCGAAAAGAGTTAACCCCCAAAACTGGGATAAAAACAATATGAAAATGTAAAAAAAATGTGTTGATACTAGAAATACTTTGTAAAAAATTATTACTATAAACATTTTTTTTTTTTAAATTACCAGCAATACATTTTTGGAAAAAGTATTACCAGAAATAGATTTTCGAAAGGAAAAATATTAACAGCAATAAAAATTGTCAGCATTAAATAACCTATTGAGGTTGATAACCCGTAAAACAAAACAAAACCAAAACCAAATAGATCCCCATGAAATTTAAAGGTACAGGGGCACTGCATTATGACAATGAGAATTGACTGAAACAGAGATGCCAGGTCAAGACAAATAACATAGCAGATTTTTCTTATGATGTTATCAAGAATCTCTGACAGAAGCACCTGACCAGATGTGACAGTATTATTCGAAGCAAGGACGAGTGGTAGACTTATAAATATCGAAAACAGATTCTGTCGAGAGAAATTGTCTGGCACATACAGAGAATCAACTTTTCTAGCAGCAGATCTAGCAATTGATAGCTTCTGTCGAGAGAAATTGTCTGGCACGTACAAAGAATCTACTTTTCTAGCAGCAGACCTAGCAATTGATTCGATATCATCTTTCTACTTCATCTCATCAGTAAACTTTAGTCAGAGAAGGCGTAATAATTAACTCTTCAGGCGGTTAGCATTAGTCCACCATGTCAGTACCGTTGTAGTCGTGACACTTTCTCAAATCTCATACTCTTCTACGTCCACTAAATATTATAGATAATTCTAATATTCATAACAGTTTTCTTTTTCTTGGGGTGGAAAGTTAATATCTTGATTGTATCGCTTTTTTCTCTCTTGTGTTGCTAATTTTTATTGTTGCTGTTTTTGGTCGAGTTCAAGCGATTGTTTCGAACTGAGCAATTTGTTCTCGGCAACGACAACCTAAAGAATTTAGAATTAGCACTTGACCTTCGACCCGGAAAAAAACATTCAGAAGTGAGCGAACCTAAATATCTCAATGCTTTCTGTATGGAAAAAATTAAGCACCAGGGGACGGGGTTTCATTTAAATTGATATTGACATGAAATGAGGAAATATTCATTGAATCTATTGCGACAATTACATTGATTAGAGGAGGTCGAATAAAAAAAAATGAAAGATGAGGACAAACAAAAAGGCGATGAAAGATAAAGAAGAAAAGAAATAAGGGAATGTGAGATGAAAGAAAGAAAGAAAGAAAGAAAGAAAGAAAGATAGAAAAAGAAAGAAAGAAACAGTTAGAAGGGGATAATGTGCGATGTAGATAGACATTTACAGAAAGAAAGAAAGAAAGAAAGAAAGAAAGAAAGAAAGAAAGAAAGAAAGAAACAGAAGGCGATAATGTGCGATGTAGATAGACATTTACAGAAAGAAAGAAAGAAAGAAAGAAAGAAAGATGGGAAGACAAAGGGTGGAATGTAAAAAGAAAGAAAGACAGAAAGAAAGAAAGAAAGAAAGAAAGAAAGAAAGAAAGAAAGAAAGAATGAAAGAAAGAAAGAAAGATGGGAAGACGAAGGATGGAATGTAGAAAGAAAGAAAGAAAGAAAGAAAGGAATTGAAAGAAAGATGTGAAGCCGAAGAGTGGAATGTAGAAAGAAAGAAAGAAACAAACAAAAAATAAATAAATAGAAAATAACAATTAAATAAATAAAGAGACAGAGTGAAAAGTAATAAAGAGAGAGAAAAAGTAGCAACGAAAAAAAGAAAGAAAGAAACGTGAGGAAACGAAAGAGACAGACTATCAAATAAAGAAAGAAAAAAAAAAACAAAGAACGAAAAAGGACAGAAAGAAACTAAGATAAAACGGAATTCAGCAGCCAAAGGAAAATGGCGAATGAAATCGGCTTTTGTACTCGGGGAAAAGGTCAGGCCGATAATTAGGGCGAAAAGATTAAAATTGAGTAAGCGAATATTTTTAGTGTCTGTTAACATTCGACAATAGGATTACGCGTCGGGTATCAAAAACGTACAGGAAGATCACGTGTCATGAGATCAAGTGGCAAAGATCCTGAACCAGTCATTATTCTCACCATGATAATCATTATAGCAAGAACAAGATTTCTGGAGTTCCTAAAAGACTTAGATCATTCACATTTGAACTGTACATCAGAAATGAAAGTACCTATTATAAGATTCCTTCTTTTTATAGTTAAATATAAATAATTAAATACAGTGACCGTAATAATACCCCTTTCATTAAAATCGATATTATCTACCACAGTGTCAAATCGCCGCCATTTTCCCCTTACTCCTGCTTTTTTTCTAAAGAAGACGCACATTTGTGGATCGCACACAAAAGTGGATGTTTCGTTAACCACTACAATGTTAAACTCATTATGTCAAGGGTAATTTATTTGGTCTATCCTCAAAATATTCACTTATTACCTTCTCTTGCATATATATCATATAACTTATTCATTATAACCATTTTAATAGTCTACCTCTGCTTTGAATGGCTTTCCCGCCTTTTATTGGGTTAATTCTTGGATAAAAAAATCATACGGACATGAAAATTATCCTATATTAGGCAACGGTCACAAACCAACTGAATCGCGCGCCCACCAGTCAACAGTTGCTATGATACACCAGTATCTATCGAAATCAAATATTTCCTCTTTTAGAGATA
Source organism: Acanthosepion lycidas (assembly GCA_963932145.1). Classification (NCBI taxonomy): domain Eukaryota; kingdom Metazoa; phylum Mollusca; class Cephalopoda; order Sepiida; family Sepiidae; genus Acanthosepion; species Acanthosepion lycidas. The sequence goes on along the minus strand of OZ010600.1, from coordinate 13,634,410 downwards.
GATGCGTGTTCTGTAGCGGCAGCAGTTAAAAGCAAGATTTAGAATGCTGATTTTCAATGGAATCAGGCAGACCCCACTTTTGGCATTCATTTTGCCCTTGTGTCAATCGAAAACTTGTTACATATATGTAACAAATAAATTTAGGGGATATTTCGCCGAAGAGATCCGAAGTGTATCCGGTGTTCGGACATAGGCAAAAAAGACCAGAATTTTAGCTGTTGATTTTTAAAGGTTTCAAGCACTCAGTCAGCAACGTATTTTTTTTATATATTGGGCTAAGCTTGCTATACTGTAGGTCTCAGAGAGTACTATATTTCTTCGAACATCGTGGATTGGCGAGAGAGAAACAACTGTACCAAATAACAACAACCACATCACTTGAGGACATTCAAAAGCAGCAACTAAAATGGATATCACTACTCTAGCTGATAGACATGACATAATGAAGATGCTGACATACACTAAGCCAGACAAAAGTTAGAAAGGAGACACTAGTTAATATTAACAATGAGGGATAATACTGGACTTGAGAAACTTATTTTGTTGACAAATTATTTTAAGAGAAAGATTTTATAAACTACAATAGATATTAACAATGGTGGGGTCGGTCAATAATTGTTTCCTTGTAAAGAAACTGCGAATAGTATCATCAGTCCATTAACTGCGGATGACGAGAATATCCGTCATTGTAATTCTATGGCTTACCTGCGAATGACGAGAAATAACGAAGTTCGCAGTTTGAAACACAGTCGCATATGTAATTATAAATTCTAAGATCAATCCAAATTGATTTATTAACTGACAAATATTAGTCTGGTTTTATTGTTAATTTGTTTTTTCTACTTATTATGGTTGCATCTTTTTTTCTTTTACATCTTTTCGACATCTGCTAGCTGCATCTTTTCTACAATGGCTACTTTTTTATAACAGTGCACCTTGCGGATTCCTTCTTCAACCACTTCGAATGGGCAATTATAATTTCGAAGATCAATTCAAATTCATTTATTAACCGACAAAAGATTACAAAATAGGAAATAAAGAACTGGCCATGGAAGAAATTCGAACTCTAAAATCACCTAGGGCGCCTGTCTTTTATGGGCGTTACCTTATTAAGTTCTTGATACGCGAGACACAAGTTTAAAGTTTGTCATTTTTTCTTTCTTTCATTTCGTACCGCTTGCTCGAGCGGACAAATATATTTTGGCTGGATGGTGTGAGAGAAAAAGAAACATATTCAAAAATTAAAAAAATAGAAGATAATAGTGATATTTAATGTTCCCCTACCCATCCCGAAAGAGAAAACAATTGAAAAAAAAAAAGCAAGAAAGAAAGAAAGTATGAATCATAGAAAGAAAGGGAGAAAGAAGTTCCGAAAGAAAAAAAAATAGAAAGGAAATCTTTAGTGAAAAGAGATAGGAAACGAAAAAGAAAAGAGAAGAAAACAAAAAAAGGAATGAAACAACAAATACAAAAAAAAGAAAAAAGAAAAAGAAAGAATAAATGAAAGAGAGGGAAAAGAAGGTGAAGGAAATAAAAAGAAAAATAATTAGGGAAAATTAAGCGTAAAAGATAAAGTAAAAATAAGAAAAAGAAAAAAGCAGGAAATCATTGAAAAGAAAGAAAGAAAGAAAGAAAGAAAAGAAAGAAGATAAAAGAAAATAAAAAATGAATGAAAGAAAGATAAAAAAGAAAATGTCAGAAAGAAAGAAAAGGGAATAAAAGCAAAGTAAAGAAAAAAGAAAAAGAAAGAAAGAAAGAAAGAAAGAAAGAAAGAAAGAAAGAATGAATGAATGAATGAATGAAGAATAGAAAGAAAAGAAAAGCAAAGAAATAAAGAAAAGGAAAGACATGGAAAGAAAGAAAAGAAAAAAGAAAGAAATGGTATGACAGAAAGAAAAAAGAGAGAAATTAAAGAAAGGAAAGAAAGAAATAAAGAAAAAGAAAGAAATGGAAAAAAAGAAAGAAACAAAGAAAGAAACAAACAAACAAACAAAAGAAAAGTAAAGAAAGAAAGAAATGAAAATAAATAAAAGAAAAGGAAAGAAAATAAAGGAAAGAAAGAAAGAAAAATAGAAAGAAGGAAGGAATGCGTGAATATTTCGCGTAGAAAGACATTAAAATAGAACCTGAACGTAAAAGAAAGCAAGAAGAATTTAAAGCATTATTAATAGGATTGACTGAGTGAAGAGTTTGATAAGGGAAGGAATGATAATAAGAGAGACAGGGAGGGGAGAGAGAGAGAGAGGGAGAGGAGAGTATAGAGAGATAAAAAGAAAGAGTGAGAAATAGATATACCAAGAGCGAATGAGTAAAGCGCGATGTTTGAGGAAATTGAATCTTAAAGAGGGAGGGAGGAAGGGGAATTAAAATTCTTCCTTGCCTGACAATCCATCAAAGACATAATCCTTTCTGGAATTTACTTGAACGGATTCTTGAAATATGGCTTAAAATCGATTCCTCGCCGTAAAAGACAGGAAGCCGAAAAAAAGAAAAAAAAGAAAAAAAAGAAAAAGAGAAGAGGAAAACTAACAATACTCGTTGACGTTACTTACATGTACATTGAAAAAGAAATTCTATTCGAAATTAGCTCTTCGATACTTGAGGATACTTTTCAAATCTGATTACGCGTTGGACAAAGCTGCTTCAAGCAGCAATGTGCTGTTCGACCGACAAAATGTCGCCCAACCAGTTGTGTCCTTTTCTTTTCTTTTTTTTTATAAATAAATTTTTAAAGTTGTCACAGACCCCACAGATGAACAGGTGTTCATAATGGTGGAATCAATAGATCGGATGCAAAGACAATGATGGGGGAAAAAAGCATCAGATCTTGTTTCGAAACGATTGATCTTACTGTCTGCTGATTTTATCTTGAATAGATTTTCAAATTCATTCATTTTTTTTTATCTATCTATCTATCTATCTATCTATCTATCTATCTATCTATCTATCAATCTCTGTCTGTCACATTATGTTCAAATCTCTCTATCTCTCTATCTATCTATCTCTTTATCTATCTATCTATCTCTGTCTGTCTGTCACATTATGTTCATATCTATCTATCTATCTATCTATCTATCTATCTATCTATCTATCTATCTATCTATCTATCTCTCTATCTGCTTGTCTGTCTGTCACGTTATGTCCATGTTCTATCTATTTATCTATCTATCTATTTTCTGAGTCTGGTCGAATCTATCTATCTATCTATCTATCTATCTATTTTCTGAGTGTTTTAGAATCTATCTGTATGCTTGTCTGTCTTTTTATTTTCCTATCTATCTATCTATCTATTTTTTGAGTCTGTTCAAATAAATATATCTGTTTAGCTATCTATCTATCTATCTAGCTAGCTATATGCTTGTCTGTCTGTCGAACAGTATCTACTTAGAACCAGAGGAAAACAGGAAAACCAATCACTGAGCACTACTCAAAATAAGAAATAGACGAGATATCCCTAGACATGAGTAGTGGGACTAGATTGTTCTATCCCCGTTGATTGAATAAAGGATTCTGTTCAGAATTCGATGTAGGTTAGCCGGATCGATATGCCCCTATTAAGACCGGACCGGGGTGGGGGTGCAACCTTCGAAATGACGAGGACATTAGTCCGTATAATAAATTGTGTAAATAAATGCGCAAGAAAAAATTAAATAGCAAATTGAAAGCTAAAAATAATAACGGCAGAATGGCGAACGTAGGAAAGTTTGAAAAGAAGGGGGGTTTGAGGAATGCACCCATTCAACTAATTGAAACAAAACGAATATTTACTTTTTTTCATATTTTTTCCAATTTGTGTTGTCAATTTGTAATCCTTGTTACACGTATAAATATATTTTCAACATAACAGTAACCCGAGTTTATTTTAACGTATCAATTATAACGTGTCTTAAATCCCAAGGGAATGTTTTTCAATGTAACCAAATTTTTTCCTCGATATAATTCCCTTTTTAAATGGCTACGTCACTGGAAAAACGTGCAAGACATAGAACTGCCATAGAATTTCAATTTTTTAAAGAGAAATTGCTACAAACATCCAAAAGAGAGATTAGTGAATAGCAACTCTAGAAGGAACTGAGCAGTGGAAGTCTTCGCAGTGGCATGTTGCGAACGCGAATAGGGTCAACCTGGTTTATGCTTAAAAGTGGCGAAAAAATCCTTATTTCAAAAAGTCTTTTATAGCTATCACATGAACCCCGGTGGGTCCTTCGGTTTATTCTACAACCTTCTGAAAATTAATTGAAACGAAACGAATAATTCCGTTATTATTTACTACTTTTTCGTATTTTTCCAATGAAGCATGACACAGTCCACATGTTCCTACTTCGTATGCCCATTCCACGAAGTCGTTACTTGCAGGTTGACCACGGATTCTCGATTGGATTTAAATCAAGAGAGTTTCTGGGCCCCTCTATAGTACTTTGATTTGCCCACAGGTATGGCTTGCCATTGTGTTCGTGCAGCGTTACAATTTTCGTACGCTTCCTTGGAGTAACGTCCACGCAAGCAATGGCCATAGGACAACTAATCGACGGTCGAGACAATATTGCCTGGGCGTGATGAAAATCTGATGCAATCACGGGTGACGCAGTATTTTGCAAGGCCAAACAAATTTTATCATACATGCCGAAAATAGATTCATAGTAATTGACACCACTACAAATGATCTAATCTGAGGACAAAATAGAAATCGATTACACCCTGTCACTCCAGGGGGTCTAAAACTAACCGGGAAAGAAAGGAAAATAAAGCTGTTGTTTCAATTAATTTGCACAAGGGTGTAAATGTATTTGTAGTTGATGGAGGATTCTCATTTTTATACTGAAAATGAAATGAACAAAACGTACAACAAAAACAAATAACAACAAGACCTTGAGTCACGTGTTGAAATTAATTAACCACAGATTCTCGATTGGATTTTAATCAGGAGAGTTTCCGGGTCCATCTATAGTAGTTTCATTTGCTCATACACCCCGAAAATAGATTCATATTACTGCACACCACTGCAAATCACTTAATCTGAGGAAAAAATAGATATTGTTTACACCCTGTCACTCCAGTGGGACTAAAACTGGGAGTATGGTGAAAGAAAAACGGTTGTTTCAATTAATTTGCACAAATGTGTACAATGCAATATTTATTATTTAGCTATATCTATAAAAGGCAGGATGTGTGTGTGTGTGTGTGTGTGTGTGTGTGTGTGTGTGTGTGTGTGTGTGTAACGAATGCAAGGCCGCAATTTTCGACGGATTTGCACCAAAATTAACATGCACATGCTCCAAGTTAGCAGGAAGGCCAAGACCGACTTTGCATTTCCCAACTCCCATCGATAGTGGAAATAATCGAATTGTTCATGCTTCTACGGCAGTTTTCTTGTAGTTTGCGGTCATTTTCTACTGGCCAGAGGGAGAGCTTATAGCTGGCTGCCACGAATAGACAGGAATATTCTATTGGCCAGCGTGAGAGCCAGCAGCTGACTGAAACGAATGTTAACTAGCATGCTAGCATGCAAAAACAATCGATAGCTGCATTCGTCACAAGTGGGAAAAATTAAATCTGCATGGCACTTTACTCCAATTGGCTCATTCTCTTGCTTAAACTCAACGTTGATTCTGATTCCGCAGAACTGGTTTGGGTGTGAAAAAGTATTTGTTGTTAACATTCTTTTTTCATTCGGTTTTTCCTTTTCTAAAGCTGATCGTTTTGTGTTAATTTTGTTTTAGTTCTTTTTTCGTAACAGATTTAATGTTTAGTATAGAGCTTAGAATAAATTCGCAGTGTGAGGCAAGAAGTAAGGCATGTAGCAACATCAGCACGGCAAAGGGCACTCCTTTAAAGACAAGGAAGGGCAAAAATATTTTAAGTCAAGTGATAGCAATTGCTGTATGAGTCGTACGATTGTTGAATCAAGCACCGGCAACGTCGGTCCATGCTGCTAGTAAATTTATAAAAATGTATACAATTTCTTAAATTCGTTATGGATTTCATATTCATTAGTATTTATTATTATCATTTTATTTGTCCGTCAGATTTTATTACAATATTGCCTGGGCGTGATACAAATCCGATGCAATCACAGAAGACGCAATATTTTTCAAGGCCAAACAAATTTCATCATACACCCCGAAAATAGATTCATATTACTGCACACCACTTCAAATGACCTAATCTGAGTAAAAAATTCAAATCGATTACACCTTGTCACTCCAGTGGGTCTAAAACTGACCGTATGGAGAATGAAAGGAAAGTAAAGGGTTCGTTTCATTTAATTTTCACAAGGGTGTAAGAAAACTGATACAAAAGGTGAAAAATGGAAGAAGAAAAAAAAAGATAAGAAAAAATCTAAAAAATGAAACTAGATAGAAAGTTGAAGGAAATATTACCCCCCGCCAACAAAAAAAGCGACTAAAACATATTCAACTGATGATCAGGGTGTGACTGATAGATTTAGCCGTATCACGGTTACTATGACGATACTGATGACATTAATGTTTTCTAAGCAAATAATCCCAACACTGTAACCTAGAGAAGGATTAGCGTTTTGTTTACGAAGATAATCCGAAGCACGGGCATTCAGATAAATCACTAATAGTATTTTTTTCTTAATATCATTATTTCAAATTGATACACAAAATAAATCAGTAAGTAGTATATTTATTACCTAATCTTGGCACAAAACCACAGCTGTGAGGCACCTAGTGAGGATAAAACTCATTAACGGTTAGCGGCCATATTGCGTTGAAATACCGATTTCCGTACGATCAGTAATTAATTAACGTCGGACCTGGTCAGTACTTTGACAGGTGACCGTTTGGGAATACAACTCCCTTCCCCATAGATGAAGTATCACCAGACTATTTGCCCAAGTTTGGACGAAAACATGTCTCGTACACAGAGTCGACTCATCCACATTTCCCCCATATTCCATTCTTAAGTGGCTTCTGGCCATATCGTGTTTGAATCACCGGTTCTCGTGAGCGTACCGAAGTTCAGTAACGTCGAACCTAGTCAGTAAAAAGATGGGTGACTGCTAGGGAACACCAGCGTCTGAAAGCTTGCATGAGTGGGTCGTGTAAACAGATCAGTTAAACAGAGACTAAATAAAGGTAACACGCTTTTGAATTTCATAAGTAATGTTTACTTCATTCCTTCTTTTCATTATGTATATATGTTTCTTTGAATATGCAAACATATAAAACAAATTTATATTCTCTTTCTGACTGTAAAAAACAATGGAAAAATTAAATAAAGCAAGTGATAGATCCCTAAATTGAACAGCATGATTTTCCCTCAAACATTCCGGGTACACAAGTTCAGCAACATCAAGCCTCGTCAGTATCTAGATGAGTGACCACTTGAGAATACCAGGTGATGTAAGCTCGTATATGTGAGCTGTGTAATGGATACCAGCTTTGAGTTCGAAATCGGCGAGTTCCAATTCCAGTCAGGTTCGTTATATTCATCTACGCGCAAAATATCCTCGAGGAAGGAAGGAATACACAACTTCTCTCCTCCATATCGATTGGTTAATTAGCAGGAATTGAATCAGTAAATTCATTATTATCTCCATAGAAATCTTAAAATCTAGCTAGCACAAAGTCACAAGTCATCGTGACTGAGGCTTTGAGCGTTCCGGC
>OZ010600.1:13574276-13619276 GCA_963932145.1 Acanthosepion lycidas | reverse complement strand
ATATAGAGAGAGAGAGAGAGAGAGAGAGAGAGAGCAAGAGACTGGAGTGGAATGAGATTGAGAAAGAGAGAGAAATGTGGAGAAATAGAAGTGAAAGAAGATGAAGGAGAGAGAAGTGTATTCGAATTGAATAAAGAATGAGTGAAAATGAAAGAGAGGAAAGAAGAATTAGCGGGTGGATAGAGCGGAGAAAAAGTGGGAGAGAAAATAAGTAATAATGAAAGGAGGGGGGGTAAAAAGTCCGTAATGGTCAGAAAAAGAACAATAACCAGAAGAATGAATGGATGAATGGTAAGTAGTAGTAGCAGCAGCAGCAGTAGTAGTAAGAGGAGGAGGAGGAGGAGGAGGAGGAGTAATGACATTAGTAGTAGTAGGAGGAGGAGGAGGAAGGGTAATGGTAGTAGTAGTAGTAGTAGAAGAAGAAAAGAAAAAGAAGAAACCAGGAATGTCAAGAAGTCGGAGAAGAATAAAAAAAATGGAAAGTAATATTAATGAAAAAAGAGGAATGCCAAGAAGAAGAAGAAAAAAAAAAAAAGAATCGAAGACAAAGAAAATAACAAGAAAATCAAGAAGGTCTAGAAAAAGAAGAAAAGGATGAAAATGAAGAAGAAGAAAAAGAAGAAGAAAATCAGGAATATCAAGCAAAAGAAGAACAAAAAAGAAGAAAATGACGAAAATCTGGAATTTTTAAGAAGAAAATGAAGAAGAAGAAAATGAAAAAATGGAGGAATGTGAAGAAGATGAAGAAAATAAAGGAAATGACGAAAATCTGGAATATGAAGAAGAAAATGGAGAAGAAGAAAATGAAAAAAAGGAGGAATGTCAACAAAAAGAAAAAAGAATGGAAGAAAAAGAAAATGATGAAATGTCAAGAAGAAGAAGAAGAAGAAGAAGAAGAAAATGAAGAAATATCAAGAAAAAAAATAGAAGAATAAATAGCAAGTAGCAGAAGTAATCTTAATTTATGTACCGTACTTCTTCAGGTCGTATATGTAAACCGACAAATCATAATGCCATATATATATATATATATATATATATATATATATATATATATATATATATATATATGAAAGAAAAAAAAATATATATATATATGTGGCATCAAGAACAATGCAGCATCAAACATTGTCAAACTTCGTCAAACGAGGGAAAGGAATAAAATATCTGCTGCTGTTCCAGCCATATACTCCAAGAATCCACACTCTTGCACAATCTGTGGACTTCTTTGCAAATCACTACCAGGACTCAAATGTCACTTGCGACTCACACACAAGGTTAAATAAACAAAGTTGTCGGAACTCCATACGTCGACACCGATGGGAGAGTCTATCATATATATATATATATATATATATATATATATATATATATTACAATTATTTTTACTTTTTCTGTTCTTTCTCTCATTTGGGTACATATATATATATATATATATATATATATATATATATATATATATATATATATATATATGTATGTGTGTGTGTGCGTGTGCGTGTGTGTGTGTTTCAGTCGTGTTTCGATGCGTATCAATGCATCTCATCAAGCGATTGTAAATTAATGGTGACTGTACGGTTTATTTAGATTTAAAAGCAAAATACAACCTGTTTTTACGAAAAAAAAAAGAAAAAAGTGGGGTTTATAAAGTTTGTGGACTTTAATATGATCAACCAATCAACTATCAAATACTTTAAATTTAAACTAAGCGAAGAAGCAAAAATTTTAAATTATTTTTATAAATGGATCATGAACTGTAGATTGGCACCTAACGGCAATCAGACATAAAATAAACGGATACAAGTTGCTACATAATTTATACAAACAATACAAGAAAATACAGTTTCCTGAGTAAATATATAATGTGGAGACGTAATTCAACTATATATATATATATATATATATGGTTGGATATATGTGAGCTTGTGACCCTGGCTTTAGCGATCGTCAGACAAAGTTTGTCTGACGATCGCTAAAGCGTGAAACCCAGGGTCACAAGCTCACATCTATCAAACCATATAGCTCTATCTCTGATATTGAGCGCTTTCTAATAAGTACCGCGTATATAATATATAAATAATTATACACATATATATATATATTTATTTATATTTATATACACACACTTTTCACACACACACACACACACACACACACACACACACACACACACACACACACACACACACACACACACATACATATATATATATATATATATACAATATCCCTTGATGATTAGTAGGGATAATTCCAAGGAAAGCATAAATTTAAAGAGAGCTCAATGTAAAAACAGAGCAATATAATTATGAATACATAATCCTTAAAAATTCATTTCGTAGGTGATAGTTTATTTCGTGGACTCTTTCCCTTTCTTACTTTTTTCTTTTGTCTTTTCTTTGTGTCTGAATTAGAGTGAACTAAATTTATTTTTTTTTAAATTTGGTCTGAAGAGATGGATACCTGAGTCTACGAAATAAACTGTCACCTACCAAATGGATTTTTAAAGATTCTGTATTCATTATATATATATATATATATATATATATATATATATATATATATATATATATTGAAGGTCGGGTTGAAGGTCGAGGTTGCAAGTTACGGATATCCAAATTTAGTATTAGAGATAATTTTAAAACTAGGCTCTAGAAATTTTTCCAAATACATTGTGCTAGATCGACAGTGCGTCCAGTATGACAAAAAATAATGGATCAGAAAAATGTGCAGTAGTCCCATAATGCAGTCTCTACAAATCGCTTTGTAACTTATTACATAGACTAAAGAATGCATCGACTGTTAAATGTCGCAGAAGGCAACGCGAAAAATATGAAGTCATCCGTCTAAATTATCTCGGGGTGATTACCTACCGTTTCAGGTAACTTAGACGTATTTTTAAATACACGCATACGTGCGCAAACCCATGCGCATATGCACACACGGGGACACATATTTACAGAGAAAAAAGTTGTTTGGATATTTCGAATATAATTTTCGGAGTCAAAAATGAACCCGAATCAGAAAGTCTTCAAGTCCTAACCTCAAATCAAAATGGAACGAGAGAAAAAAAAAAAAGTAAAACAGATCTCAGAAGATAGCAATGAAAGGTTTCTCATTAATTTATTTATAAATTCATTAATTTAGTTGCCCGTTCATGTATTAATTTATTTATTCATATTTTTTTTCATATCGTATTCATTATGGCTCCACGAAATTTCTTTTTTTTCGTTTCAGTTTTTTTCAATCAGTCTTCTCTTTCATTAGCGCAAAAAAAGATATAAAAAAAAAAACAAGAAAAAAACGTTGGACACTGATTTTGAAATTTGACGCTATCTATTTCAAGAAGCAATGGGAGCGGCGAATATTGTGACATCTGAAATCAAAACAATTGATTAGTAAATACGACCTCAGGAAAAGCAGTTAGAACGCAGGATGTGAGCAGATGCATCATGGGATTTGATCCTCTGTTGCCATAGCGGCCATTTTAAATGTTTGTTAGTATTTTTAATCTTTTTGTTTATTTTGTTTATTGTATGGTATTTACTTTCTTCCCAGCTTTTCGCACGATTCATTCTTGCTTGCTTTCTTGCTTGCTTTCTTGCCTGTATGGTTCATTCATTAATTTTTTTCCCCACCTATTTCCTGTTTAAATTTCTTCCAGCTGAGATCCGATTTTTATAGTGTCACTCATTCATTCAATCATCCATTTCGTGATAGTCGTGAATAATGTACTGGCTTTCATTCCTATCCTATTCTCTATTCTCGATTTCAATCATTCACTTGATTTTCATTTTAGAATACACACATATATATATATATATATATATATATATATATATATATATATATATGTGTGTGTGTGTGTGTGTATGTATATATATATATATATATATATATATATATATGAAATAATCAAAGAAAATTCCTCTCAAAGCCGACTCCAATTCGGTTCAAAAAGCCTCAAGATAAACAGTATCGTTTAATTCATATCGAATAATTTAATCAATATTTTTTACTAGGCTTTCATTAATGCATACTTATTCGATTCTAAACGCTAAGCAATGGTTAACGAGCCAGTCTGATTGATTGTTCTATTGATTAGTGCGTTCGATCCCTACTTGTGGCCCATACTTTATTTTTTACACAAACTTAGCTTACTAAATGAAAAAACCGTCTCGTCATGGACTAATAGTTAACGAGCTAGTCTACTTAACCTTTACTAGTGAGTTTTGAGTTTGAACCTCACTGGGTGCCCCGTACATCTAGCCTTGTTAAGCTTGTAAATAAACAGGACATCTCAGGGTGAGATAGTGTGCTTGATTATTACTCACTGTGTGTAATTTAAATTTCAGCCAAATATTAGCCAATAAAGAGGATGATTGGGGTGTAATGGTTAATGAGCTAATCTGTTTGAACTCTACAACGGAGTAGTGAATTTTATGTGAATATTCTGTTCACACAAAGGCATACGAAGTGTAGATAGAAGTGAAATCACGTGCGGTTGATTCCTATATAAGTATTCGGTAAGGTTGTATTCGTGTGTGTTACGTTTCATGGGCGCATTTTGATTTCAGGATTTGTAAAAGTATATATATGTGCAATTGTGAGCTGTTTGTGTGTGTGTCTCTATGTGTGTGGGGTGTTGGGGTGTTGGGGTGGGAATAAGTGAAATTGGTATGTTCTTTCCGTTCAAAAATTTGAAGGAAGTTCCAAATTCTTCTCGGCTGTCATTCACTTTCAGGAGATCGTTGTCTTGACATTGACAGGAGTCTGGCAATCTTGTCCAATAAGAAAGACCAACTCAGAATCAAAGGTGCGCTAAGGCAAGCGCCCAGAAATAATACCACTACTAATGTTACTGATAATCATTTTGATTTCTATGATCATTGTGCATGATCTGGCACAAGGCTAAATTTTATGGAGCATCATGGAATTTAACTACTATTACGTGTACAAGAAGATTATTTTATTTCTCAGAAGAAACTCAAATCAAGATAAAATAACATATACATTAACAAGCAAATAGATGTAAATACGAAGACATATATATATATTTTTTTAATTTTTATACGTTCTTTTTATAGATACAAATATTTAAGTAAATTATTTTTTTAAATACAGGAAAATCGACCTTGCTAACCGAACGCCCTTCTGTGACAATCGCTAAACGCACGTCAGGCTATGCGACGGTTCTGTATAGGATACAGGTTCGAATGCTGTCGGAGGACGCATATTTCCTACGAAAATGTTTCGGATATTCAGGCTGCTAAATGTTGTTAATACTGTTTATTATAAACAGAGCTTTTTCTTAAATATTTGTATCTATAAAAAGAACGTATAAAAAAAAAATGTCTCAAAAATAATTGTCGGACTTTGTCCATTTCATAATATGTGACGTCATTTGTTTACATTTGGATAGACATTGAGCAGATATGAATGTATGAGAGTAAATCATGGAGAATTGTGTTTAAATACAAGAAAATCGACCTTGCTAACCAAACCCTCCTCTGTGATACAATGTCTTAAAAATAATTGTCGGACTTTGTACATTTCATAATATATATATATATATATATATATATATATATATATATATATATATATGTGTGTGTATGTTTGTGTGTGCGTATTGATACCAGTGGCTTAATACCCACGCAAAACCCAAAGCAAAATATCAAAAAGTAGTGACCGCTCTAATTGCAGCACGGTGCATATACTGACCTCATTGAAGACACAATGTATAAATTTTTGTCAGGAATCATTTGCAAAGAATCGTTTTACTCATCAAAACATCTAATATTTGCTATTAAATGTAATGGGTGTAATGAGGATTACATTATTAGAACCAAACACACCTTCCGAAACATGATGACAATACATCACCAACAAATACGAGACCCCAGTACGAGACAAATACTACTCAGTGGGCATTTTGATTTAGTGCCCTAAATTCCATATCTTCCCAATTGATCTTTGCCCAGATAACACCAAACGCCAAACATGCATGAATAAAGAAATATATCCATTCAAGAGTAAGAACTACGTCTAAACAAACTTACCAGTTTTACTAATGAGGTATTATCATTATTAAAGCGATTAATTGCAATCCCATTTCCCCAAAACACACAAATAAAAGTTGTTGTTCTCCTGGCTTACTTGTACATTTTACCTTTTGGGATTGTGACTCGGGTCCAATAAAATAGAATACATGACATTTTGTTGTCATTACTCACGCTTATTGAACTATGACACTACCAGTTTTTGATAAGAACATTTTTTCAATTATCAAATTTTCGCGCGAAAATTACCATGCCTGATCATGTGATCATAATAAACCAATCAGATAGCATTTTAAACAAAGAACAATCAGAGGGCATTTTTTGCATAAAACGGAAAGAATTCTCGAACAACATTTAGACGCTACACAGATCATGGCCTAGTCACACGTATTTCCATCTCAATGTAACTTTTGAAAATTATTAATCTGTGAAACCGATAAAGATACTGTAAATAAATATTGTTAAATATTCCAGTTGCATGTTCAACTTCTTTTCTTATATTCTTACCTATCTGGAATATATATATATATATATACATACATACATATATATATATATATATATATATATATATATATATATATATATATATATATATATATATATACGCACATATATATAAACGCATAAATATGTATAAATACACACATATATATATGTATATATACACACAAATTTATATCTATACATACACACATATATGTATACATGAACACACACACACACACACACACACACACATATATATATATATATATATATGCATATATACACATATTTATGTATACATCGAAAACAAAAATGCATCTTTGTTGTGAGAACTTGTTTGTCCGTATGTAACATCTTTAATATATATATATATATATATATATATATATATATATATATATATATATATATATATATATATATAAAGAATATTGCTCTACTTTGTATTGAGCTCTCTTTTAAATTAAATGTTACGTTGTTATCTTACCTGGATATATATATATATATATATATATATATATATATATATATATATATATAACTTACTTTCTCATACATACACACGAAACGAGGACCGAACATGCCCCCGTAATCTCACCAAAATAAAAAGGCATTCCAAAGTTTCAATTTTGACCAACAAAATTTGACGAAATGCAAATCTAGATAAAAGAATTCCCCCTCTCAAATGCTCAATAAACGGTTGTTATTGAAACACTAAAACGAATTATGCAAAACTATTGAGAAAGCAATGTTCCAAAAAACAAGAACAAAACACAAAACCAACAGGAATCAAACGACAAGAAATCCATTGAACAAAAAGCACTATGTATTGACTCAAAAACTGTCAGCTCACAAATCTTCCTTTTGATATTTTCTAAGCGAATAAACGCAAAACAGATACATATGAAAAATATCTCAATTGAACGGTGATCATTCTTCCAATATATATATATATATGTGTGTGTGTGTGGTCAGTTATGTACCATGCGTGATACGCGCTTAGCCTATAATGTATCTTTCAATACATGACTGACGAGGCAGATTTTTCCCCGCGTATGTTGCCATTTCTTTCTGCAGTAGACCAGTTACCATCCAAGTCTATAGAACTTGGTCTGTCCTGCTATTTACTGGTAGAAGAAAAGGATCCATACCTTTTCCAAGGTTATTAGCACGTAAGTGATTGTAATGGATTCGAACAGAATTCGAACTCGGCTCTCCGATTCCTCAATCCGAGTCGCTATCCATACCTCCGCCGTGCCCCACATATATATATGTGATATGATGGGTAAATTGTCGGCATTTTATATTTTTAATTTCGCACATGCGCGTTGTTTGTTTTTTTTATTTTTTATTTTGCCGGCTGCACTGTATAGTAGGGTTAATTTGATATCGTCTTGGAGAAAAAGAGTACCAGGATGCAATTATCTCCGTCAGAAAAGTGAAAGCAGTATGCTGTACTGCGTGGTATTTGCACCGGATTTCCCTATACGAACATTTCAGAGTATTGTCAATCTGAGGACATTGCAGAGGATTCGGAAAGAGTTGTATCAGTCTAATGTTGATTACGAAGTTGTTTGGAGTTATCACTTCTCATGGCGACGTTATACCTTCATTCAACTTCCTACAGCACCTCAGACTCAACACAGACCTACATTAAATGTCTTGAGGAGGTAGATCTGTTCTGGGTCAAGAATCCATTCATGGCTATCAGAAAATTTCTGCTACCACATCGCCCCCTTAAATCTGGCCGCCTAAACTCCAAAGACGGCAAAACTTGATTGACCCTTGATTGATATATGTGCGTCAAAGTTGAGCGAGAGATTAACAAAACTCCTTGTAACTCCAAAGTTGAACTAAAGTCAAGGATTATGGCAGCATTCAGCAACTTAATTAAAGAAACCGTCCAGAAGAGTTGTAAGGGATTCCGAAGTCGTTTGGCCAATGGCGATTTTATTGCATTTCTTGACATGTGTGTGTAAATTTGGTAAATGTATCTGTTAAAATAAAATGTTAGTGTTGTTTTCATTTTTGCGTCATGTAGACGATATTTCATATATCGCAACTTGTATATCTGTTAAAATGAGATGTCAGTGTTAGTTTCAGTTATGCGCAATATAGGCGACAATTTATCTAAAGTAACCTGTAAGTATATATATATATATATATATATTGTAAAATCTAATCGATCGAGACATTCACAAGTATCTCAGCGACCAAGAGAACTCTCTTTTGCCCCAAACAGAATAAGAATTACTGACAAAAATAAAGAAAGGGAAGAAACTAAACTCTCAAAAGTGAAAGTGAAAGTGAAAGCAGAAAATAAATGCCAACAACAAACATTGACTGACAGGCAAAAGATGAATATTGAAGCAACTAATGCTGTGTCCCTGACCGTCAAACTAATCCTACATTTTCATCTTTTTTCACATTGTTTGCCTCTTCGTACATTTTCTTTGACTTTTTAGAAAACCTTAAGAAATTCCATTGTTACGAAGCCGTTTGGATCTGACGTGCTCTACTCTTTGTCTTTTAGTTTCTTTTCGCTTCTTAGCCAAATGGAGCACGTGATCAATCAGATTGCTTAGCCTGCTTTTTCATGTTTTTATATCGTCCTTTTCCTTTTACCATTTTCATTTTTTTTTTACCTTTACTTATCGTTCTAAATTTGTTTTCTTTCTTTCTTTTTATCCTTTCTTATTATTTATTCTTACCTTTACTTACCATTCTAAATTTGTTTTCATCCTTCCTTCCTTTCTTTCGTATATATTTTTTTATCTTTACCTATCGTTCTATTTTTTTTATACGCCTTTTTTACTTTCATGTATTTATTTGCTGCCCCGCACTCGTTTCGTTCTGTTTACGCTTTCTTTCTTTTTACTTTCTTTCTTTTTTCTTTCTTTCTTTTTTTCTCTCTTTCTTTCTTTCTTGCTATTAATTTCTTTCTTATCTTCTTTCCATCCTTACTTCTCATTTTGGTACTATTATTTCTATCTATCTATCTATCTATCTATCTATCTATCTATCTATCTATCTATCTATCTATCTATCTATCTCTTCAGGCTCAATTATCTATCTATCTATCTATCTATTCAGGTTCAATTATCTATCTATCTATCTATCTATATATCTGCCATTTCTGAGACTTAACAAGATGATGATATCTATCTATCTCTCTATCTCTCTCTCTCTCTCTCTCTATCTATCTATCTATCTATCTATCTATTTTGATATTCTTTCTTTCTTCTTGACTTCACATCCTTCTATCTTTCTTTCTATTTTTCTTTCCCATTTGTTCGGGAGCTTTTTTATTTATTTTCATTTATTTTTTTCACATATTCTTTTTTCTTTCTTTCTTTCTTTCTTTCTTTCTTTCTTTCTTTCTTTCTTTCTTTCTTTCCAGAGATCCCCTTGTCTTTATTCATTTCAGTCACACTCTCTTTTTCTCTCATTCTTTTTCATATTTCTTTCTATCGTTTTTTATATTCCTTTCTTCCTTCCTTCTTGCCCATTCCCTCTTATTTTCTGACAGAATTTAACAGATATTGTTTCTAAAATTTCTTTTGTAAAAAATCAAAAAACAAAACAAAAATATGCTTCTGGTCCTTGGCCAAAATCTCTGTGTCAAAATTAATCCGCTGTTAATCACCAATGGAGAGATTTCACCTTCCTCCATCCAGTAATTTTAGCATTGATCCTTTTCAAATATTAATACTAGAAACCCCTAACGTACCTATTGTATTGCTTGGACGTTTATCGTCAGATATTTTATAACCACGACAAAAAGAGAATATGAATTATACTTATTATAAAACCCAGGTTGTGTGTGTGTGTCTGTTCGTTTATATATTGGATCGGATTTCCTACATTTTTCAACAAAACTTCACAGGACTACGTAAAATGTCCTTGCGGTGGTTCTGACAGCGCCAAAAATTGGAAAAACACAATTGTTTTTGCACAAAATCAATTTGAAAACACGATTAAGAGGCATCACGAGAATGAAAGGCGGACAACTCATATCGAGTTATACTTATAAAACCCAGGTTGTATGTGTGTGTGTGTGTGTGTGTGTGTGTTCATTTTTATATATGGGATCGGATTTCCTACATTTTTCAACCAATTTCAACAAAACTTCACTTTTTTTTTGGCAGGTAGTGTTTCTTATTGTCTTGCACACTTTTTTTTTCTTTATTTTTACATTCATAATGCTTTAAAAATTCCATTTACAAGACAATTGTTTATAATAAAATTCTATTCAATCGCTAGACTCATAACGATTGAAAACAATGTTTTGTTTGAGTTTGACCAATTCGTAAAAAAAAAAAACTAATTAAGACGTGCGTGTCCGTCAACCTTAAACAATAATCTTTGTCAATTTTATTTTTCTGTCTTTATGATGGTCGATATTTGATCTATCTCTTACTGTTACATCCCCGGGCAACGCCGGGCGCTACTGCTAGTAGAAAATAAATCCATTGATTATGATTTTACAACAGTAAATGATTTGTCAATGCAATTACATTGGAAAGACAACAAACGATTCTAATCCAGAATCAAAATATATTTCTGAGATGTGGTACCTCTGTTATTTACACTATGTACACTGTTCGGACTCTTGTCCTCATCTTTCTTGCCATATTCACGACGTTTCGGCCGTTGTACGCTCTGGCTTTCTTCAGGATCTGTCTATATTTCAGAGATGAGGTATTTTAATGATTTACTCTATTTACATTGTTTGGACTGTTTTCCTCATCTTTCTTGCCATATTCTCGACGTTTCAGCCGTTGTACGCTCCGGCTTTCTTCAGGGTCGTTCTATATTTCTGAGATGAAGTATTGTAATTATTTACACTATTTGTGTTGTACCCTCCGGCTTTCTTCAAGTGATGAGAACTTCGAACACATGGCCCAGTGGATAAATCATTTTTTGAATCCAGTGACTTGACCCAAAGAATTGTGAGTTCAATACCTGGCTACAGCTGACCAACAAGCAGAGTTGTGTTAATACTGATATTGAGACATTCAGAAGAGGCAGGTTAGTGGAACTAGAATAATCTACCCTGGTGGACGAAATTAAGGGTACAATTCAAAATTCTAATCGCCTGAAGAAAGCCGGATCGTACAAATAGTAAAACTACAACTTCACTCCATCAACGAAGAAGCTTCGCTCTTCAAGAAACAGCTTAATATACCTGAAATCCTACCAATAAAAAACGAAACGGATACCATCTATACCAAACGAGTAAAGCAGGAAGCAAAACAAATTGACCAAATGAAATTACAACAAAACTGGGAGAACAAGGCGTTGCATAAATAATAACGGAATTATTCGTTTTGTTTCAATTAATTTGTAAAATTGTGTAGGTGTTCATGGTCCTCCACATCTTCCTGTATAATTAATTTTCACAAGGGTTTACAGTTGACAGCCACCTTTCGAAGGTAAAATGTGTATTCTCTTAGGTTATTTTATTTTTATTTATTTATTGCAAAAATATTCAGTGGACGATGCCATGATGCCATTTGTGAGCTTAGGTCTTTGGTTGGGAGCCGGAAGGATATGACTATACAAGGGAAATAAAAGGAAATACTTGTAGTTAAATTCAACTTCAACATTATTAAATGGAAGTTGATTGACATTAAAAGATTGGACGCCAAGACCAGAAAAATGCTCACCCAAATGAGGATGCACCACCTGAAATCAGATGTTGATAGGCTGTATGTAGGAAAAGCTTTGGTGGGGGGCAGAGTTCTAATCCAACTTGTATTAACTCTAAAAACCACAACGGTCAGATTGGAAGCCTACCTCACAAAAACCAATGACCCTCTCCTGCAAATAGTAAAACACTAAATCCGCTTTATCGACAAAGAAGCTGCACTCTTCAAGAAACAGCTTAATATACTTGAAATCCTATCAACAAAAAACGAGACGAATTCGATCTATGCCAAACAAATAAGGTAGAAAGCAAAACAACTTGGCCAAATGAAATTGCAGCAAAACTAGGAGGGCACTGCATTAAGGTCCACCCTGAACTGTTAGGTTCTCAGCTATGGACTAAAAACATGGAGGAATTCTTGAAACAGGGCTAAAATATGAAATATTATTTACTTTACCTTTGTGCCAAAACTTCCTTTCTTTAAATTTTATTTCATAAATGTAATAATTTTATATCCGTAAAAAAGGTTACTACAATTCCAATATGTCCGATTCTTAAGAAAAATATTTACGATGCTAAATAAATAAAGCAAGTGAATAGAGGTTTTTCTATTATTTATTACACGTGTATATAACAGGCCACCGGTGGAGCAATGAATTGCGTCTCGGATAGAGGAATTGGTCGAGCCGAGTTCAAATTCCAGTTAAATCAAGTACATTCACTTACGTGCTTATAACCTTGAGAACGGTAGGAATTCTCTTCTTCTTCCTCCAGCTATGGGTAAATAGCAGAACAGACCTGGTTCTATAGCCTTGAATGGAAACTGGCCTACCGCAGAAAGAAATGGCAACCTACTGCAGGAAAAACCTTCCTCGTCAGTCATCTATCGAAAGATACATGATCGCCTAAGCGTGTATCACGCATAGCACATAACTGAATGATATTCACTTACGTGCTAATACTCTTGGAAAAGGTATGAATCTTGTCCTTCTCCCTCCAGCTATGGCTAAGTAGCAGGACAGACCGGGTTTTATAGCCTTGGATGACAACTGGTCTACCATAGAAAAAAACTACTGCGGGAAAAATCTGCCTCGACAGTCATGTATCGAAAGATAAATGATCACCTAAGCGTGTATCCCGCATGGCACATAACTGATAATGGGCCTCAATGCAAAATGTGGTTCTTGCTGTTGGTCGCAGTAATCTCACTATTGACCAAAAGCGAGGAGCCATTTTTTTTTTGTTACATTTTAAATCTGACCTTGGTTTAAGAGAGTTTGAGACAGATTCGGAAAGATCAATCCACTTTTAGCTGAAATATGGCGAACTGTGCGTTTCTTTTCTAATCTTTTTTTTTTTTAATGATTATAGCCCCATACATTTAAGATGGCAGTCAAACTCCTCTCCTCATTCTGGTAAGATGTTAAGGTTGAATTGGATTCGCATAAAGATCCTTCGATTTTGTATCGATGCCGATCAAGATACTGGAGAATGCGACAAAAGAAAAATTTGCTGAATTCTCTGATAATTTAATGCCTTCTCGATTGGATTATCGAATAAAACAAATCCATCTATTCGTGTAAACAAGTCTTATTTTTCTCTCTCTTTAATCCTATGTGAAAGGGGTAAAGCACTCAATGTTAATACTTTAATGTCACGTTTTGATTTTATTAAATATTGTACGTAGCTTTTTGTGCTTTTGGTTTCGTGATGAGTTTTTATTTGTTTTAATTGATTAAAGTGTTCAAGTACAAATGAGAAGGAGAGAGAAACTGAAGGTAGGCTCAAAATTCATTAAAGAGAAAATGTAAAGAGCTAAAAACTAGAGCATGCGTAGAGAGAAAGGCGGATAAAGAACGAGTAAGAGGCAGAGGAGCGATACAAAAGGTGCAGAGGGGTGGCATAAAAAGAAGGAGGTAACAGAAAGACAAAGTGAGGGAAGGAGAAGCAGCGGCAGAGAGAGAACTATGCAGAGGAATAAGGCAGGGAGGCAAATGGAGATGAGGAAATGAAGCTGTGGAAGAGGAAGGAGGAGGCGCTTTTAAAAAGAGACAGAAAGAGTTAAAAGAAGACGTAGAGAAAGAAGAGTGAGAATACGAGAGATGACAGAAGAATAAGATAAGAGGGTGGTTAAAGAAGAAGCAGTAGGCAGAGGAAGGGGAGAAAAGAAACAGAAAAGAAGGAAGGAGGCAGGAGAAGGTAAATAAATAGACAGTGGCCGAGATGGGAGATGGTAGAGGAATAGGGAAGGAAGAGGAAGACGTCGAGGAGAAAAATGGAGGCAGAGTTAGAGGAAGTTAGTGATGAGATAATGACAAGTAAGTAAAAAGAAGAGGAAAAAGGGGGAGAAAATGAAGGACAAGACAGATAAAGAAGAGAGAGAAAAAGTCGAAGATAACGATGAAATAGGAAACAGTAGAAAATAATGTAAGTCAGGAAGAGAATTGAATAAACAGACGATAATTTCTTCTTCGGTAAAAAAGACAAAGAAATTCAAGAATATGAAAAAAAAGACGAAACAATGATCTAAGTAAAATGATAAGGAAAAGAAAAAAGAAACTTAATAAAATCACGGAAAAAGAGAATAAAAGCCAAATTAAAAGCACATGAAGAGTAAATGTGAAAATGAAGCCGAAGGAAATCTGAAAAGAAGGAAAAAAGAATAATGAAGATCACAAAAAAGCGATTTCAAGGAAGAAAAATAAAGAACGAAAAAGATAAAATAGAGAAGTCCAAACGTGGAAAGAAGGATTAAAAAAATTAAATGAAAAAGAAGAAAGAGAATAAAAAGACATGAAAAATAAAACAAGAAGTCAAAAAGAAAAGAAAATAGGAAGAGAAAGAAAAGGAAAAAAGAATGACAAGAAAGAAAAGAAAAAGTGCAGGGGAAAGTGAAGAAAAGACGAGAAAAAGAACATATAGAAGAAAAAAGTATGAGAAAAAGAGAGGAGAAAAATATGGAATGAAAAAGAAAAAGGAAAGAAAAGAAAGAGATGAGAAGAATGAAAAAAGAAAGAGAAAAAAGACAAAAATGCAAAAAATCTGTATGAGAGATAGAGATAGAAACGGACTGAGATAGATAGATAGATATGAACAGGCTGAGATAAATAGATAAAAAGAGAGGAACAGACTGAGATAGATAGATAGATAGATAGATAGACAGACAGACAGACAGATAGATAGATAGATAGATAGATAGATAGATAGATAGATAGACAGACAGATAGATAGATAGATAGATAGATAGATAGATAGACAGATAGATAGATAGATATGAACAGGCTGAGATAAATAGATAAAAGGAGAGGAACAGACTGAGATAGATAGATAGATAGATAGATAGATAGATAGATAGATAGATAGATAGATAGATAGATTGGAACATTTTCATATAGACGGAAAAATTAGAGAGATAATGAAGAGAATAGCATCCAATAATAATAATGATAATAATAATAATAATAATAAGAAGAATAATAACAATAATAACAATAATAATAATAGAGAAGAAGAAGAAGAAGAAGAAGAAGAAGAAGAAGAAGAAGAAGAAGAAGACAACATTTCCCGCCATTAATGAACAATTCCGGGGATTCTTCATGGACGAAAACAATTCAAATACAAAAGCTTCGTGATGAACTTATCTCAATCTTAATTACACTGATGCAATTAAGTCCTATTAATTGATAAAAAAAAATAATTTCATTAAGTTCTACGTTTGCCTACAGAAAGAAAAAGAGAGCACGCGAGGGAGAAAAAAAATTAAAAATAAAATTAAAAAAAAACAACATATGATCACTGTTAGAAAATAAAAGACGTTTCTTTTATTCGAAAGGAATATATTTTGAGTTCCCCCGAAACTTTTTTTTTTACTTAATTTACTTAGCAATCTTTTGCTGATAGTTTTGGCATTGGACATCGTGGATTTTACAAAAAAAAAAAACAAAAAAAAAAAAAACACACAGTCGAAGAGCCCAGTTTGTCCTACTATTTTACCTAGATTATACACCTAAAATATACAGTGAAAAATCTATTCTGCTGCCGTTTGTCTATATCCGCGGCTTATGTCCAAACGTGTGGGTAGGGTAATCGATAATGGCCCGGAACTGTTAATCGCAGAGCCGAGTTCCAATTCACATTGGGTTATTTATATTCACTTGCACACAAATAACCTTTTAGAAATGGATGAATCAATATCTTATCCTCCAGGTATGGGTTAATTAGTAATACTTGCATCACTGAATCATTATTATCTCTAAATAAAAAGAAGGATTCTTACAATCTAAAAATATTTTCTGGATTTAAATATACAGGAAAGGTTTGAGAAACCGTAAAAAACAAATCTTTTAATTAAAACCTAGATCCGCGTTGAGCGAACGTAATTTGAAGCAAGAATTCACAGGTAGATGTTGCTATCATTAAATATAAGATTAAATATTTATTTTATATATAAATAATGCAGAGGGTGTGGCTAATACTGTTAGACCATGCAAGCACCCTGCTTTTATCGACTACATATTAATATGTCTCATAATAGACAGTTGTAGTAATCTAAAGAAGCCCCCTATCGTTTATACTGCAACTATGCTTAGTTGATCTCACTTACAGTTTCTGGAGGAGAACGGATAATCTAGCAAGATCAACACGTTTTAACAAAGCTACTAAGCTAAAACCTTGGTCACGATTCCTTGTGACGTCGTGCTAACATGACAGTTACGTCTCCCCAATTTTACTCAAAAGGTTTGGGTCAATCCATGTTGTGCATTCCAGGCTCTTTGTAACTGTAAACCACGTTGGGGTCACCGTACCCCTCCAAACTAAGAGTCTCATGACCAGAAAGAAAAGTTTTATATATTTCCGCCACCAGACCATCATTTACATCTTATTATAAAAATATAATCCTTAAAAAAAGCTTCCTCTCCTAAAAAATCTTGCCAATTTATTACATCTGAATAAAAATGTTTGGTGACAGAACTAATTTCAACTTGAGAGTAATTTGCAGGTAAAGCACCGCGTTCATTTTCTAATAAAAAAAATCCCCGTATAGTTTCATTTGGGCGTCCTGAGTAAGACGTTAAACTACATCCGCGTCTTGGGTAAGACGTTAAGCTACGTCCAGCAGCAAGGCCTCTGATCAGGAGGTTTTGAGGAGCGTGGAACCACCTCTTAATCGCTGGGGTTCCCAGGTCCACCCTGACCTGGGGTGGTAGCACTTGTTAAGGTCCCAGCTATGGGCAAATAGTTAACTATTACCAGCAATACTTTTTTTTGAAGGAAATATATTACCAGAAACAGATTTTTGACAAAACAAAATATTACCAGCAATAAAAATTTTTGTCGGCATTAAATAACCCATTGAGGTTGGTATACCGTAAAACAAAATAAACCAAACCAAACCATTTGGATATAAATGTACATGCTGAATTCGAAAATAACTAAGAAATGACCATTTTGGAGTTATCGACAGAAGTTCGGACTCATTCGCGTCGCGGTAGGTGAAATTGAAATTAATTCTGTCACCCAAAACGTTGTTTGCACATATAAAATACAAGATTGGTGCTTTTCGATGTGATGTAGTAGTTAACAAGCTTGTCTCACTAGAACGATTATGACTTAGTAGTGAGTTCGATCCTTGCTAGATGCCCCATAGTTTTGTCTTTGTCCCACATTTAAGCTACACTTAGAAAATCACCCTAAAATACTAGAATGGCAGCCGTCAAATGGCAGCGAGGTCTCATCATTTTACAGTTGAAATTGTTAAATGCAACCTTACGTTCTGTGCTAATAGTTTTCATTTCTCACCTCAATGTCCCCTACAATGTTCAACAATTTAAATACATTGTAAATCGCCATCTTCTGTGTCCTTGATAACTCTTCCCTTATTCTCGTTTCACCCCACTCTTTTCATTTTCTTCCATTCCCAAAAATTTCTTGCGTCCTAGTGGCCTCAACGTATTGCATGGTGTGAAATGATTTAAAAAAAAATGGCTGCTTGGTTTCTATGTTTGTAACGCGTCCCACACTAAAATGCCGTACGAGAAGTCAGTCATGTAATGTTTCAACACTCGTAACAAAAAAAAAAAAAAGAAGCTATCTACCCGTTGTTTTTTCGTCTAATTTTGCACCCCCACACCATCTGCATTTTCGACATCTTTTTTTTTCTTTCTGTGCAGTGATAACCTGTCATGTGATTGAGCTGTGACGTCAGTTGGCAATTTCCTGCGCCTCATCGACGTCATTTTTTTTTTTTACAGAAGATCTGTAATTTTTTGTTTTTTGTTTGTTTTTAAATTTTATTCCCACCTCGCGAAATGCTACCCGCACCCTCTCCCCGTAAAAGGAATGAAGAGACGAATCCTCAGCACTTAGTCATTTTATTTTTCGTTTTGGGGGTATGTGTGTGTGTGTGTGTGTGTGTGTAAAAATTTAAATTTCGAAGGAGAGTCGGTTAGTTCGAGACTCGAGAAAGAAGAAGGGATTGTCAAAAAAAAAAAAAAAAAAAAAATTAAAAATTAAAAAAGAGAAAAATCCGACAGAAGAAGAAGCGGGAAAATCTGCCGGAAGATGGAGAATAGTGTACAAGCAGAGACATTTTACAAGTTTAAAAAAAAAAATAAAAGTATAAATAAGAAGCATAGCAAATAAAAAAAAAAGACGATGGAAATAAAATTAAAAAAAACAACAACAACAAAAAAAAAGGACTAAAACAATTACGGATCGAAAAAAACGTTTCTTTTAACGAATTTATTGATTTTTAAACAGTAATTTAATTTTTTTAATGCTATTTTTTTGTGGGATTCTATTAAAAACGTTTTTTTTTTTTTTTTATTTTGTTTTTGGTTTTTCTTTTTTCTGATGACTTATTTAACGACATTCACTTTTAGGAAACCTTTGCGTTTTACTGATAATGTATGCCGCTGCCACAATAAATGATTGGCAAAAAAAAAAAAAAAAAGAAAGAAAAACTCTTTTAAGGGGTGCGCTGAGATGTAATTGTTAGAGTCTCGTAACCTGAAGTAAGCCAGCCAAGTTCGAATTCCAATCAAAATCATTACCTTCCCCTTCTCACAAATAGCCTTTGGAAAGGTAAGAATACTTCATTTCTCCACACTCAGATATATGTTAAATAATAGGGTAGACTGCGCTATATAGCCTTGTTTGGCAACCAGTATAGAGAATGACCGTTCTGAATTCAAAACGCCATGTTTGCCTGTTGGGGTACGTATCTGAAAACTAACAGAGGTACGTTAGGTACAGTTGTGGTATAAAGCCCGGGTTCGATTCGTGTGCTTTGAAGAATCCTAAATGGGCCTGAGTAGATAGCTAGGCATGAAACTTCGCGGCATTTCAGACTGAACTCTTTAGTAGATTGTTTTCGTTCCGCTGCCAGTGTATAGATATGTCACGTCTTGATCTGATTTACTAGTGCTCAGTTCACACTGCCCGAGCCAGAGATCGAACTCTTGTAACCAGCACTAGGGACAATGACCAGGGGGGTAATTCGGCTTCTGTTGTGGCTGTTTCTACTGTTGAAGAATTGCTACTGTTTCTCTTTCATTTCTTATTGACAGCTTGATCAAATATGGATCGGAATTGGGAAGGATGATAAAATAAAGAACAAATAGGAAAGGTATACCAATGTAATGTTTCAAATTTATGAAAGTTCCACCAGTGATTGAGAGAAACAGACCAAAGGACATTAACACTAGTGTTTTCAATTATGTTTCTGTCACTTCTCATTGGTCAGACACATATCACGTGTGTAAAAACCGTTAATAATTCTATATGTATGTAACTTTGTTAAGATTCGTGTATGTCTAAGCGGGCATCGGATGGTAATGCGTATTCGTAATTGCGTGTGTTTTTCTGTCTGGCGTGAGTTCTAATGTCTTCACCTTCTTGCTGTCAGTCAGCAAAGAGGGGTGGCACTTCATTCTAATTTGGAGCTGATATTTTTATGCATGTATTCTTTGTATTAGGTAGCTATAAGTCATATTTTTTAAGAATGAATTCAAGGAGAGATGGCGATGTAATGTTATGTTTTAGGCGTATGTTTATAGTTAATAATAATGTTATTAATAAGAATTCATAGTATTGTTTCATTAAAGAATTATTTTGGGTATTTTTTTTCTTGAAATGCAATGTCAATCGGTATCTTCTGTCTTCTTAATTCTTCTTCTTTTATTGTTCTCTCTCCTTAATAGTAGTTTTTCTCATATTCTCTAACATTCAAAAACCCCTTGCATCCTAGTGGCTTTATTGCCTTTAATCTTCAAAAATTTAAATGTAATGTCAATCGTTATATTATGTCTTCTTAATTCTTGTTCTTTTATTGTATTCTCCTCTTAATAGTAGCTTTTCTTATATTCTCTAACACACAGTAATCGCTTGCGTCTTAGTGGCTTAAATATCTCCCTTGGGGTGAAATGATTAAAAAAATAGATTGTACCCATGACACAATTCGAAAATCTCGCACATAATGAGAAAACATCTCAATATAATCTACTCGGTAACTTACTAAGGAAAACTTTTAACTCGGGATCAAACATCAAATCTGGAAATAACACTTATAAAGGATTATCTCTGGCAACTGTAGCGGATTTATAACCGTATTATTTACTCTCTGCGGTATCGCAGAATTTACAAATAAATCATTCTATGCATGAGTACACATAGGTTATGCGCCCGTAAAAGAAGCATTTCTTAAGGAATACGTTGAGTAAAAATAAATAGCGGTGTCAGGCTACTGACTGGGGTGATTATTGAGTGGCTCTTGAGTGGAACTATTCAGTCGAATTAGTGTGAATTGTTGTGCGTCGATGATTTGGGTTTTGACACGATTTACTGGATGTTAAGCCGAGCCACGCTACTAACAAGGTATTCTCTGAAATGGTTAATTATCTTTGTTCTTGTTAAGTATTTATTTGCGGTTGTAATTAAATACTGTTTTATCTTAACATTGAAGTCTTGTGTTATACTTAATTATTAACGGCCAACGTAGTCACAAAAAGACTATATTAAATACACACCAAATAAAATAAAAATTTCTAGTGTATATATAAAATAATTTTACAAACATTTGGGGCAAGGACAAAAGTCCATATAAACTTATGTCTGCAAATTCTTCCTTTTCGAGTTAATAAATTTAAAGAAAGATTACGGTAGAATGAAGAACACGTCCCTAAATTTGTAAAATTATTCTTAGATTGTATCTTGCATTGTACATTTAACAGCGTCTAGCGTAAGCTTTAAACTTGTCTTATAGAAAGAAAATGTGTAACTACCGACACTGGGGTTCGAGCGTGACACTCGACTTAAGAATAGTGTTGTGATTACTGAGTGACTCTTGAGTGGAACTATCCAGTCGAATTAGTGTGAGTTATTGTGCATCAATGATTTGTGTTTGAATTTAGGAGTTACCGGAAGTTTAGCCAAAGAAAATACTACTGAACTGTTATGTAATATCAGTCCTCTTATATGGCAGTGAATGTTGGAAAATTTCCTCACAGAAGAAGAAGAGACCTGAAGCAACAGAACAGAGGTTCTACAGAAGGATACTGAGAATACCATGGGCCGAATATGTGAGCAATAACGAAGTATTAGAGGCAATAGTAACAAACAAAAAATACTTATAATTAACACCAGGAAGAGATAGTTGGAATTTCTGCGGCAGATAATGAGGAAAGATGACATGGAAAATTTGATACTCACAGGAGAGACTGAAGACAAGAGGGACGAAGTAATGTAACGCACTTCCTAATGGCGAGCTTGAGTGAAAGGATGGCGAAAGAGGGTTTGGAAGAGATGACAAAAAAAGACAAATGTTATTAAGGACTTAAAAGGGTAGGAAATTGTGGATAGGAATAATCGACAACGTCCTGAAGGGACACGGCACACAGAATTATTTTAATTGCTTCGTGCTTCAATTTAATTCTTCTTCTTCTTCGATTTTCTTCTTCTTCTTCTTCTTCTTCTTCTTCGATTTTCTTCTTCTTCTTCTTCTTCATCATCATCATCTTCTTTTTCTTTTGAACTACACCACATATTTGATTTAAAATATATATATATATATATATATATATATATATATATATATATATATATATGTATATACTTTTCATTCTTTCGCTCTTTCTTTCACTTTTTTCTTTCTTTCATTCTATCTATCTATCTATCTATCTCAGTATATTCATTATCTATCACTCAATCTATTTATCTCGGTATATTCATTATGTCTCTATCTATCTATCTATCTATCACGGTATATTCATTATCTACCTATCTATCTCTTTTTTTCTTTCTTTCTATCTATCTATCTATCTATCTATTTTCATATCTATCAATTTTCATGTCTATGAATTTTCACATCTATCTATCTATGTATCTATGTATCACGGTATATTCATTATCTATCTCCTTCTTTCTTTCTTTCTTTCATTCTATCTATCTATTTATCTATCTATCTACCTATCTCAGTATATTCATTATCTATCACTCAATCTATCTATCTCGGTATATTCATTATGTCTCTATCTATCTATCTATCTATCTATCTATCTATCTATCTATCTATCTATCTATCACGGTATATTCATTATCTACCAATCTATCTCCTTTTTTTTCTTTCTTTCTATCTATCTATCTATTTTCATATCTATCAATTTTCATGTCTATGAATTTTCACATCTATCTAACTATCTATGTATCTATGTATCACGGTATATTCATTATCTATCTATCTCCTTTCTTTCTTTCTTTCATTCTATCTATCTATCTATCTATCTATCTATCTCAGTATTTTCATTATCTATCACTCAATCTATCTATCTCGGTATATTCATTATGTCTCTATCTATCTATCTATCTATCTATCTATCACGGTATATTCATTATCTACCTATCTATCTCCTTTTTTTTCTTTCTTTCTATCTATCTATCTATTTTCATATCTATCAATTTTCATGTCTATGAATTTTCACATCTATCTAACTATCTATGTATCTATGTATCACGGTATATTCATTATCTATCTATCTCCTTCTTTCTTTCTTTCTTTCATTCTATCTATCTATCTCAGTATATTCATTATCTATCACTCAATCTATCTATCTCGGCATATTCATTATGTCTCTATCTATCTATCTATCTATCTATCTATCTATCTATCTATCACGGTATATTCATTATCTACCAATCTATCTCCTTTTTTTTCTTTCTTTCTATCTATCTATCTATTTTCATATCTATCAATTTTCATGTCTATGAATTTTCACATCTATCTAACTATCTATGTATCTATGTATCACGGTATATTCATTTTCTATCTATCTCCTTTCTTTCTTTCTTTCTTTCTTTCTATCTATCTATCTATTTATCTGATAGATTTGCTTATCGCCCGGTTTACACTTCTTTCCCGCCTTTGAACAGGAGCAGAGATTTATCCCTTGTTTCCTGTTTAGGTTTGCCTTCTCTCATTCTTCTAAAATATTCACATTTGTTTTCACTCCCAGTAACTGCTTGCATCTCAGTGTCATTATCCCCATTATTTTTTTATAGTGGGGAGAAGAAATGATTAAAGAACATATCTAATTTTCCATATGTGTGCTTTTAGCCTTTGCACTGAAAACACCAGTCAACTGGCGCAAATAGAGCCTCTCCGAACGTATCACACATGCGCACGAATACAAAAAGTAACGCGTAAAAGGCATTCGCGCGCACATCGGCACAGAGAGGCATTTTGCAGTCTTTTCTGACTTTATTCTTCATTCTCTTTTGAGAAGCGGCCTTTAGAAATATCCTTTTATTCTCATTTTTCTATTTTGCATTTTCTGAATATCCACCATTTCGGAGTTTCTCTATTCGTCTCTTTTTCTATTGATTCATCTCTTAAACGTGTCTTCGTTCTATCGCGATTCAGTTAAACCAACGCAATTTCATTTAATTTTTCTATATACGCAAAATTTCTTCCTTCCTATTAATGTCTCCTCTTCTGAAGATTACCCCGAAAATCTTATACTCATGATTACATAAAGAACTTTAAAGATCCTTCCTTCCTGTGTTTGGTTCTTTGCGGAAAACATACATCTATATATATATATATATATATATATATATATATATATATATATATATATAATGTCTGTATTGATATATTAGGTTGGTGCCAAAATAATGTCGTTTTTGACGTTCAACTTCAAAAGAAAAACGACATTATTTTTGCACCAACCTAATAACAGGAAAGGACTGTTAGATTGATGATCCTAATTTCTTTAGCATTTTTATTTTTAATTTTTTTATTTTAATTTTTTTATTTTTTCTTAAATTTAAAAAAAAATTATAATTTAAAAAAAATAATTATATACAGACACACACACACACACATATATATATATATGTATATTTATATACTAACATTATACTAAAATTATATATATATATATATATATATATATATATATATATATATATATATATATATATGTATGTATATGTATGTATATATATATGTATGTATATATTCTAATATTATACTAATAGTTGTACTCAGCTGTTAAAAAATCTCGGATAGCACTTATAAGTCTATCAAAACTAATTCGTACCCGAGGAAAAAATAGGAAAATAAAGAAAGAACTAGAAACATCCGAAGAGGATGAAACAAATCGTCCAGTGACTTAAGTTTTCAGTCCAAAAAAACAAAAAAAACAAGCGAATTATAAATCTAAAACGTGGAGTGGTCAGTACGCTAAGTAGAGTTCGGATATATATATATATATATATATATATATATATATATATATATATATATATATATATATATATACCAAGAACTTTAAAACAAGGCGAAAACAATCGTCTAGAGTTCAAGCTCAGAATCCAAAGAAAAAAAAAAAACTCCAAGACGAGTTAAAAGGCAAGTACGTAAAGTCTTCAATACACGAAGTAGAGCAAAACCTAAGATAATCCAAAGGAGCCAGGTAATATATATTTTACAAACATTTACACCGAGTACGTTTGAAAAGATAGAAATAGAAATGTATGCGTAATATTTCTTTACTGGAAATCCCGTGAGTCTATATTTTCCTCTTTTGAATCCACTGGGAACTATTTATTCTGTTTATGTAATTTCCGCCATTTTTTTCTCATTTAATTTTAATATTTTAATCGTAGTATCTTTTGTCCCCCCAGTTTATCTATCTTCCTTCGATTCGCGCTAAAGTTATGCTAGCCGCCAACGATTCTTCAGATAAGGTGTTGGGCGAAAAAAGAGGTTACCTCTTGAAAGGTTTGTTTGTTTGTTTGTTTTGGTTTTATGGCATATCAACCACTGTGGGTTATTTAATGCCAAATCCAGTTTATATGAATTTTAAATGTCTATTTTGTATGGAATAAAAAATATATAGCTGGCAACATTATTGTTTTAAAAACGTATAGCTGGCAACATTATTGTTTCAAAAAACGAATAGCTGGCAACATTATTTCTTACAAAACACGTATAGCTGGCAACATTATTTCTTGCAAAAAACGTATAGCTGGCAACATTATCCTTTACAAAAAACGTATAGCTGGCAACAATATTTTTTACAAAAAACGTATAGCTGGCAAGACTGTTTCAAAAACTTATAGCTGGCAACATTATTGTTTCAAAAACGTATAGCTGGCAACATTATTTTTTCGAAAACATTATCTGAGACCTTGCTGTTGGATGTAGTTTATCGCCGTACCCAGAACGCGGATGTAGTTTATCGTCATACCCAGGACGCCCTTTTGAAAGGTTTTATCTATTTAAAACTATGTCTATGTTCTCTGGTATAAAAAGGTTTATATGTACCAGTTGACTGATGTGCTCAGTTCAAATGCTAAAGCAAACAGATAGAAAAGACGATATTTGATTTAAGGATTTCGTCATAAACAACGTGACAATGTCACAAAGATTCAAGCAGTAGGTATGTAGGAAGTCATCGTGACCGAGAGTTTGAATGTGTTGGCCTTGTTCTGATTGCTGATCACTCTAGATAAAATGTTCTCTCCCATAAACTGTAACTAACGTCTGCTCAGCATAGTTGCAGTATAAACCACAGGTTGGCCCTGTGGGTGTTGAACGAAGACAAATGTGCCCGTGGGAGAGTCTGCAATAGAAATTAGCTAGCCGCCCTAATAGACGGGCATCGTCGAATAGTTGTGGGCAGCTATTTTTATGTAGGTAGGTAGACAGATCTATCTATCTATCTATCTAATCTCTCTCTCTCTCTCTCTCTCTATATATATATATATAGAGAGAGAGAGAGAGAGAGAGAGTGAGAGAGAGAGAGATAAATAGATAATTAATAGACTGAGGTAGGTATATAGGTAGGTACGTCGATAGTTAGATATATAATAAATAGATAGAAATAGCTATCTAGATAACTAGCTAGATATATAGATCGATAATAGACTGAAATAGATAGATAGATAGATAGATAGATAATGAATGCACTGAAATAGATAGATAGATAATGAATAGATTGAACTATCTATTTATCTATCTATCTAGGTAGCTAGATATATAGAGAGATAAATAACTATAGACTGAAATATATATATATATATATATATATATATATATAGATATTAGTTTGCTGCAAAAATAATGACGTAATAATGTCGTTTTTTGACATATTTTTAACGTCAAAAAACGACATTATTACGTCATTATTTTTGCACCAACCTAATAGATAGATAGATGTTTGTGTGCGCCCGTGCGTTTGTGTTTTAGCGTGAAATTTTAAAAGAAGAATTCGCTTTTTTAACAGAGTAGGAAATCGGCAGGCTCTATTGTTTCGAAGATTTATTTGTCTCTCCTTTTTCAACCTCGCTCGTTTTTTTGTCAATGTACCCGTTATTGTTCTGTGTTTAAACTTTTGAATTCCATTCTTCCAGGAAACTCGCGTTCAGATTACAAGTTGGTTTGATCCCAGTCGGTGAAGATTTCTTCGCATGCATTTTAACTTTTCAAAAGCCCTTTCATGAAACTTTGCACAGTAGAATAATGATTGCCGTCGAGGCGTTCAATACATGCAACTTGCTTACGTCATTGGGGCATAGAATTGTGGCGAAATTCGGTTTCTGTTGACGAAGGATGGCGACGGATTTGGTGCGGGTGGAGCGATTGTAGAAGGAAAAAGGAAGGCGAGAAAAAGAAGGGGAATGAATATGAAAAATAAAGAGAGACAGAAAGAGAGAGAGAGAGAAAGAGAGAGAGAGAGTGGGTGAGTGAGTGAGTGAAAATAATACAAGAGTAGAAGAAAAGGACGCAGTAGAGAAGAGAAAAAACTGAAGAAAAAATTGTGTGAATATGAGGGTTGGGTTTATAGTGAAGAAGAAATTCGAAGCAGAAAGGAGAAGAAATAAAAAGAAGAAAAAGAAGAAAATCGAAGCAGAAAGAAGAAGAAGAAGAAAAAGATAAAATCGAAGAAGAAGAAGAAACTCGAAGCAAAAAGAAGAAGAAGAAAAAGAAGAAAATCGAAGAAGAAATTCGAAGCAGTTTGAAGAAGAAGAAGAAAAAGAAGAAAATCGAAGAAGAAGAAGAAACTCCAAGCAGAGAGAAGAAGAAGAAAAAAGAAGAAAATCGAAGAAAAAGAAACTCGAAGCAGAAAGAAGAAGAAGAAGAAGAAAAAGAAGAAAATTCGAAGAAGAAGAAACTCGAAGCAGAAAGAAGAAAAAATAAATCGAAGTACAAAGATGATGATGAAGAAGAAGAAGAAGAAGAAGAAGAAAAAGATGAAGAAGAATAAAAACAAGAAGAAAATCGAAGCAGAAAAAGAAGACGAAGAAGAAAATCGAAGAAAGAAGAAGAAGAAGAAGAACACCGAAGCAGAAAAAGAAGAAAAATCACTCGATGAATGTTATGAACCTTGTTTTTAATAACTTCAAGTTGTTTAAGGTCTGCTGGTACTTTCAGCTGTACATACAGCAATCCTCAGGCATGGAAATTAATTCAACGTTAGCGTTGCGACTGCATGGTCCAAAATATCTTATCCGTTAACAATAACACATTTCTAAAAAAACATTTTTCGATTCGCATTTAATCTTTCGTGCCCCCTTACTACCTGGATTTAATAAAAAACAAATTAATTTCCATACCTGAGGATGGTTGTACGTACAGCCGAAAGTACTAGCAGAATAAAAAAAATGACCTTATACAACTTGAAGTTATTAAAAACAAGGATCATAACATTCATCGAGTGGTTCGTAGGTTAATGTAACTTTAATAAATTTGTTTGCAAAGATATTTTTCGCCATTTATATCATTAACTTTATTAATCTAATTTTTGTATGAATTATTCATGTAATATACGTACATATATATATATATATATATATATATATATATATATATATATATATAGAGAGAGAGAGAGAAAGAAAGAAAGAAAGAAAGAAAGGAAGGAAGAAATATATATATATATATATATATATATATATATATATATATAGATAGATAGATAGATAGATAGATAGATAGATAATGAATCGACTGAGATAGGGAGATAGGTAGATCTGTAGATAGATAGATAGATAGATAGATAGATAGATAGATAGATAGAAAGATAGATAGATAGATAGATAGAAGGACAGTCAGTCAGACCGACAGATAGATAGATAGATAGATAGATATGAGAAAATGAGATAGAGAAACTGAAAAGGAAAGAGTTCTATTGAAAAAAAGCGGTTAGCCTTTATAAATGGCGAGCCAGACTTCTGTTCTCTTGAAGAGACAAAGAAATGAATAGAACACTATAGCAAATTTGAAAAAGATGAAACCATTGAAAGGGGTTAAATAGAGAGTCAGGTGAAGAAACACAGGCGTCGTTTCAACGTTCTGGGGTAACAATGGCTCCCTCGCCACACACACACGAAATAAATAAAATAAAAATAAAAAATGGGGACTAAAATGATGTTTTAGAAAGAAACCTTAAAAGAATATCCAAGTAAAGTCGGTTTTAACAACGGAAGGAAAATATATTATTGGATTTCTCAATTGAATGTACAAAATGAACAAGGAGAGAGAGAGAGAGAGAGAGAGAAGAGAGAAGAGAGAGAGAGAGGGGGGGAGATATTCGAGAGAGCGAGGAGGGGTTAGAAAGTGGGAGAGAGAAGGGGATATAAGGAGATAATGAGACAGACAGAGGAAAGATCGAAAACATGAATACGACAATCAGAAATCCGGTTCAATCAGAATCCAACTCAATCAGAAATCCGACAATCAGAAATCCGGCTCAGTCAGAAATCCGGCTCTATTAACCGCAAGAGCCATGACAGATTCCTCGTTGCACGGACATTGCCACTAGTGCTTGATGGCGTTAGTTTTTTTGCTTTATTTGTTTGTTTTTTATCGTTATCACGCCCATGCAAGGCACAGAAGCCACTAAGACGCAAGCGGTTAGAGCGTGTGGAAGAATTAGGAAGAGAA
The DNA here is from genome assembly GCA_963932145.1 of Acanthosepion lycidas. NCBI lineage: Eukaryota > Metazoa > Mollusca > Cephalopoda > Sepiida > Sepiidae > Acanthosepion > Acanthosepion lycidas. The sequence continues at coordinate 13,589,629 of OZ010600.1, read as the reverse complement.
ACATTAATAATGAGCCGGATGGGAAAAGTGTAATCAAGAGGACAGTAGATAGCCATTGGCATTTCATTTAAATTTTTACAGATCAAATCTGACTGGAAAGCATGAAGCCAGAAAGGAGTTCCACAAACGAGAAGTGCGAGAAACGTAACTATTAGCATATAATTTATGGTGACATCATCTGTGAATGATGAAATCTCGATCCCAGTCTAGTACTGCGTTTAAATTCAAAACGTTTAGGTCACATATCAAAGAACGAACGGCTTTAGTCTCCAAGAAGAATGCTTTTAACTCACGGATGATTAATTTGGGTCAAGCCTTTGCAAATTATTTAAAGCCATGGGATATGTACGATTGTACGATTTTTTAAATTTAATAATAATTTACTGATACAAATCTTACTAATTAACCCTTAACTTGGAGTGGATTCCAACCTTTTCCAATGGTATTTGCGCGTTAGTGAATATACGAGCCTAACTGGAATTGAAACTCGGGTCTACGATTAACAATTCCGAGTCAATATTATTATTGTTGCACCACCCGCACATCCAAGTTTACAACAGCTGGTATTTCCAAGCGGTTACCCATCTAGGTAGTGACCAGGCTTGCCGTTGCTATTTCGGTTATCGTACGGGAACCAATGTTTCAATATGATATGACCGTAAGCCTTATTATCTGATGAGATTTCTTCATAATACATAGACCAGTGGACACTTGAAATTCAGGGTTAGTGCCGAAAATTATCTATCCTACCTATCCTCATAATATACAACGCTTTCTCCCGCCTTGTACGTTCTTCAACAACTTCATTTAGCAATCCTTGAACAGGAGTGGCTCTTTGGCTTTTTGAACAATAATAGTAAAAGTGTAAAATTCATCTTCACCCCGATGATACGTTTCACATGATTTTCATCCATTTTATCTATCTATCTATCTATCTATCTATCTATCTATCTATCTATCTATCTATGCCTATTCATATCTCTCAGTCTATTCATATCTATCTATCTATCTATCTATCTATCTATGCCTATTCATATCTCTCAGTCTATTCATATCTATCTATCTATCTATCTATCTATCTATCTATCTATCTATCCATCTATCTATGCCTATTCATATCTCTCTCAGCCTATTCATATCTATCTATCTATCTATCTATGCCTATTCATATCTTTCTCAGCCTACTCATATCTATCTATCTATCTATCTATCTATCTATCTATCTATCTATGCCTATTCATATCTCTCACAGCCTACTCATATCTATCTATCTATCTATCTATCTATCTATCTATGCCTATTCATATCTCTCTCAGTCTATTCATATCTATCTATCTATCTATCTATGTCTATTCATGTCTATCTCATTCTAAAATGAACGTTATGATAGATAGATAGATAGATAGATAGATAGATAGTGTGTAATTTAAGATTTGAAAGAAATAAAGAAAGAGAGGAATAAAGAAAGAATGAAAGAAAGATTGACACAATAGAAAAAAGGAAGAAAAAAGGAAGAAAAGATGATATAATAGAAAGAAAAAATGAAAGAAAGAAAGAAAGAATAATAGAAAAAAAAAGAAAGAATGACATAATAGAAAGAAAGAAAACAAGAAAGAAAGAAAGCATGGCATAATGCAAAAAAACGACATAATAGAAAGATTTAATGAAAGAAAGAAAAAATGAAAATAAATACAAAGTATGTGGAATAAAAAAAAAGAAAAATAAAGAACGATACGCGATGTTATTCAGGAATGAAGAAAAAAATAAAAGACATATAACAAGTGCAAAAGGGAAGCAAAATTCTTCGAAGTTCAAGAACAGCTTGAAAGGGTCAATATTGGTAAAAAAAAAAGGATGATTTGGCAGGTGAGGAAAAATGCAAAATAACTCAAGAAAAAATTAAAAAAATTAAATAAACGAGAAAATGTAGTGTTCCGGGTCAGGGATGATGGATAGAAAGCATGTTATAATCTCATTATTGATCTGCTCATAATCCAATCGATCGAAAACGATTCGCGGAAATAAATATCACAGATTAGCATTGATCCCACCCTTATTAAAAATAAAAAAAAAGAAAGAAAAAAAAACGCGTTATTTATCACATTTGAGCAAATTTTTGTTTTAATTTCCTCTTCCTTCGCTCCCCACAGACGCTGTCACACGAATAGCAACGAACAGGTGAACACCAAACAGTCTGAAAGCAAACTCTGATGGGCAGTCAATATAATAGGCTTGGTAAGGTCATCCAACGTTGTCCAGGTTTACAAACGAGGCCTTGAATCATTAAACAAAATGTTCTCTTTACATCTGATTTTCTAAACGAACAAACATTTTAACGTATAATTATAAGACAATTTTTAAGTTTAAACGTTTTTTTTTTTTATAGACACAAATACTTGAGTAAATGCACTGTTTATAATAAACAGTATTAACAGCATTTACCGGCCTGAACGTCCGAGAAATTTTCATATGGACTGACGTGCTTTACCGATCTAGCCACAGAGGGGTGTTTTGCTTAGCAAGGTCGATGTTACTTTTTTTAAACTACAATTCTCATCTAGGCATCGCTAAATACATTCCCTATGATTATTATAATTTTAAATACTATTAGTTTGGTGCATAATTATCAGGCGTTTTTTAAACAATATTTATTATGAAAAAAGAAACATAACGATACGACAAAAACATTTTTAAATGTTTATTCCGGAGCGTATGTTTATCGTCACGCATTTTCATAACCTGAAAATAAAATATTTCTATTAAAAAAAAAATTAAACAAAACAGCAATTTTTATTAACAAATAATACGCCAAGAAAAACGCCTGATAATTATGCACCAACCCAATTTAAGAGGTTGAAGTGATTATTATAATAATCAACGAATTTCTAACAGTATGCCGTGTGTGCATAGTAAAATTATGGATAGAAAATTTTTTAAAAAATGCAAAAAATGCATTAGCCTATTAGTGTTTCTCGCGAGACACCAAGCGACTCCTTAGGTTTACGGAAAAAAAAACGGATGAGAAAGAGTACATGAGAACGTTCTTCGAATGTTTATCAGCTGGACAACTCCATATAAGCTATATCCAGAGTAGGAAATGAAGATAGTGGCAAAATGAACTTTAGAAAATAGATATTTTTCTGAAAATATACAGAAATCAATCAATCTATCTATCTATCTATTTATGTCGAAATTTTCGTATCTATCTATCTCTCTATGTATATTGGAATTTTCATATCTATCTATCTATCTATCTATCTATCTATCTATCTATCTATCTATCTATCTATGCCAGTTTCTTCATATATATCTACCTACTTATTTATCTCGATCTGGTCATTATCTATCTATCTATCTATCTATATCTATATCTATATATATATATATATATATATATATATATATATATATATATATATATATATATATATATATATCACCCAATCTTTTCACATCTATCTACCTATATATCTATCTATCTATCTATCTATCTCGATCTTATCATTATCTATCTATCTACCTAGACATTGAGTTCTAGCTGGATTTTATCCTCTTCGGAATTTATATATATATATATATATATATATATATATATATATATATATATATATATAGAGAGAGAGAGAGAGAGAGAGAGAGAGAGATCTTTTCATTATCTGTCTAGCTATGCATCCCAGTTTATTCATATCTATCTATCTATCTATCTATCTATCTATCTATCTATCTATATATATATATATATATATATATATATATATATATATATATATGTATGTATATATATATTTCTTTGTTTCTATCTATCTATATATAAATATATATATATATATATATATATATATATATATACTTTTCTTTCTTTCGCTCTTTATTACGCTTTTTTCTTTATCTATCTATCTATCTATCTATCTATCTATCATAGTCTCTTCGTCTTTATTTATTTTATCACTCTGTCTTTTTCTCAGCCTGTTCAGATCTATCTATCTCTCTATCTATCTAATGTTAGGGCCCGTAGAGCAACGCACACCCCTTATCGGAAATATCTAATTAAATTTTATTAGCAAATTGAAAATTTCTATTTCCATGTAATTCCCACCATGAAAACTTTCTGCCATCATCACATAATAGAATCCCAAAAAACAGCCTTTTATGGCCTTGGATATGAATCTCAGTGGAAAGACGTCTTCTGATCGAAATGATGATTAGACTGCTACGTAAGTAAAGGGCGCTATGTGCGGGGGAGGTGAAGGCGGCATGTGTGTTTCTGATTACGGTGACATCATTTTATTCCGACGATAATGACATGATTGTAACGAAAAATACAAGTTACTATAAAAAAGAAAGATCAAAGTAATGACTCAAGACATACACCATAAGGCTGCCAGTGTTCAAGATTATAAATAAAGAAATTATGTTCAAGAAGATATCGATTAATCTTCAAGGAGTTCGAATGACTGCCTCAGTAACGATTTTTTCAGCCTCTCTTTCTTTTCATTTATATATATGGATTTTGCATATATTAGATCGGTGCAAAAATAATGTCGTTTTCTCACATAGTAACATATGTGAGAAAACGACATTATTTTTGCACCAACCTAAAATATAATGTGTGTGTGTGTCTGTGATTGGTGACAGTGTGGATGTACTCTCTCTCTCTCTCTGTCACACAAATCTCTCTCTCTCTCTCTCTCTCTCTCTCTCTCTCTATATATATATATATATATATATATATATATATATATATATATATGTGTGTGTGTGTGTGTGTGATTGTGACTGGCTGTCGGTTCCTTGTAACTGAGCTGATTAACCCACATACGTCGATTACGACGCGAGAGTCCACCATATATATATATATATCCAATTCATCAATCCTACAAATTCAAAGAGAAATCGGAAAATATTTGGATCGTGATTACGATTCCAATGTAATAAATTTTAACCATGGAATATTAGTGTTTGAACCTTTTATATTATATTCTTACTCTGTCCCTGGACATTGAGTTCTACCTGGATTCTATCCTCTTGGGAATATATATATATATATATATATATTGACCAGTAATATTATCTATCTATCTATCTATCTATCTATCTATCTATCTATCTAATTTAGTCTCTTGAACATCTATCTATCTATCTATCTATCTATCGATCGATCTATCTATATATATATATCTATCTAATTTAGTCGCTTGATATATATATGTCAAAGTGGCATGAACTGTATTATTCAATAATTACAGTAATGTCGCACTTATTATCAGTTATATTTCATGCCACTTTGACGGAAAATCTACCAGTAAAAAAGAATTCTCTTATCACTATATTTGTACAAAAACGCACAACCTTAAAATTTAAGTTCAAACTCAGCGTTGCGACTGCACGTTCCAAAACAATAACACATTTCTTATAGCATTTTTCGAATTACATTTCTATTTTCGTTGTCCTCTTATTACTGAGAGTAAAAACAAGATGAAAATCTATTTCCATACCTGAGAATGTCTGTATGAACATACGAAAGCTTGTAAAAATAATAAGACCTTATGCAACTGAAATTTATAAAACAAGGATCTTTTCATTCATAAACAGGTTCGGGGTTTTTGTATATTATTTGAATTGTTCGCGATGATGGATTCTCAAAAAATTAAATCATTAACCTTTGTATTTGTTTTTTGTATGAATGATTCATATATATATATATATATATATATATATATATATATATATATATATACATATATATATATATATATATATATTCGTGCGCGTTTCTAGGGGTTATTATCGCGTTTGTTTGGTGGGGGGGTATAGGCGCATGTCCAAGTGGTTAAATCATTCATTTACTAGCACTAAATCACAAGTCATCGTGACTGAGTGTTTTTATCCTAGTCTAGGTACCATGAATGCATTTATAAAAAAAGAAAGACCCTGAGAAGCTACACTAAAACTGTAGGAAAGTGACTGAACCCGAAATGCTAGGTCAGGACCAATAATATTGCAGATTTTTGTTTGGGATTTTCTTAAGGACATTTACATATATAGCAGGAGCCTCAGACCATATGTGTCAGCAATATTCTAAGCATGGACGAATGTAGACATATAGATATATCAGATAGATACTGTCGGGAAAAATTGTCCAGCGCGACACAATTTTCTAATTACAATTAATGTTATATACTTTGGGTTTTCTCAGAAACAGCTATGGTCATAAAAAATCACAAACATCTACCGCCATTTAAATAAAGATATTAGCCAAAAATATAGTTTTATAGTCATTTCCCTTTAAGCCAAAATTTAACCTTATAACCTAAGCATAATGAATCTCATTATCGTAAGATACATTATGAGATCGACCCCAAAACTGATTCATCTTGTCATTACTAATAACGTTAGCCTCTTAAAAATCACCATGGAATAATTAAAGTCCTATGTTGAACGAAAAACTACCACCCAATCTCGTAGGATAAACTAGTATTTGTTTGATCACCAACTTTAAAGAGCTGTGAAATTAGTTTCTTTGACATTATTTTACGGTGATGTGAATTTTATTAGTTAGTCTATAAGCATAACTTGGTTTAGCACAACTTAATGAGGCACTCCGTGCGGTTCAAACTCATCACAGGTGTGCTGATGTACGAGGCTAACATAGTAACAACTGTTTATTTATTTACTAATCTTAGCTTAGAAAGGCTAAAAGTCATGACTAGAGGTCATATAGAGAAGACCTTACTTTTTATATAAGATAACAGTTGGTATTTACGACCCCATGGGGATAGCTCTCATTGCTGACATATCTGAGCTGGAGTTACCCAGGCTTCACTAGCTTGTCTTAAGAGAGTTTAAAAGTGTCTACGCGGATTTGTAGGAGATTAATTATTTTCCCTCCCAAAATCCCTTTCCCACAGACGAAAACGTCCTGAGCGTCTCTCTAATCTACCGCTATTTCTATGGCATGTAGTCTGGCGGTAAACATTCCTTAGTCGTGCCAAATCCTGACCTTGATGACTGGGACCTACCATGTTACGTGAACAAGGGTGAATCAGCCCATTCCCTTCGAATTCCATTAGTAAAGAGGAAGATCCTTTCGGACAGCTTCTTCTCAAGAACAGTTGCTTTGTGTAACAGACTAAACTTTTCATTTCTTCAAGTCAATCTTAACCGTTTCTCTTCCTGTATAGCTCCATGGAAATCCCTTCTTCGCCTTTCTTGCACTCATAGAAAATCACATGGTAAGCGTCTACTTTGAGTGCCTCTTAGGGGTTTTATTGCGTGGATATTAGTATAATATAGATATCAAAATGGTATCAGTCAAAAAAACAAAATCTCAGACAATCAAAACCTCTGGGATTATCATAATACGCCCTGAAAACCCATTCCTGTTCCATAATCGTCTGAGGTTTTGGATGTGGATGTTGAATAGGGCGAAGACTGCGCATGCGTATCGTAGCCTGTGACGATAAGTGTACGAGAGGGAAAAGTAGATGGTGGTTAGTGGAAACACTGAAATATGAAATAATCAATGGTCGCATATGGTGCGTTGGAAAAATTATAGCGTGTATCGAAATTTGATACGCACGCCCTTCAAGACTGAGCGTTGTGGGTAGGGAATCAATTTTTAGCAAGGTATTCATCGGAATTTGATTATATAACTAATCATACACGCGCACTTAGATAGATAGATAGATAGATAGATAGAAAGCACGTTATGAGATAGATAGATAGATAGATAGATAGATAGATAGAAAGCACGTTATGAGATAGATAGATAGATAGATAGATAGATGAAATCACGCAATGATAAATAGAAAGAAAGCACCTTATGACAGATAGATAGATAGAAAGCACGTTATGAGATAGATAGATAGATAGATAGATAGATAGATAGATGAAATCACGCAATGATAAATAGAAAGAAAGCACCTTATGACAGATAGATAGATAGAAAGCACGTTATGAGATAGATAGATAGATAGATAGATAGATAGATAGATAAATGAAATCACGCAATGATAAATAGATAGAAAGCACCTTATGATAGATAGATAGATAGATAGATAGATAGATAGATAGAAAGCACGTTATGAGATAGATAGATAGATAGAAAGCACGTTATGAGATAGATAGATAGATAGATAGATAGATAGATAGATAGATGAAATCACGCAATGATAAATAGATAGAAAGCACCTTATGACAGATAGATAGATAGATAGAAAGCACGTTATGAGATAGATAGATAGATAGATAGATAGATAGAGAGATAGAGAGATAGATGAAATCACGCAATGATAAATAGATAGAAAGCACCTTATGATAGATAGATAGATAGATAGATAGATAGATAGATAGATAGATAGAAAGCACGTTATGAGATAGATAGATAGATAGATAGATAGAAAGCACGTTATGAGATAGATAGATAGATAGATAGATAGATAGATGAAATCACGCAATGATAAATAGATAGAAAGCACCTTATAAAATATAGATAGATAGATAGATAGATAGAAATCACCTTATGATAGATAGATAGCGCCTTATGTTAGAAATCACGTTAAGATAGATAGAAATAGATAGATATAAAGCGCGTTATGATAGAAAACACGTTATGATAGATAGATAGATAGATAGATAGATAGATAGATAGAAAGAAAGAAAGAAAGAAAGTAAGAAAGAAAGAAAGCCCGTTATGATATGAATTGTTTGAGATACATGGATATAAAAAGAATCAGATTCGATCTGTAAACTAAAAGAACTGACTGCCAGTACCCAAGAATATTTCACGTTTATCCTATTTGAATGTTCTGGTGAAACACAATATTTAAGTCAAGCATTGAATAAGCTTCTTGCATGATCGACAACTGAATAATTGCCGTGGAAATCTCCTTATTGCGTCGGTAAGTATTTGAACTAAACAACTTTAAGAAAATATTGCAAGAACAATCATGATTGCGAATGCAAGTGGTTATTTAAAGAAGTAAGAAGTTAAAAATGAAAAAAAAAAAAAATTGATAAGATATCCTGTTTCACTTATCGCAGACATTAACCGCTTCCCTGTAGACGTGTATATACGTTTTTACCGAAAATGTATTTTCGGACAACGACGAATAAACACGTCGCAAACGTAACGTTAGAAAACAAGCCACAGGCATATATACACGAGTCTTGACTTTTTTTATGCCCTTCTGAACTTGAAACGATAACTATATTAAAAACCAAAAAAATATTCGTCAAAAAATGAAACTTTTTTTTTCGAAAATAATTTCTGGGGAAGTGGTTAAGCCACTCATGCGTTATCAGCTCTTTTACCTTTCATTTCTTTCTCTTTTTATATTTCTTCTTCCTCTTCCTTTTCTTCCTCTTCCTTTTCTTCCTCTTCTTCTTCTTCTTCTTCTTCTTCTTCTTATTATTATTATTATTATTATTATTATTATTATTATTATTATTTCTTTTTCTCGGTAAAACCAAACGGTATCTCTGATATATATTTTTCTTCTGTCTTTTTCCCGCAATAAAAACGGAATGGTTCATTATATATCTAAGGCAATGGTAGAGTTTAACGCACGCCCTAACACAATTGCAATATGAAATTTATTTAGAAGCAGTTTCAAAAGTAAAACTGAAAAAAAAAAAAAAACGTAGATGACGAAACCAAACAATAGGACGAGAAACGGATTTTATTAGGTTGGTGCAAAAATAATGTCGGTTTTTAACGTTAAAAATACGTCAAAAACCGACATTATTTTTCCACCAACCCAATGCAAGGTCAGGACGTATCATTATGATCAAAAGGAACAACAACTTCTGATACCTCCATCTTGATCCAGGTGCTTCTCTTTGTCTTTTCCCTAAACAACGCCTCTTTACTCTTGTTCTCAATCCTCTGTAACCACTTACGTTCTAGTGGCACTCCCGCCTTGGTTGGGGTGTAATCAGTAAAAAGAATTATATGAATTACACAACTGGAAGGTTAAAATCGACCAGTGGAAAATAGTAATCAAATATTAAAAATCTGAAGGCGGAAAGTGAAGAAAAATATATAAAAAAAGAGCAAAGAACTGCGCAAATGAACGGTTCTACTCTTTTACTTGAACTTCTATTGAAGTTCAAGCGCCGTCTAGATCTCAAATTAAATTATATAGGATCCGCCGCTAAAGATACTAGTAAAATTCTGGGTTGTTTGTAGCTCAACTCCTCCTGCTATGATCTAAATTCATAAGAGTCAGATCAGACAAAAACAAATGAAGAATTGCTGAACTGGAGCTACCAATTCCAGCTATGGCATCAATCAAGAGGGCTTCCACAGCCGATCGGAATATTTGCCATGAAAATAGCGATAGATCGCCGAGAGGTTATCAAGGTTTCGTATATGCCATAGAGGTGAAGAGTTGAAAATATTTCACTATTTGCATTATTCGTATTATTGTTCTCATCTTTGTCGCCATATTTATTACAACGTTTGCATTATGAGCTCTGGTAAAAACATGAAATGATAACAATTGCAATATAAGCAATGGTAAAAAAAAATTGCTGAGAGATTAGGTTTATAATACCCAAAAATACGTACAAATATGTCCTCAAGGACACATGTCACAGTGGATAAAGTCGTTGGTTAGATCCAGTGACAGGACCCAAAGAGTGTGAGTTCAATACCCGGTTAAGGGTATTGATAACTGATAACTGACATCCATTAACATGGCACGTGGATCTAGAAGAGTCTACCGCAGTGAGCGAAACAAAGGGTTCAGTTCGACATTCCATGGCAACAAATATTGCGACAAAGATGAGGACAATAGTCCAAATAATGTAAACAGTGTACATAATACCTCATCTCAGAAATATAGACAGATCATAAAAGGCCGAAACGTTGTAATAAATATGGCGATAAAGATGAGGACAATAGTGCAAATAATGTAAATAATGTACATAATAGCTAATCTCAGAAATATAGACAGATGCTGTAAGTCCGAAACGTTGTAATAAATATGGCGATAAAGATGAGGACACTAGTCCAAATAATGTAAATAATGTATATAATACCTCATCTCAGAAATATAGACAGATAATGAAAGGCCGAAACGTTGTAATAAATATGGCGATAAAGATGAGGACAATAGTCCGAATAATGTAAATAATGTACATAATACCTCATCTCAGAAATATAGACAGATAATGAAAGGCCGAAACGTTGTAATAAATATGGCGATAAAGATGAGGACAATAGTCCGAATAATGTAAATAATGTACATAATACCTCATCTCAGAAATATAGACAGATACTGAAAATATTACATTTTCAAACCCACAGACAAAAGGTAACTATCGCTTCTCTCTCGCTATTTTCATGACAGTATTCCCAATCTTACATTCCGTTTCCAAAAGACGAAAGGTTGCTAGCCTAATCTATCTTTATTGCTTATGTTACAACGGGCTTCATACCTTGGTTCCACCACTCCAGATATTAAAAGCCATGCCACGCACTCATGGTCGAATCTTTCTCATTCTATCATATTCCGTTAGTAAGGAGGAAGTTTCGCTCAGACAGTTTCTTCCCCAGAACTGTTATTTTATGGATCGAACTCAAGAGAGTGTGCTTTCCTAATCCTGACTACGAGGTTGAAACTTACTTTTGAATAGGTTAACTATTCAAAACTAGGTTCAGCCGTTATCTTTCCTACACATGGGCATAATATGCACTTCTTAGTTTTCCCTTTTACACACATGTTGTAACCTGGAACAGGTTACCGAATGCGGAATAACCAAAACGGTGGTTGTAAATGAAATGGTAATCATTATAACATCAAAAGAATACCATACTCGCCAGCGACGTGTAGTAGGTAAACCACTTTAGACAACATATCACCCCGCTTGCAACAGTGTCCATCGTATTTATGAGGATTTGGACATACTCATCCATAGGTACGGTATAAAAAACACTTCAAAGCTGAATTCTGTAGACCGCTACGCTCAGTGGTTCTTGGGGCTAGTATAAAACAAGAATAGTACAAAAATTTAATTAAAACGAACATCTAGTGACTCATTACTGTGTCCATGTGCCACTCTAAGATTGTTGCCAGGAAGATGGCCTTGCTTTTCGCTATTTTAATTCAGTATACGAATATCGCACTACCATGGCCTTATGCCAGACTAAGTAACACTTCATATATCGTTAGTATACTTTTAATAGTGCGATAGTTCTGTGGATCAATTCCCTATTTCCTTTAATTCGATCCTCTCAAATATCACAATATTTAGCCTTGTGCCAGATTTAAAAAAAAAGCTTCATATGTAACTCTACAATATGAATTCAAAGATAACTGACGTCATTAAAAAAACAAATATCTTCCATTAACTCACATATTGTACGAATTTGAAACGGCTGTCACTTTTGGGAATTGTAATTAAAAAGCATTCATAATCTGTATTACACTAATGTCTGCTTTGATCATTTTAAAAGCGCCATTTTCCTCCTGATTTTCCCGCCTTGTCAAGATGGCAGTGTTAACGATTTAAATTTAAAAGCCAAGTCTGAAATTGCTAATTTACGTGTCTGACTGACCGTCTTCACGCAGAAATATGACACAAAACAATCTTTCTTTTTCTTCTACAATTCCACGTCACGACACATTAGAGTCATTTAAGCATTTAAATATTTCTCTACAAGTATTTATTCAATATATTTTTCAATTGCTTTGTTGATTTAATTATCAATATATGATTTTTACGTTTTTAAATAAAAATAATTTTTTTTTTTTTTTAAATTCTCAGGATATTTTTAAAATTCACCCAAAGCAAGATAATAAAGTCGCTAAGACGTAATATGTTTACTGGATGTGATAAAATATGAATAAATGAAAACAAAAAAAGAAGAGGAATGAAGATGACATAAGATGACGATTGACATTGCATTTAAATTTTTGAACATCAAATTTGACTGGAAATTAAAAAGCCAGAAGATAGTTCCACAAGCAAGAAGAAACTGTTAGCATAGAACTTACGGTTGCATCTAGGCATTTCAACTGAAAAATGATGAGACCTCCTCGTCAATCTAGAACTGTGCTTAATTTCATAAAGTCTTGGTACCATAGAGGAAAATTCTTCAGAACAATTACTATGAAAGTATTTATAGAAAAGACACAAGTATGTTTCGGTAGTGGAGAAATGATTGAAACCGATATGCCAGTTTAGGACCAGTAACACTGCAGGTTTTCATTTGGCTTTTATCTAGAATATCTAAATACATAGCAGGTTTGTAACTTTTTTCTTCTGTCTTTCATGGGCAATTTTTAATTGCTCAGTTTTGTTCTTATCCTCCACAGGGTAAAATGGAAATATATTTAGGAAAAGTGATAGATATTAGAAATCTCGTATTAAAACCTAAGGCTACAAATGCTTCCTTACAGGCAAATTCCAGACGTTAAGCTCGAATGAGTAAATGCGTTATACAAGCCATCATTACATGAATAATAAAGTTTCAGATACTCATACGGGTCTTTTCAATTAGGCAGGAAATATCGTGTACGTAGCGGGGTAGCAAATTTTATAAAAAGAGTATTGACGATGGAGAGGAAAAAAAAAAGGTCATAGGTAATGTAGGTAATCCTGGAAAATTTTGCAGAATAGGTGAGAACTGCAAAATGCTGACAATGGTTAATTGAGAAATTCCGGCTCGATATCTCAGCCTATAGACAATAGTGAAAAGATTATTCTCATTTCAGGCATCGTATTTGGTAAAATGAGGTTTGAGTATAGTGTTACATCTTTTAAGTAAAGAAGGGAATGGACTTAAATTGCTGAAATGTATGATCAACGACACACAAACAATTAATCGAAAAGCTCATTTTACTTATTAATTGTTTATTCTCTACCTAAGAAAAATATACGTATAAATTTGACACTAATATTGCTTTTTACACTACATACTTATATATATATATATATATATATATATATATATATATATATATATATATATATGTGTGTGTGTGTGTGTGTGTGTGTGTGTGTATGATGGTAAAAAAAGTATATTAGTAGGTCATTCAGAAATCTTTTCTTATCATGCTTCAATTTGTTCAAAAAGACTAGTAATATACAAGAAAATTATTAGTCTTATTATTATTACTATTATTATTATTACTATTATTATTACTATTATTATTATTACTATTATTATTATTACTATTATTATTATTATTATTATTATTATTAATAATATTATTATTATTACTGTTATTACTATTATTATTATTACTATAATTATTATTACTATTATTATTACTATTATCATTATAAATTATTATTGTTGTTGTTTTTCATCGTCCTTTTATATCCACAGACACACACACATGCACACACACACACCTTATTTATATATATATATATATATATATATATATATATATATATATATATATATATATATATATATATATTGAACAATAAAAAATATTAAAAAATCAAAATCTTCAGACACACTGGGCTGTATATTAATATTCCTTCGTTTTTATTATTATTTCAGTTAGATTCCTCGACTAGTTTCGGCCAACATGGCCATCATCAGGAGAAAAATAATTTTCTACTTCCTGATATCAGTGAACTACGGAAATGAATGTCTTGATTGACAAAATGAACTTTTGCTTGTTGCTTTCATTTACTTTATATATATATATATATATATATATATATATATAGTGTAACCCGGATATAAGAGAGTTGTCGTGACAGGAAAAGAAGTCTCTTATATCCGGGTTTGGTCAATTTTGTTTAGATAAGTATGGCTCTATTTTGGGACCAGAGAAAATCTCTCTTATATCCGGGTTTCTCTTATATCCTGGTTAAACTATATATATATATATATTATGAAATGGACAAAGTCCGACCATTATTTAAAGACAGTTTTATGTTTAACATAGAAAATATTCGTCCTTCGACAGGATTCGAACCTGTATCCTATACGAAACCGTCATACAGTCTGACGTGCCTTACCTCTCGGCCACAAAGTATCGTTCGGTTTGTCCATTCCATAATGTGTGACGTCATTTGTTTATATTTGATACGCCATGAGCAGTTTTGAATATAAGTGAGAGATTCATTGAAAATTGAACTTTATAAGCAGTAAATTCGACCTGGCCAAACGACCGGTCCTTTGTGGCCGAGCGGTAAGGCACGTCAGGCTATGTGACGGTTCCGTATAGAATAGAGGTTCGAGTCCTGACGAAGGACGAATATTTTCTAGGAACATTTCTCGGACATTCAGGCCGGTAAATGTTATTTAATACTGTTTATTATAAACAGAGCATTTACTTAAATACTTGTATAAAAAAATAGATAAATATATATTAAATATATAT
>OZ010600.1:13549276-13564276 GCA_963932145.1 Acanthosepion lycidas | reverse complement strand
ATCAGAACCTCAACAAAAGGAATTTTAAACTCATCTATTTTTATTAACGCTTCGACGTGTCCATTTTTAACTCGCTATTGGGGTAGCTCTATCACTCTCACCGGGGAGCAATTTTCTTGAGACACGAAATATCCATGTCTGCTTTCTTCGACGCGTTAAACTTAACTCTACGAAATAACTTTCTATTTCTTTAACATTCTCACGTTCGGCTCAGCCAATCAAAACAACTTCCTTTGTTTTCTTGTATCTGACCTCAAAGGTCAAAATGAAGAAGTTAGAGGAAATACAATTCTGGAGAAAAAATAATAGTCTGCTAGACTTTTATTTAACAATAGTTTAGATATATATGAAAGCCTTCGCGTCGTACATGAAATCCATATGACAGTCTCGAATTGGCAATGCTATTTAAGAACATGTCCCTAGGTTTTCAGGTTATAGTTTAATTTTGCTGCAGTTTGCGGTGTTAGGTGTAGCCTATTCTATGTTCAATTTCCTTTTCTCATATGCTGAATTTAAACGAACCACCAACCAGAAGAAAAATCCCAACATTACGAAATACAGATATCAACATCAAATAACAATGTTTGGTTTGGTTTGGTTTGTTTTACGGCATATCAACTTCAATGGGTTATTTAATTTCGACAAGATTTTTATTGCTGATTTGGTTTGGTTTGTTTTGTTTTACGGCATATCAACCTCAATGGGTTATTTAATGCCGACAAGATATTTATTGCTATTTTGGTTTGCTTTGTTTTGTTTTACGGGATATCAACCTCAATGGGTTATTTAATGCCGAGAAGATTTTTATTGCTTCTTTGGTTTGGTTCCGTTTGTTTTATTTTGCGGTATATCAATCTCAATCGGTTATTTAATGCCGACAATATTTTTACTGCTGGTTTGGTTTGGTTTGTTTTGTTTTTGTTTTACAGGTTATTTAATGCCGACAAGAGTTTCAGGATAGATTCGTATGAATAGAATATTTAGTCTTTGTAAGAAATTGTTTTCTAAAGAGGGTTTTTTTTTTGTAGAAAGTCAAATATATTGCTGGTGATATCTTTTTATTTTTCATAATTGTATTGCTGGTAATTTTACTATAAACCTTTTATTTTTATATTTTCATTGTTTTGAACCCAGTTTAGGGGTTAACAATTTACCCATAGCTGGGACCCTAGCATATGCTACAATTCCAGGTCAGTGTGGACCTTGGGAACACCAGCAATTAAGAGGTGGTTCCACGCCCCTCAAAACCTCCTGATTAGAAGCGTTTCTACCGGATGTAGTTTATCGTCAGTATATCTCCGAAATATTTTAACAGAGTATGAAAAATGTGAGATTGAATCCCGAACGTGCCTTGAAATAGGAGAATGAAAAGGGTTTTGAAATATAATGAAATATCAGTGTTTTCATGCGTTTATTTAACCTTCTGTTAGGACCGTAGAGCGTTTGACCAGCCACTTTAATACTTAGCAAGTGGAAAGTCAAATTTCCATGAATAGTCAAGTACCTTTACCAAGATTCTGAATATCTCTGGCAAGGAGTTTTCGTTTTAGTTATCCTGTTTAAGTGAATTGCACGAAGTTATATTATCTTTACTGAATTTAATATTTAAATTTTTAAACATAGTCTTTTAACTCCGTATTTCAAAATGAAACTTTTTATTTATACTATAAAAACAGAAAGACCGATGGCAATATGTAGCAAGATGAACGTACTGAATAATACTCGTGTATAATGCGACCATTGAAGACCTAATCTTGAAGCTAATTTGATTAGAGTAAATGGATATATAGTTTGATACGCGTAGCCAGTGCCAGCAGTACACACGCTAATTTTATATCTCGCCTATTATGTGAATCTCTTAAAATTAGCTTCGAAATTAGATCTTTAAAAGTCGTATATACGCGAGTATATGCGATGAATACTTAGATAATGTAAATAGATAGATAGATAGATAAATAGATAGTTTGGTCATCGGCGTAGCCAAGGCCAGCAGTACATACGCTAATTTTATACCTCATGTATGATGCGACCCCCTTAAAATTAGCTTCAAAAGTCACATGATATGCGGAGTATATACAATAGATAGATAGATAGATAGATAATGAACCGAGATAGGTAGATAGACAGACAGAAAATGAATCGAGATAGATAGATAGATAGATAGATAGATAGATTGTCTGGTCAACGGGGTAACCAGAGCCTGCAGTACATACACTGATTTTATATCTCGTGTATAAGCGACCCCCTTAAAATTAGCTTCAAAATAATCTTCAAAAGTCGGATGATATGGGCGTATATACGGGAAATTAGATAGATAGATAGATAGATAGATAGATAGATAATGAACCGAGAGAGATAGATAGATTTATTGATTGTCTGGTCAACGGCGGAACCAGAGCCTGCAGTACATACGCTAATTTAATACCTCATGTATGATGCGACCACCTTAAAATTAGCTTCAAAATGATGTTTTCAAAAGTCGGATGATACGCGAGTATATAAAATAAGTGATATATTTATATTTTAAATGAGGTGTTTAAAATTTCCATGGTATTAAGGCTACGACATTGTTTCACGGTTTAAATGACGTGTGAATATTAATAAACAAGTATTAGGTTGGTACAAAAATAATGACGTAATAATGTCGTTTTTTGACGTATTTTATAACGTCAAAAAACGACATTATTACGTCATTATTTTTGCACCAACCTAATAATTCCATATATTTTTTAGGTGTTCCAAAGTCTCTCCAAGACAACTGTTGCAATTTAGTACTGCAAAATTGGAACTAGTCAAGATATCCATAGACAGGCTCAGCAAGGCGTGAAAATCTGTTCTCATAGATTAAATAAAGAGTTCAGTTCGAAATTCCTCGAAGTTTAAACTGACCGGAAAGCATCTGATGAAGGCCTAAGGACACAGCGACTGAAACGATGTGATAGAAAAAAAACAAACAAAAAAAACAAAAAACAAAAACAGATGAGGACAATACTTACCGTGTAAATAACAAGTAATATACACTCCTCATTCTAGAAATTTAAACAAAAACTTTTTTTTAATTTCATCCCAAGCAAGGCGATAATGTCACTAAGACGCACTCGGCTGCTGGGAGTGAAGGTTGATGAGAAGGCTTTAGAACGAACGAGGATCCTAAAAAGGAATAATGATATAAAGCTCCAATCCTGTTCAAAAGACCTGGGAGAAGTTGGAACCGGGCGATAGGCGAACCTATTTACTCCAGTTCTGCTGAGAATTCCATGAACCGAACATGTGACCAACGACGAGGTTTTAGATAAAATGGCAACAAAAATGACATTTATAATTAATATCAGGAAGAGACAGTTGAAATTGTTAAGGCACATAATGAGGAAAGAGGGCTTGGAAAATTCGATACTCACAAGACAGATTGAAGGCAAGAGGAACAGATGAAAACAACACATAACTTACCTAGAGAGCTTGAAATGGATGGTGGAACAAAACTTAGGTGTGATAACAAAAAGACGACTTATTGAGAGCAACAAAGGATAGGAAATTGAGAGGGAGCCATGATCGTCAAAACCAGGACGGGACTCGGAACAGCGAGGAAGAAGATATTGGTGTTGGACGCTTTTCATTTAAAAGTAAATAATTTGTTCATACCAAATATATATTTTAATCAAGTGCTATTGTACAGATAAAGAAAATTAAAAAAAAAAATATTTGGCAGGAAGCAGACTTGGAAATGTTAGCGAAGCCCCAAATGTCCTTGAGAAGAACTGACTTGTTGCTAAACATGTCCGTCATTCTAGACACAAAATGCAAACACGAAAACACACACATATCGATATATTCGTTCACATGATAGAAGCATCAATGGAAGGGTAGTTGAATGCACGTCATTATCTACGTAAATAGATGTAGTTAAGTAGTCCAAAGCTTATACTTACACGCGGCCACAATTGTGTGGCTATGTTTTGTTTTTGTTTTTTGTTTTTTTGGTGCGGGAGGGTGGTTGATCTACATACACAGCAGTAATGGACAAAACAATTTCACGGCATCTGATAAATAATGCATTTCTGTAAGAATATATCTCGATTTATTAATATCTGATCATTGTTCTGTTTTTTTTTTGTCAATGCATATCTATCTATCTATCTATCTATCTATCTATCAAGATCTGTTCAAAGCTATCTTTCTTGATATGTCGATCAAACCGGTCTATCTATCTATCTATCTATCTATCTATCTATCTATCTATCTATCAAGATCTGTTCAAAGCTATCTTTCTTGATATGTCAATCAAACCGATCTATCTATCTATCTATCTATCTATCTATCTATCTATCTGCCTGCCTGTCTATGAAGATCTGTTCAAAGCTATCTCCCTTGATATGTCGATCAAACCAATCTATCTGTTTATCTATCTACATTTCTTTCTTTCTATCTATCCATGTACATATATATTTTCATATGCACATACTTATATATATATATATAGGGATTTTTAAGCGTAGCTTGCATCTGGCTCAAGGCCGGAAGTATTTAGCACAGAGTGTAGATCGAGCTTACTGCTTAGTCGTAATTGATCTAACGTGACAAAATGTCTAGACATTACACCACATCGGGAGTGGGGGGGGTCTAATCTATCTATCTATCTATCTATCTATCTATCTATCTATCTATCTATCTATCTATCTATCTATCTGTGCATTTCTCTCGTTCTACAAGATGACTGTTAACTAACAATATATCTTTGATAGTTTACATACACGCAAAGATACGCAAGCACACACACAAACACACATATACACACTCATATATATATAGAGAGAGAGCGATAGAGAGAGAGGGAAAGAGAGAGAGAGCTTAGTTTAATAGCATCCATTTCACACTCTATAACCACATTTCTCAGTCTGGTCACAGGCAAGTATATATATTAGGTTGGTGCAAAAATAATGACGTAATAATGTCGTTTTTTGACGTATTTTTTAACGTCAAAAACGACATTATTACGTCATTATTTTTGCCCCAACATAATATATATATATATATATATATATATATATACACACACACACACTTGTATGTGATTTACACACACACGCACACACACATATATATATATATATATATGTTTGTGTGTATATACAATATATACATATAATTCCATGTGAACTGACTGAGAAATTTAGATATAGTGTGAAATGGATATGAAAAATAGTCAACATATATCCAGAGCGATGGACTGTGGTACTGAGAAACAGTCTGTCTGTGGATGGCAATATATATATATATATATATATATATATATATATATATATATATATATAGGAAACCCTATTTCCGTTTTTCATATACATCTATCTAAAGTTTACAGTAGATGGCGCAGTATTGCTATATAGTCTAGGTAACATTTGTCATCCGTGTACATTTGTGGCTAGTCTTTCAGCAACGATTAACGTTTGTAAATGTATTTTGTGATGGTATATTTAACAACGTCTACAGTAAATTTTAAACCTTATAACTCAAAAACGACGAATTTGCGGACATATATTTATAAGAACATTTGTCCTTGTTTTTTGTGAAACCCGACCCCATTATCTACAAAACTATTTTTATAGACCCTGTATATATATATATATATATATATATATATATATATGACAAAGTGGGAAAATTCTGTGTAACTATTGTATAGCTTCATGTAGCGAGGGATGGATAGATATAATAGCGTTAGCGTTGGATATATATATATGCAACGAGCATCAACAGCAAAGTTTTGGGTATGCAGAAATTTTAGGCTTTTAAATTAAATTTTTTCAGACATGTCGATCTTTGTTTTCCAATGATTTGTTGTTTTGTTTTTTTTTCGTCACTTTTGTTATTAAGTACCCCACATTTTGACGATAGAAGCTCTACCAACAAAGGTGAAACGTTGTAAGACAGTTAATTTGTCTTGAGGTTCTTACAAAGGGGCCCATCACTGCCAATAATTAAACACGCGGTGCTATGCGGTAGTTTCATCAAAAATGACAGTCTTTGATTTGAATGACGGAAATGGTTCCTCCATGACGCATGCGCACACAAGGCCGGCGAAGAAAGGCGAAGTCGAGGGAAAAATGTCCGAACGCACTGTATATTCGATCCGCTACACAAACGTTGAAATAAACCAACTGACTGATACTATTTTTATTGCGAGAGAGTAATTTCGCATTTTTCTAAATCGTTCAGACTTCTATCTTCATCATTGTTGTTTTTACTTTAACGTGAGTTATTTTGATTAGTGTTTTTGTTTTGTTTTTAATATTTAAATTCTCCTTCATTGATTTATATGTATATAGGTGGAATACAGAACATAGTCTGGAGGAGAAAGCAGAGGGAAGGAACTTGCTGATATCTGCAAGGGATAGAGGGAGGTCGAGAGCCATGATCGCCTACGTCATGAAAGGACATGGCACATAAAAAGAAGAAAAGAATTTATATAAATTTAATATGTATCCATATTTGAAAGGATGTATTAAACACAATTTTATTTACGTCATGTGTATCTTTTACTTGCAACCCATTCTGAACGGTTTTATAAGGATTTGCCATGGATTAAGTTCAGAAAATCCTAAATGAATTTCTTTATTTCGTGCTATTGTGAAACTGAGATGAGTGTTTATCTTTAATTCGATATAAAAAGCTGGGGAAAATATATTAACAATATTCGACATAAGGTAAGAATTATAATGAAAAGATACAGAATAAATATTAACCGCTTTTTAGAAAGTCACTCATCTTTCTTTCTTAACCACGAGAAACGTCAGCTTCGAGAAAGAGTAATATAATTCATTATTTAAGCATACACGCAAATATACACATAGACACAATTACACATACGCACAATTACACATACGCACAATTACACATACACACACGCCTCACACTTTCGTTTTCGGATCTGAGCAAGCCTTGAATAGCGAAATTCATAATCAAATCTATTTTTAAAGAAATCTATTTTCATGAAATATTTCCACTTGTCAGAATTTAAAAATTTTATCGGGATTTATATATCCTAATTTTAATACACACACACACATACACACACACGCGCGTGCGCATTTAATACATTTTCTAAGTGCGCTATTATTTCTTGTTAGGGCATGTTTAGATATTATGTAGTAAAGCTGCTTGAGTAGATGTCTCTATTTCTTTACCAGGGAAATTAATGTCTACAGGCCTAGACATCGAAAGTCAGCAGGTACATTTTCTTTAAGAAGACATTTATTAAATTTACTGTTTAAAAAACGATTTGATCTACTCAGGCACATTTAACTACTAAATATAACAGGAGCTGTAATAACTAATATATATATATATATATATATATATATATATATATATATATATATATATATATATATATATGAAAATCTTGGTAATCCGTATGGATAGTCCCAAGGAGGATGAAATCCTGAGAGCTTAATGTAAATCCAGAACTAATAATTTAAAGAAAAACAGACCACTTTAAGATTCCATTATAATAATTTATTTCACTAGAGCCCTTTTAAGGGACGCTGGATCATCAGATAACACTTCCAAAAAATGAAGCGAAAGATGAAATGAAAATTCAAACTTTTGACGGGTAGTATTATGTTTATGTAATTTAACAGAGAGAGTAGCGAGGAGTGGTGTGAGAGACATGGTCGAGTTTAGAGAGGGTTTATTTTGATATTTCTTTCAATCATACTTAGTATTGGGGGAGGAGGGACCAGACGTTGACCTATTTAAACGGTTAGATGTAGTTTTCTTTATTTTATTTCACCCTAAACAAGGACACTAGCAGTATTAGGGAATATGATAAAAATAAGGCGAGAAAACAACAAAATAACAATATACAAGAAAACGATGGACATTTAAATGTTTAAAGAACAAAGTTGCCAGTTGAGTGTTCCACATGCGAGAAGTGCAATAGAAGAAACTGTTACAGAGAACTTGCTGTTACATCTAACCAATTCAACTTTAAGATGATGAGACCTCGCCGCCAATCTAGTACTGCGTTTATATTCATAAAGTCAAAGTACCATAGAGGAAAGATCATGAGAATAATTACCATGAAATCATTTATGGAAAAGGCACAGGGAAGACTCGTTACGGTGGTGGAAAATGGATTGAAGCCGCGTGGGTAAGTCAGGGCTAATAACATTGCTTATACTTCCTTGGATTTTATTAAGAATTTCTAAATATAGAGACGGGCACCAGACCAGATGTGGCAGCAATATTCAAAGCAGGGACGAATGGTAGATTATGATATATATATATATATATATATATATATATATATATATATATATATATATATATATATATTATTATTATTATTATTATTATTATTATTGCTATAGAGATTTCCCGATGTTGCCAAAATTCTATTATTTGTATATATCCTTGCTTGACCCAGCTAATGCTCTGCGATTGAGAGGTTCGTGAGAAAGGAAAGACGTGGCTCTTGGGGCACAAGCCGTTTGGTTAGGAATACTTGGATGAGTATCCCCACGGAATTTGTGAGTAGCGGCGCTATATCGAGTCTATTCAGTTTCTTCTTCGTCACTGAGGGCAGTTGGTACAGTTGGTATGTTGCTTGCGTTTTATTGAAACAGCACGGATTCAAATCTCGCTAGTAGATCCGCAATGCTGTATTCTGTATTCTGTTAAGGATTTTTCTAGACTCGATGAATTAATAAAAATGATTTGCGTAAATTATTTGTATATATCTGCTTGGCCCATCTAATGCTTTGCGATGGACCGATTCGGGAGAAAGGAAATACGTGAGGAGTATCATCACGGAAATTGTAGTAGTCTATACAGTTTCTTATTCGTCATCGGGGACCGTTGGTACAATAGGTATGACTCTTGAGTTGTATAGAACGGCTCTAGTTTGAATCTCGGTAGTGTATGTGCACTCCTGATTAGTCCCCAAAATAGGACGAAACGGCCGTCCAGTGAATTCCGCATTCTGTTCTGGATTTTTCTAGACTCGATGAATTACTATAATGATTTGCATAAATCCCCAAAATTGTATTACTTATATATCACAAAAAAAAAACAAAACATATAGGGATCGCTACACAACTGCATTCGTGTTTCAACACATAAGGATGCATCGCCTCAGGCGATTGTAAATTATTGATGAACGAACGATTAATTTGGTTTCAAGAGCAAAATACATCATCATTTTATGAAAAAAAAAACTTATAAAATAAAAAGTAAAAGCTTGAGAGCTTTACCAGGATCAATTGAATATTATCTACGTTAAATTCAAACAAACCGAAAAAGAAAAAACAAATAGAAATTATTATCTTATATATGTCTAAAGGCAAAGATTTGGCATCTAACAGCAGCCAGGCATTAACTTAAAGACTGATACAAATGTCTACAATGTGCACATGTCAGACAGACAATTCTCTTAAGAAATAATAGTGGGGAGGGGGGGATAGAGAAGTAATTTAAGCGATTGTCAAACGAGATATAAGCTTTGTGACTTTTCTACATATTTTTTTCTTTTTTGTAGTTCGCAAATATAAGAAATATATTTTTTTTTCAAATATGTTTCAGTTCTATCAATTTTTATAAAATTTATTGAAATTTCCAAATTAGTTTTTCTTATATTAAAGATAAATGTGAGCATTGTTCATATTTATTTTATTTGATTTATTCATTTATTTATTTATTTTATTCATATTTATTTAAAATAAAAAAAAATAAATATGAACTTTGGCAAATTTAGCGATAACGTAAAATAGCTAATTTCGAAATTTGAAAAATTTAATAAAAATTTGATAAACAGAACATTTTGATATTTTTTTATTCAATCAGATTTGATAAAACGATCGCTGCCAAAATATAATTTTGACAAGTTCTGTTTAGCAATTTTTACAAAAATGTTATATATATATATATATATATATATATATATATATATATATATATATAGTCATCCACAGAGAATCTGTTTTGATGTATCACAGCTACTCAAAGTGGCTATTTCAGACGCTAATTTCAGTTGATATAAGTGATAGATATAGACACGGAGCTATTATCCTGACTGCCATTCTCTCTATATCTATAAAATGTTATATATATATATATATATATATATATATATATATATATTATTTTTTAAAAATAGTGCTCGATAGAAAAGTAGAGTATAAATTTAATTCAATTTAATTCAAATAATTATATCGAAGTCTTCGGCTCCTGTTTTGAAACATGAGAACTCTTATGTAGCGTGTTGGAATTATATATATATATATATATATATATTATAATTTTTACATATCGACAAAAACAACTTGGTCACTACAAACATGCTTGCTTGTTTTGATGTGGCTGCATCTCGACTGGTGAGAACCAAAATCCTTATGAACAATTCATATATATATATATATATATATATATATATATATATATATATATATATAATATGATATAATAATAATAAATGGCCACTCATATTCGAGGATGCCCGTCTACTAGAGCGTCTAGCCAATCCCTATTGCAGACGCTCGCTCAGCCACATTCAACACCCACAGAGCACACCTGTCGTTTATACTGCAACTATGTTGAGCAGATCTTAATTACAGTTTTTGGAAGAGAGCGTGTTATCTAGCGTGATCAATAATTTGAACAAGGCGAGCACGCTCAAGCCCTCGGACACGATGTCTTGTGGCTTCGTGCCATAGCACAGCTATCGAGGCCCTCAAGAGTTCCGTCTACCCAATTTCACTTACAAGGCTTGGGTCTATCTGTGGTATGGTTTTTAGGCACTTTCCAAAGGTGCCGCACGTTGGGCTCGCCCCATACCTGACCAGACCGATAACTTCAGGAAATCTCCTTCCTGACAAATCAAACATGGTGAGATTCGAATCCGGGTCTCATGGTCACAAAGCGAACGTTATATATATATATATATATATATATATATATATATATATATAATCATGGGGCATTCTTGTCGGAAAGGAATAAAAATATCACGAAACTCTTGATCTTCGATAGGTGTTGAACAAATCATAGTACCCCTGCCGAATGTGCGGACGGGTCCATCAACGAAACTCTGGAGTCGGTTTGCTGAAAGTACATCATTCAGCTACAGGACAAATGTTTCACTCATATTAATTCTATCTATCCGTCTATATATATATATATATATATATATATATATATATATATATATATGCATGTTTGCCACTAATGTGTCTTGATTGAATGTTGAAGGCTGCTGACTGATGAATATGGTACTAACTGGAAGTTTATTTGGTTGTGGATAAATGACACAATAAATTTAATCGCATCTATTAACATTCTTCCTGCTACAATGGTAATAGACAACGCAAAATGTGATGCGGGAATGTGAAGCCTTAGTGGTGAAGCGGAAGTTGTCTTGCAGAAATTAAGCAAAGTATTAAGACAGAAGAAATATAGACTGAAACAAACAAATAATTGATAAAATTTTATGCAATATCTAATTTCCTATAGGCCAGCGTTTTTTTTTTTTTTGTTTTTTTTTTTTTATAAAGATATACATTTCAACCGACACGTGGCAGGTTATGTGACTGATGTTTGAAAGATAAAAGAAACTACAAGAAAACGTATACGTACAATAAGAAAGAGACAAATCAAATTTGTGGAAAATATAATGAGGAAAGACGGACTAGAGAAATTAATACGCACAGGGCATATAAAATGCTGGATGAAGTTGGATGAAACATCTGCTAACCTATTTATATGTTTGTGAATGACAGAAGAAAGACCAAGTGTTATGATAAGCGGTTCAAGGTTAAAGAAAAGAAAGAAAGATGTAGAGAGCCATGACTTCTCAGTACCTGACGGCATTTGACAGAAAAATGTACGAGGAGGTTTTTCCTGAAGGAATATAGTAAGTAAATGTGTGAGAACGTTTTTCGAAACTATAATCAATCTTCCGGTTGTTTTCTGCTTATTAATTGGCTTAAATTCTAAATAATAAAGAAAAAAGATTTAAGCAAAACAAAATTAGCAAACTAGAACAATACGACAAGAATTCACGTACAGTTGACCAGTTTGACTCAGAGTTGCTATAAAATTTAAATTTGTCAAAACAGCAATATTTCCGAAACGCAATAAAAGAAATCGCAATAAAACGAGATAGACCTGTACTTAAATATAATTGAAATGACGCCACAAAACGCTTAAGGTGGAGAGCCAGATGGAACGGTTTTACCGCGACATGGTACTATAAATCGGAGATATTAACAGGTTTTATCGACTAGGAAGGACAGGGAACGATTTGATGAGTTTTTCCTGGCGTCGAGTAAGACGTTAGATGTCAGGTGCGAACTTGTAAAAGTACGAGCCATAATTATATTTAATGTTCGGACTACTTTCGACCACCGTTGCTGGTTTTCAAGGAAAGAAGATAGAAAGACGAGAGATGGCCAGTGAGGCGTTTATCTTGTAAACAGTCCAAAGTCTGAAATAGATACAGGTTCACTTGCACTGACTAGAATAGATGTCTGTCTATATCCCTGAGATATAGTATTATGATTCTTTGCATTATTTATATTATTCGGGCTGTTATCCTCATATTCATTGCCATATTCACAACGTTTAGGCCTCTATATCTCTGAGATGATGCATTATTTACATTATTCGGACAGTTATCCTCATCTTCATTGTCATATTCAAAAAGTTTCAGCCCTTATATCTCTGAGATGAGGTATTATGATTATTTACATTATTTACATTATTCGGACTGTTACCCTCATCTTCATTGCCATATTCACAACGTTTAGGCCTCTATATCTCTGAGATGAGGTATTATGAATAATTGCATTATTTACATTATTCGGAATGTTATCCTCATCTTCATTGCCATATTCACAACGTTTCAGCCTCTATATCTCTGAGATAAGGTATTATGATTATTTGAATTATTTGAATTATTCGGACTATTATCCTCATCTTCATAAAGTAGGTCCAGTTACAGATCGGGAGATTGGATATTTTCAGAAAAGATGAAACACCTCTTCATAGCTGTTGTTCCCAGGTCTACTCTGATGGTAGCACCTATTAGGGTAAATTGTTGTAGATAGAACTCAGCGTACTTCCTGCTCTTCCCTACTACACACACACACACACACACACACACACATATATATATATATATATATATATATATATATATATATATATATATATCAACGTAACTAATAACTGATGCATCAAAATACAGCGATAATGAACACCCAAACACCCCTTGTATGGTGAATAGATTTCTCTGTATCCTTGGAAACGTGAATTTTGATTTTTTTTTGCTGTGCCTTTAGAAACCCAGTAATTCTAAAAGTTACTCCAAAATTCCTTTGAGGATGAAATGGAACTAATGTCTTTAATTTAATTACAAAATTAAATTCGAAGCTTTTAGCTTCCATTTTTGAAACATGGTTAGAACTGTGTAGCGAAGAACCATGTTTTAAATCAATTAATTTATAATATTAATATTCTGTAAATTTACATTGAGCACTATTTTGTAAAAATAAAAATATCTATGAGAACACCGGATTATATATCTTACTGTTCTTTAGACTTGACACTTGCTAAGTAATAAAGTAGCTGGTCAAACGCTCTACGGTCCTAACAGAAGGTTAAATAAACGCATAAAAACACTCTCCATAAACAAGCAAAACTGTTTGAAACTTATAAAAAATATGAATGACTAACACCTGAAAATCCTTGTAGTTACTTATAAGAAAGATCAAGAAGGTCTTTATATATATATATATATATAAAGAAGAAAACCTTAAATACACATTTAAGTTTTCCTCTTTATTATTATTATTATTATTATTATTATTATTATTACTATTATTATTATTATTATTATTATTCTCTGTACTCTACATTGAGCTCTCCCTGGATTAATATCCTCTTTGGAATTACCCTTACAATTCACAAACTCGTAATACTTATATATATATATATATATATATATATATATATATATATATATATATATATATATCGTGCACTGGACAGCAGATCATTATTCAAACATATGTCGTTAAATATAACAGAAAACGAATGTCTATTATGTTTGATCATGAGCCGTTCTAAACTTCGTATATTTGCTTTAATTTCGGGATAAAATAAAGACTAAAATTTTCCAACATTTGAATATATTTTATTACGCTGTTTCTTGATATAAGTTTTCGATTCACATGAACCATATTCAGAGTGGTTATGTGGATATTTTAACGAAGATATTCACCATCAAAAATTTATATTCTGTTATGTTGACATAGAAGAGTTCTCTGCAACGATAACGATGGCAGAATAGCAGACGTAGGACGTAAATTCAAGATGTGGTTTCATGGACTCGTACCACGCGAGAGAACGAAATATTAATGACAGAACTATAGATGTAATGTAATGGGTTGCGACTAAATTGAAATGTAATTTTGTTGAGTGTCGGTTGCTTTGTTTTAATGTAAATTTCCTCCAATATCTGAAGGCTCTTTTTACTGTGTATGTGTGAGTATTATTATATTGTCAACTAATATCCGTCTAATATTATGTACATGGCTATGTTGTTTAATAGAAATAAGATCAGAAAGAAAGACAGGTAAGTCTACGGGAGAGAGTAGTTGTACTATAAACAAACTATCTTCTGGTTTTATTATTAGTATCAGCTCTGAACGAGCATGTAAATTGATACACTACATTTTTTTGTAGAGGGTTTAGTTGTGCGATTGTCGGGTTATACGGGACGATGTAAGTCGAAATCTTTGATCGAAGTACAGCATAATAAAAAAAAAAATATAGAAACAAATATTGTAATGATTTTGTCGTTTTTTCTTCCATGTTATCCTCATCTTCATTGCCATATTCACAACGGCAAAAAACGGCCCATCATCAAGCATAATAGGCATTAGCTGTCTGTTATATTTAACAATATATGTTTGAACGCGGCATGTGAGAGCTAGGAATTAACGGTCC
>OZ010600.1:13539276-13541776 GCA_963932145.1 Acanthosepion lycidas | reverse complement strand
CACAAATTTTTGGCATTCTTATATATATATATATATATATATATATATATATAAGAATGCCAAAAATTTGTGCAACAAATATATATATATATATATATATATACATATATATATATATATATATATATATATATATATATATATATATGCATATATATATAAATATATATATATAAATATATATAGAGAGAGAGAGAGATAGATATTAGGTTGGTGCAAAAATAATGACGTAATAATGTCGTTTTTTGACGTATTTTTTAACGTCAAAAAACGACATTATTTTGCACCAACCTAATAGATAGATAGATAGATATACATATATTTTAAGACAGTTTTATGTTTATACATTCTTTTTATAGATACAAATATTTAAGTAAATGGTCTGTTTATAAGAAACAGTATTAAACAACATTTATCGACCTGAATGTAGAAATTTTCTTTGAAAATACTCATCCTCCGACATATAGCCTGACGTGCTTTTAACCGATTGGGCCATAGAGGAGCGTTCGGTTAGCAATGTCGATTTTACTGTCTTTAAACTATAATCTTCCATGATTCTTAAATATTTTTATGTATAACAAGAATGTATAAACATAAAAAATGTCTTAAAATAATTGTCGGACTTTGTCCATTTCATAATATATATATATATATATATATATATATATATATATATATATATATATATATATATATATATATATATATATATCAGAAAACAAAAAAAATTGTGCAGCAGTATTCAAGGCTAAACGTGGATATTTTGACGAGAACAAAATTTAATCATAAAATTATCTTTTTTCTTTTTGCCATGATAAAAATTCTAATAAAATATCATGTCTCACTTTTTCTGACCATGTATAATAATTTTCTCTAATTTGAAGTACAAAACAATTATTTGGGGGCCAATTTAAAAAAAAATGGTGAGGATAACAATCTGAATAATGTAAATAATGCAAGTAATCATTGTACCTTACCTCTGATTATTGTCATTATCGTAAGTGCATTGAAATTTTCAAACACAACTAGAACTAGAACAATCCACCCTGGTGGACGAAATAAAGGGTACGGTTCGAAATTCTAATCACCTGAAGAAGGCCGGAGCGTACAACGGCTGGAACGTTGTGAATATGGCAATGGAGATGAGGATAACAGTCTGAATAATGTAAATAATGCAAGTAATCATAATACCTCATCTTAGAGATATAGAGGCCGAAACGTTGTGAATATGGCAATGAAGATGAGGATAACCGTCCGAATAATGTAAATAATGCAAGTAATCATAATACCTCGTCTCAGAGATATGATCAGTGAGCCAAAAAACAATGTGAGCAAAAAGACATTTGTGCATGAGATCAGAAAAGAGAAAAGAAGGCTCGGAGAATTTGACACATTCAAAACATAATACAGAAACGGTTTTGGTTTGGTTTGTTTTACGGCATATCAAACTCAATATGCTATTTAATGCCGACAAGATATTTATTGCTGGCAATATTATTTTTGAAAAAGAAATTCGGGTAATATTTTTCTCAAAAATGTATTGCTGGCAATAATATATTTCTGGTAATAAATTTTTCATCGAAAGTTTAATTGCTGGTAATAATTTTTTACAAAAATGTATTGCTGGTTTATGCCTCTTATTTTACACGTTTTGAATCCAGTTTGGAGGTTGAATATTTGCTGGGACCCTAACAAGTGGTACTACGTGGACGTGGGAACACCAGCGATTAAGAGGTCTTTCCACGATCCTCAAAAACTTCTGGTCAAAGGCCTTGCTGTTGGATGTAGTTTATCGTTTTACCCAAGACGTGGATATAGTTTATCGTCATAACCAAGACGAAAGATGGCTCAGAGAATTTGACACACTCAGAACATAATGAAAGTGGGGCTGTGGAAAAACCCAGTAAGGAACCTGACGAGTTTAGGTAAATTGATTACAAATTATAGTTTACTTTTCTTGTCTTTTATCAGTATGGCTGATGCTAACCCCCCTCGGAGAAATCTCATTGGGACTTCTGAAGCAAATATTTTCCGCTGTTATGAAGTGAAAAGATTATATTGAAATCAATTGCAGGGTTCTCCTGCTAGGAAAGTTGTGTCAATGCATCGTGATAGATAATATTTCTCGCGTCTAAAATTATCTTAAACATTTATATCTGTACCATACGCCCATGCATTGTATATTACTGTCACATTTGCTTTGGTGCATCTTATATATATATATATATATATATATATATATATATATATATATATATATATATATATATATAATAAAAAGTCTTAAACACTAATATTCCATGGTTATAATTTATTCCATTGGAATCGTAAATACGATCCAATTCATCAGACCTACAAATTCAAAAAGAAAACAGAAAAAAACATCTCTGGAAATAAAAATAGAATTTAGAGAGAGTGTAAGTATGAGAGTGTGGGACGAATGTTAGAGCTGAAGAGAGGGGTAACAGACGAGAGATGGTGGGAGAATAAACCATAACAG
>OZ010600.1:13531776-13534276 GCA_963932145.1 Acanthosepion lycidas | reverse complement strand
ATGAAAACGAAAATAATATAAATTCTAACGTTCACAACCATTAATTCAAAAGAGTGTTTACTACAAAGACTACAGCAATAGTTATTTATTATAAATTTAACATACGGTCAATACAATTTGCTCGCAACAAAGATGTATTCTTGTTTCGATGCGACTGTATCTCGACCAAAAATGGTTATGAACAATGAATTGGTAATAAGCATTTTGGTTCTCCCCAGTTGAGATGCAGCCACATCGAAACAAGAAAGCCTCTTTGTAGTGAGTAAATTGTATTAACCATATGTAAAATATATATGTCTGAAAAAAAAGTATAAATGAATATATCGTTAAATATTTGCTAATATTGTGCATGGAGAACTCTGTGGTACACTATACAGCAGTTCTCTGTATTCGGCTCTTCCAAAAGTGTGGTTGATTCTGCCAAAGCCTTTACCATTATAATCAAATCATATGTCCGGATAGTCTGCTTTTTGGGTTCTAATAATTGAGCTGTTCAGTTTCCTCATCTGTTTACGGAAAAAAATAGAATATGTTGCCTTTGTTTATTTCTCCAACATCGCCAAATTATTTTCATTGAATGTATACTCTTCTCTTAGGTCCTTCCCGAGAACTTGCATAAAAATGTAAGCACAATTTCACTGCTTACTTACGCATAGACGTGGTTCTAGGGAAAGATGTTGAGGTTATCATGGACCGAGCGTGTGAGCAACGATAAGGTCTTAGAGAGGTTAGAAACAAGGAGAAGGTTTATACATCATAATGAGGAAAGAGGGCCTGGAGAATCTGATACTCACGGGTCGAATAGAGGGAAAGAGAGACAAGGGAAAGCAACGCGTGACATACTGGCCGAGGTTGAACAGGTGGATGACAGAACGTTTTCTAGGAAAGGAAGAGAGGGAAGGAATTTGTTGAGAGCTGCAGTGGATAGAGGGAGGTGGAGAGCCATGATCGCCTACGTCATGAAAGGACATGTCACATAAAAAGAAGAAAAGAATTTATATAAATTTAATATGTATCCATATTTGAAAGGATGTATTAAACACAATTTTATTTACGTCATGTGTATCTTTTACTTGCAACCCATTCTGAACGGTTGTATGAGGATTTGCCATGGATTAATTTCAGAAAAGCCTAAATGAATTTCTTTATTTCGTGCTATTGTGAAACTGAGATGAGGGTTTATCTTTAATTCGATATAAAAAGCTGGGGAAAATATATTAACAATATTCGACATAAGGTAAGAATTATAATGAAAAGATACAGAATAAATATTAACCGCTTTTTAGAAAGTCACTCATCTTTCTTTCTTTCTTAACCACGAGAAACGTCAGCTTCGTGAAAGAGTAATATAATTCATTATTTAAGCATACACGCAAATATACACATACACACAATTACACATACGCACAATTACACATACGCACAATTACACATACACACAATTACACATACGCACAATTACACATACACACAATTACACATACACACAATTACACATACGCACAATTACACATACACACAATTACACATACACACAATTACACATACGCACAATTACACATACTCACAATTACACATACGCACAATTACACATACGCACAATTACACATACACACAATTACACATACACACACGCCTCACACTTTCGTTTTCGGATCTGAGCAAGCCTTGAATAGCGAAATTCATAATCAAATCTATTTTTAAAGAAATCTATTTTCATGAAATATTTCCACTTGTCAGAATTTAAAAATTTTACCGGGATTTATATATCCTAATTTTAATACATACACACACACACACACACAAAATAACACATACACAT
The DNA here is from genome assembly GCA_963932145.1 of Acanthosepion lycidas. Classification (NCBI taxonomy): domain Eukaryota; kingdom Metazoa; phylum Mollusca; class Cephalopoda; order Sepiida; family Sepiidae; genus Acanthosepion; species Acanthosepion lycidas. The sequence continues at coordinate 13,532,454 of OZ010600.1, read as the reverse complement.
ATATGTGTGTGTGTCTGTGTGTGTTGTCTCATTTGGAAAGTAATGAATGCCTAATGTTAAAAATTTATTTCATTGAAATTCTAGTTTCATCGATTGCTACATATAAAATTGACGAGGTTTTCTTGAAAAATTGTTTCTTGAGGAAACCAGTGCGTGCCGAGGTTGAAGATTTCTCCATCCCACCATGACAGTTTTCCCCTTCATACAAAGTGAAGGAAATATTTCGCCAGGGGACTGTGTTAAATAAGTCTATAGAGGCACACAGACACGCACACACACGTACCATACTGGTTGACGATACATTAATATTACCATATCAAAATGGAGTCAACAGCGTAAATTCTAGTTTCAAGAGGACGTACTTCATTTAATTTAACAGTGATATATTTCGAAAAGACATATGTCTCTCGTCCTAATGATACGTTTGGCACCAAATACACAGGTACAAACATGCACAAGCGCGCAAATACGTACACGCACGCATATATAGGGGGTGTGTATCATGCTAGTTTAAATAGATCGCCACTCTTGAATTTAATGCTAAATATATTTAGAGAGAGAGAGAGAGAGAGAGAGAAGCGGAAAGAGAAGGAGAGAAAAATGGGATGAGAGAAAGATGACGAGTTGACATTAATTGCGATATATAGATATATATACATATATTTACATGGATGTTTC
>OZ010600.1:13514276-13516776 GCA_963932145.1 Acanthosepion lycidas | reverse complement strand
TATATAAAAATAATAATGTAACTTTCTTTAGTTTCAATAAAAAAATAAATTAAGAAAAGCGTTAAGAGGTATCTGCTAAAAATCGCCTGAGGATTCCGTAAGGCTGAAACCAAGGTAGCGGATTCAACTGACCTGCTGGTTGTTAATGAATATATATATATATATATATATATATATATATATATATATATATATAGAGAGAGAGAGAGAGGGGGGTAGAGAGCGAGAGAGATAGACAGACAGAGAAATAGATATATTACTTAAGCATGTGTGCTCTACAGTAAAAGAGAGAGATGTATGCACGGATATATATATATATATATATATATGTGTGTGTGTGTGTGTGTGTGTGTTTGTGTGTATATATATATATATATATATATATATATATATATATATTTATACAAACATATATGTAAAAGAGAGACGTATACGCGGATATATATGTATATATATATACATATATATACATATACACGGATATATATATATATATATATATATATATATATATATATATATATATATATATATATATATATATATATATATATATATATATATATATATATATATATATATATATATATATATATATATATATATATATGTATGTATGTATGTATATATATGCTATACTACCAGAAGTAAGATATATACTAGATAACATTTTATCAATGCTGATAGATAATTTTAATCGACTTCCGAATTTAACTTTGGTGACATTCGAATACAGATGTTTCACATATCCGTATATGGTCATCTTTATCTTATTGAAACAATATATTCTCCTAGAAAATTCTGTTGTCCTTGCTTAAATAAATGATACCTTTCTTTTTCACTATCAAATATTTTTTACACATTCGTAACGCAAAACATCCAAACAGAATATATGAATTGTTTAAATTTAGAGATTTTTGTCAATATATTTCAACCCAAACATTGTCTGTCTTCAAATTGTTTAGTTTGCAAACTATTAGAGTCGGGTATAAAATAATTTCGCCAAATAGTCATTGTGTTTCAAAAATGAAAGGAATATCTATATTTTTACGAGCTGTGTATCGACAGAGACAATAAAATATTTTTAATTTGATTCGTTTTTATACTTACAAATTACAACATTATTTACTTTCATATATAGACATACAAATGCAAGTTTCATTAAATATTACAAACAAGTTGCTTTGATTAATTTTTTAAAATAATTTTTCATGTGATCTTATAATGTTTTTACTTTCAGCAGATAAACTATACAAAAACAGTCCAAATGTTGCTTTCTTCCGTGCGCTTTCGGCTATACATTTAGCCATTTTCAGGGTTGAAATATATTAACTGTTAACAAGAAATAGTTCTTTGCATGTATGTATTTAGATAATGTTTTCATTTTCAAAACACGGTCAAGATATTGTGTCCATGTTCATAGTCGATATTATTGTGTGTTGTTTATTGAGTTTTTTTTATTAATAAGGCTTCAATAGTTTTAGCATTTTTTTTTACATGCAAACGATGGTATATTTCTATTAGATGAAATAGAATTGAAATCGCCATCAGAAGAAAACATAAAAATGGTAGACTTCTTAGAAGTTATGTAAAATCATAAGTAATTTACACACACACACACACACACACACACACACACATATATATATATATATATATATATATATATATATATATACATATATATATATATATATATATATATATATATATATATATATCTTCGGGTGCTATTTTACTCACTCCTCCGCAAAGTGTGATATCTTACATACATACATATATATATATATATATATATATATATATATATATATATATATATATATATATTTAAAAATCATGAGGTCAGCTAAATTAAATCAAATAACCTCTTAAATAGAAGAATGTGCAAAAGAAGAAAACAAATGTATCACTTGAGTTTTTTTTCCAGTTTCACATATGCTTAAGAGGCTTTCTGATATATGTATATATATATATATATATAACTATATATATATATATATATATATATATATATATATATATATATAGATAGATAGATAGATAGATAGATAGATAGATAGATAGATAGATTTGATAGATAGATAGATAGATAGATAGATAGATAGATAGATTTGATAGATAGATAGATAGATAGATAGATAGATAGATAGATAGATAGATTGATGGATAGATAGATAGATAGATTTGATAGATAGATAGATAGATAGATAGATAGATAGATAGATAGATATGAACAGACTGGGATAGATAGATAGATAGATAGATAGATAGATAGATAGATAGATAGATAGATAGATATGAACAGACTGGGATAGATAGATAGATAGATAGATAGATAGATAGATAGATAGATAGATAGATATGAACAGACTGGGATAGATAGATAGATTGATAGATAGATATGAACAGACTGGGATAGATAGATAGATAGATAGATAGATAGATAGATAGATAGATAGATAGATAGATAGATAGATAGATTTGATAGATAGATAGA
>OZ010600.1:13499276-13509276 GCA_963932145.1 Acanthosepion lycidas | reverse complement strand
TACCTACTTAAACCTATTCACACACACGACCATATATATATATATATATATATATATATATATTAAAGACATTATTTATGTTTAACTTTCTTTTTGAACCTGCATCCTATACGGAACCTCCATTTAGCCGGGCGTCCCTAACCGATTCGGCCACAAATGACGGTTCCTTATAGGATGCAGGTTCGAATTCTGTCAAAGGACGAATATTTTCTATGAAAATTCTCCGACATTCAGGCCGGTATATGTTATTTAATACTGTTTATTATAAACAGAGCATTTACTTAAATACTTGTATCTATAAAAAGGACGTTAAACCTAAAAAATGTATTTAATAAATAAATTGTCGGGCTTTGTCCATTTCTTAATATATATATATATATATATATATATATATATATATATATATATATATATATATATATATATATATATATATATATATATATTCCATTTTTATTTCGTATCTAATTCGATTGAATATTCTGTTTAAATACTTCCGTTAATGAAACATCAACTGGATTACCACTGAACATGCATTTTGTGCAACGCATCCAATCTCCTCCAACTGCGTTCAACATTTTCGAAGTGGTTCTATGCTATTATATCTCCTTCTTTCCCTACTCCCCTTCACCTGATCTCCTCTCGCCCATCTGCTTCTTCTTTCGCACCCTCTCCGCCCCTACGTCCTCTAAAAATTCTCTCGAACTTGCAGCAGCATAGTTAGAATGATAGCTAGATAAATAGAGCTTTAGGTAGACAGATAGATATAGTGATAGAGGCGAAAAGAGAGAATGGTGGAAATAGGGGAGTAGGAAGTTAAACAGAGAGAGACTGAGAGTGAGAGAGACAGGGGGAGAGAAAAGAATGTTTCCATAAATTTGAAGTCACGTTATTTAAAATGGCGGCAGGTAAGCGCACACTGAATTGAGATGACTGGGAATTTCGCGAGACTGGTTAAGGTTTAAGCAAATTGTGTTCCTTATCGACCACCACCTCCCGGAAAAAGACAAACAAAGAAAAATATAACAGTAATATTTTCGGAGTTAAATGATATATTAGGAATTAAATGATTGAAAAGATAGTTTGTCTATTGGAATTTCTTTAAAAATTAAAGTCGGGTTATTCTCGCATTCAAAAATGTCTACTTCGTATTCACTGGATTGAATTAAGCCAAGTTTGACAAAAGACCTCTTTTAATGGGCACTAATTAAAGAGCTATTTCCCCCCCACCAGAGAGAGAGACAGACATTTTACAGTAGCTTCCTAAACACTTTTACTCTGATTCAGAGGCTATATAATATCTGCCAATATCTAATCTGTAATCATGGACTATATATATATATATATATATACTGAACAATAAAAATTTAAAACACTAAACTTTCAGACATACTGGTGTGTATAATAATATATTTAGAGTTTTATTATTGCAAGTCTGATCCTCGATTAGTTTCGGTCAGCATGGACATCATCAGGAGAAAAAATAATCCTGCTTGTTAGTAGCAGTGAACTAAAGGAATGAATGAAATATATATATATATATATATATATATATATATATATATATATATATATATATATATATATATATATACATATATATATATATATATATATATATATATATATATATATATATATATATATATATATATATATATATACGACACGATATTATTTCCTAAACCAGGGTTTACTGGGTGTGTAAAGTTATAAAACCAACAGTAAACATGAAGAAAATAGGTAACTATATATATATATATATATATATATATATATATATATATATATATATATATATATATATAACTATGTATTTTTCATAATAACTAGCGCATTCATTACGCGCGATGCAGTTGTCAAGAGAGGATTGAATCCTAACCTTTTAAAATTTTAATATTGTTATTGATAACCTAGAGTTAATATAGTAAAGCCGTCCATATATTTCTGTGTATCAATATGTGTATACACATATATATATATATATATATATATATATATATATATATATATATATATATAGGAAGAGAAAGAGAGAGAGGGAAAGAGAGAGAGAGATGATAGTGTGTGTAAAAGCTCTTGGTTGGAGCCATAAGCGAAATTCTGATGCATGATCTTTTAAATACAGGTTTAGAATGTGCATAGCATCTATAAATTAAAGGAATCTCTCATACATATTTACAGCTGTTACATTACATTACTATATATTACTTTCACTCTTTTCATATATATATATATATATATATATATATATATATATAGAAATTATTCTCACAGTGCAATAAACTATTAAAACAATAGTCATATATATATATATATGACTATTGTTTTAATAGTTTATTGCACTGTGAGAATAATTTCTAACCACAGCATTGGAAGTTTCTACTAATTACATATTATAAGTGGAAACATTTTTTTCTATGAATTGTGATTGATCCATTCGAAAAACAAATTCTGATCAATGCTATAAAAATTATTGTGAAAAGACTATTTAATCTCAAATAAATACGCATAAAAAGAAAACACGTTTCTTCTCGATAGTCACCGAGGAAATGATGAGAAGTTCTCCGTCTGATCTTTTGAGAAACATCATGAACAGATGCGATTTTAGTATGCTTATCACACCTTTGGCATAAGGACGAAAGCATGGAGCCCACAATGAGTCCTATTTGCTCGAGCGAGACAAGTTCGCTAAACATTACAACACGCGAATTTACTCGGTTATATTTTATTTTTCAATCTTGTCCCTCTTTCGCTTTCTCTCTCCCTCTGTATATATATATATATATATATATATATATATATATATATATATATATATATATATATAAACAGAGAAATATATATATATATATATAAAATATATATTTTTTTTTTCTATGGCAACGCCCTTGTGGATATCTATCTAATGTTCACACCTTATCCACCTCCTCTTTCATTCAAATCTTACATTTATTCATGAGATATATTTTACCAGTACCCCACTGACTACCTTGACATGGTGAAATTCCATGTGTCTATCTATCTATCTATCTATCTATCTATCTATCTATCTATCTATCTATCTATCTATCTGCTTCATTGTATCTGTGTTTCTTTCTAAAATCTAAACGTTCAAAAATACTTTTGATAAGACATTTTTAAATAATTAGGAAATTTATTTTGTATTCGTTCCCTCTTTTGTTATTTGTCCTTTTTGTTGTTGCTTTTGTTAGTTTTTTTTTATTTTGTTGTTGTTTCCAGCATTATTTTTCCGTCAGCTTCCGAAGCCGCCATTACATAAGTTCTAAGACAAGTCTTTCATGGCACAGCAGCTCGTTCTGATACCGCAGAAGAGGAATTTAACACCGACTACATCTTTGATGCTTTTTCCTTACACCCCTGCTTCTCATTCATCTGGCTAAGTCCTATCAATTTGGAGAATATCCACTGAATTTGTGAACGTCTCGAAAACTAGATGACAGACGCGACCTTAATAACCAAAGACAATATCACTTGAGCAGAGAAAAACATATTATATGATACTCTCACGACAGTAGTAAACACATATTAGAAAAACTCGCATACATGCACACATAGAATGAAATATATACTCGGGTGATGCATTGGGTATATGTAGATACGGATACATATATCCATACATACATTCATATATATATATATATATATATATATATATATATATATATATATATATATATATATATATATATGTGCTCTTATCCTAACTCGACTTGCATGACTAAAACATAAGAAAATCATTAAGTCAAATCCTGTTATTTAATATATAAAACTTAATTAAATACGTAAATGCAATTCAGAAAAATAAGAACTGTATTTTTTTTAATTTCTGTATATATATATGTATATATATATATATATATATATATATATATATATATATATATATATACTTGTTGCAAAATAAATTCCTTAAATTTGCTTTGATACATTCCAACATTAGATTAAACACGTCGGAACAGATAGGTTTTCCTTTCCTCTTCATTTACACACACACACATACACATATATCTCTCTCTAGTTCTTTCTCTCTTTCGCTCTCTCTTTCTCTTTCTCACTATGTATATATATATGTGTATGCATGTATGTACATAAAAAATACAGACACACACAGAGACACACACGCAAATGCATATATATATATATATATATATATATATATATATATATATATATATATACGTATGTATGTATGTATATATATATAAATGTAAAAGAACGAAAAAATCTTTCAAGACATGAATTTTAAAAAAGGGCACAATACAAGTGTAGAGCAATAAATATTTATTAAAATCTGTTACACAGGTACATGCAACTTAACAGATCAAAGATGCATATTTGTTTTCATGTCAAATTTAGACATTTCATCAGGTGGTAAACATTGGTGGTATTTAAAAAGATTAGCTGTGTAAATTAGACATCGAAAGTAAACTTACATATATATATATATATATATATATATATATATATATGTCTGTGTGTGTGTCTACATATATATATATATATATATATATATATATATATATGTATATGTATGTATGTATGTATGTATGTATGTATTTATAAAGTCGAAAAGAAAACTTAACTTAGCCGTCACGTTTCTCTGTTGCATTTTATTATCTAGGCGAATGCAAGGTTTTTATTTTACAGTGTATATATCTATGTATTTGACACTTCACTTATTTTTTAAAGCAATAATTTTATTTTCTCTATCTGAATATTCAAATCTTTATTAAAGAAAAATGTGACATTTTGCACTGCTGATTGATTTTTATTTTTTGTCTGAAACTTTTTTATTTTTTTGTTTGAAACTTTTTTTCCCCTGATATCAGTTTCTTCAAATATATATTTATTTACAAATTTTATTATCCGCTTTTTTTTTTAACACCGCCTGAGTTCAGGCATTAAAATAATACATAATACTTACCTACATGTATATATATATATTTATATACATATATATATATATATATATATATATATATATATATATATATATATATATATATATATATATATTCTATTTCGCTTGTCCAATTCTATTTTCGCCAATGTGTATGTGCGTGTGTTTGAGTGTTTAGAGAGATATGAACATAATATTGTTCCATAAGACATATATACTTCGCACGAAAAAGAGAATTTATCAAGTGCATATCGCTTTTCCTGGTGTCGATAGCACGACTTGGATTTTCATATATATATATATATATATATATATATATATATATATATATATATATATATATATATATATATATATATTATGTGTGTGTTTGTGTGCATGCGCGTGTGTGTGTGCATGTGTTTGTGTGTGCAAAAACCTCGACTTTTAATACATCCGTGGTCAGGGAGAACTCAAATACAATAACATCTGTTTTCTTATGCTTATACAGAAACAGATGCATTTACGCATATATACATACATATATATATATATATATATATATATATATATATATATATATATATATATATATATATATATATATATGTATAATTGCTTGTTTGTGTTTGTGTCCTCATATCGGATTGGTTTTAACAGTCCTTATTAGTGTGTTATGAGTTTGTTTCGCACTGAGTGGCTTGCACTCCTCTCCTTGTAGTATATTATTCTAATTAAGTTATCAAGTTGTGCACATTGAGTAAACAACTCGCTTCAGCAATGTCTGCTTATTTCATATATATATATATATATATATATATATATATATATATATATATATATATATATTTACAGTCATGACTTTTTTAAATTGCGAAGTAGGAGTTGTTTACTTAATGGACAGAACCTTTTATCTTCATTATCAAGAAGACAAAAGCCACACGCACACACATACACACAACCAACCATAGACACCTAGATGGATATATATACATATATATATATATATATATATATATATATATATATATATATATATATATATACTGAAACAGAGAGAGAGACAGAGATAGATATATATATACGCAGATGGATATATATATATATATATATATATATATATATATATATATATATATATATATTGAAACATAGATAGATAGATAGATAGATAGATAGATAGATAGATAGATAGATAGATGTGGGCTTTTTTTGTAGAGATTTGGAGATATGCGTGGCTTACATTTAAAGATATACGGTTTACCTGGGTATATAGTGTATCCCTTTATTCCTATGTCTATCTATCTATCTATCTATCTATCTATCTCAATTTGCTCATATCTATCTATCTAGTTTCTCTTTCGCTCTGTGTTTCTGTCTCTCCTTCTCTCTGTCTCTGTCTCTCTATCTCTATCTCTCTCTCTATATATATATATATCAATAATCGATATATGTGTGTGTGTGTATGTGTGTGTGTGTGTGTTTGACACGTTCTTCATTTTTGGTGTAAAATTTTATTATCAATAATATTCTTTTGAAATAAATTTAGTTCCGTATTCTTCTTCTTCTTCTTCTTCTTCTTCTTCTTTCTCCTTGGTTAATGTCTTTCCAAAATATTCTTGTTTTCTGTCTGACTTACAGACTTCTTTTTACCGACATATTACTACTTGTTCCTGTGTAGTGAAGAGGCATAATAATTTACACACTGATTTTCAATGAGATTCGTTAATTAAATTTGCTTAACTTTTCCGACTCTGCTAGACATAATAGATATCTTTGAATATATAACTAATTTTATTCTTTTTTTTCTATGAGGTAATGTAAAAATCGATTAAGAAGTTCGTTTTCTCCCTGAGATAAATATTCATTTTTAATTCACCTGCCACATCAGAGATCCACTAATCCGTATTTTGAATGTAGGCTTTTTAATAGAACATCAACAAAATCGTGGCGTACTTCTAAAATCTGTAACTGCGATTAGTAAATGTTTATCGATTCATTTATCTATTAGCAGGTTCTATTTTAAGAACTGAATGTCGCGACACGATTAGCAATGAACAGTTGAAGCAAGATTGATGGCAAATATTGAAAAGACGCAGAGAAATTAGAAATAACATGTCTATTTTTATAAACTGAATCGGCAAGCATGGTGTAGCATCGCCGATCAAAGATAAACCCAAAGATGGCGAGATCGGTTTTAACAAAAGACCTTCGAGTAGTAAATGAATGAATAACAGGAATAATATAAATATGGCAATAACTGAAGTGAAGAATATAATCTTTCTGTTTGTGACTGAGACAAATGGATCTCTTCACTATTTGACTTTAGCGGCTGGTGACGTGTATCGTCTGACAAGGAGGTTGGCATTCTTCTACAAGAAGAAGAACTGGAGGAGAAGGGGGAGGAGTGGGAAGAAAAAGAAAGAAAGAAAGGAAGAAGAAAGTAGAAGCAGAAGTAGTAGTTGAATATTAAAAAGAAAGAAGAATTAGACGAAGAAGAGAGAAGAAAGAAGAAGACTAAGAAGAAGATTAAGAAGAAGAAAAAGAAGAAAAAAGAAGTAGAAGAAGAAGGAAAAGAAGTAGTAGAAGACGAAGTAGAAGAAGAAAGAAAAGAAGGAAAAGTAGTAGTAGTAATAGTAGTAGTAGTAGAAGTAGAAGAAAAAGAAAGAAGTAAAGAAGTTGCTGAAGAAGAAGAAGAAAGAAAAGAAGGAAAAGTTGTATTAATAGTAGAAGAAGAAAAATAAGAAGAAAAGAAGGAAAAGTAGTAGTAGTAGAAGAAGAAGGAGGAGAAAGAGAAGAATAAGGAGGAGAAGGAAAACTAGCAATTAGTAGAAGAAGAAGAATAAAGAAAAGAGGGAAAAGTAGGAGTAATAGTAGTAGTAGTGGAAGAAGAAGAAAAAAGAAGAAAAGAAGGAAAGTAGTAGTAGTGGAAGAGGGAGAAGGAGGAGGAGGAGAAGAAGAAGAAGAAAAAGAAGAAGTTGTAGAAGAAGAATAAAGAAAAGTAGTAGTAGTAGTAGAAGAAGTAAAAGAAGAAGAAGAAGAAGAAGAAGAAGAAGAAGAAGAAGAAGAGGAAGAAGAAGATGACGAAGTGTATTCAAGAATTTGAATAAGATTATCTAATTTTACTACTATTAATTCTCTCTTAAGGAGTAAAGAATAGCGGCTCAGATTGAGGAATCGGAGAGCCAAGTTCAAATCCATTACATTAAATTACGTGCTAATAGCCTTGGGAAAGGTATGAATTCTCTTCTTCTATTCTCCCCCCCCCAAGCTATGGGTAAATAGCACGACAGATCGCGTTCTATAGCCTTGGATGACAACTGATCTACCGGAGAAAGAAATGGCAACCTACTGAGGGGGGGGATCTGCCTCGTCATTGGTCTATTGAAAGCTACATGATCGTTAAAGCGTTCATCATGCATGGCACATAAACTGAGTGAAGTCTCTCTTTCGAGGCTCACATATTTAAATTCGTGTTTTTATTTCTTTGCTTATTTCTCTTCTGTCTTTTATCTCCCTCATCCTATGTCTCGCTTTCTTCTTTTTTCTCGATCTCTTCCCCCCTCTCTGTCACACTCTGCTTTTCTCTCTCGATACACACACACACACATACATATATATATATATATATATATATATATATATATATATATATATATAGATATTTCAAATTTGTGTGTCATATTTAAAGAAAGATGTTTAAAAGAAAGATCACTGCCCAAATATACATACATAAATACATTCACACACACATACACACACAGACACACACACACACATACATACACACACACACACACATATATATATATATATATATATATATATATATATATATATATATATATATATATATATATATATATGTAAGGAAGAGGTTATAGTAGTTCCAACGAGAGAAAAGTGTGTATATTAAAAAGAAGAGAGAAACAGCAAACGTTTTTGGTTGTAAAGTGGATTTTAAAAAAAAAATATTATGCTTTATTTTCCATAATTTTACTACACGTGTTTCTGGTCTCGGGACCGTCTTCAGGTAAAAGCGGAGATTTCCACATATCATTAAAAATAATTAATGTTTTTCTCATTTTTTTCGATGTTAAATATTCCCGATATGAGACATTCTCCTTTATGTGGGTTAGTGAAACCAAACGTCTTTCTTGAAATAGCAGTGAAAATAGACTTTAGAAGGAACCGGAAACTCAACCCTAAACAAGAAAGAGGGGATAAACCTTTACTCCTGTTCAAAATACCAAGGAGGCGTATGAACCTGACGATAGGCAAAACCTATCTACTCCTATTGGGAGAGGAGAGAAAAGTAAATAGAAAATAAAACCTCAGAGATTAGTCAGAGACGGTAGAAGTATAAAAGTGCAATAGAATTTAGAAGGAACCGAAAACCTAACCCTAAACAAGAAACAAGGGATAAATCTTTACTCCCGTTCAAAAGACTGGGAAGGAGGATGACCCAAAGTGTGTGAAATTATGATCCACGATATACATTTTATTTCTATGTATATACGGTCTATATCTACAAAGGTTTTATCGAAACCTCTATTGAATTCTTTCCCACCAATCTGTATAGTAAATATTAAGCATCCTATATACAACATCGAATGTATAAACGCTCGTATAATACGTCTGAAATGGCAGTGGCTAAAGCGGTACTTTCGCTTCTAATGTTAATATATCAAAGGTATATATATTTGACTGTTTTCCCGCCACTCAAAGCTTCATGTATACGCGAATGTTTTTTTTTTGTTAGTGGTCAGTGGCACAATTAACAGGTTGTTGAAAATAACAGGAAAGTCAATTTTGAATATATATATATATATATATATATATTATATATATATACACACACACATACTTATAAAAAATTTTTGACTTACACACGCGCACATACATACAGACACAGATATGCGTTCAAACATGAGCTGTGTTGACCTGTTGACTTTCATATTTACATTTGCTCTATTCATGATATTGAGTATTTTTATACATAAAAATGGCATATCTAAAACTACATTACTATCAAGTGTGTGTGTGTATATATATGTCGAGTATATATATATATACTCGACATGCCTTCGAATTCGA
>OZ010600.1:13489276-13496776 GCA_963932145.1 Acanthosepion lycidas | reverse complement strand
TGCATAATCAGCTAAGCAGATAAAATAACATATTTTCCACAGCCATTACATTTTTCGCATACTCACATACATACATACATACATATATATATATATATATATTATATGCGCGTTACTTATTGGAAAGCACACAATATTAGTGATAGTGTTGACATATTCAGTTGTATGAATATGAGTTTGTAACTTTACTCATATCCACACAACTGAGAATATATATATATATATATATATATATATATATATATATATATATATATATATATATATATATATATATATATATATATATACACACAAATGAGAGAAAGAGCAAATGGAGTAAAAAGAGCGATTTAAAAATGTTTTTCTTATAATCTCTCATAATAAAAATATAATACATATATTCGAACACACATATATATATATACGTGTGAGTGTGTGAACCGAATTTCGAACCCGTAAGATTATCGTAAATTTTCAGGTTTTTATTTTTTTCTCACTGAGATGGTCGACCAATAATTTGGCTTTGAGTTCAACTCTCAACGACTGCTCTACGCTTGTGGCATTGTGCCATATTATTGTGACGCCAATAAAAATGTATAGTCTCTCTACAAGTTCGGATCTTTTTCGTTTCTGGAAAATTCGAAATTCGCCCTTTACGAAAGGCCAACACTCATACAAAATTTTCGCCGCTTTCTGAAAATGACGTAAATCGAGAAATTAGTTCGCATTAAAGAATTGTCATTAATTATTATGGAGAGAAATGGTCTCTTCCCAGGTTCTCTAAATAATCTTCTTTTATGTCTACCTGCCTAGATGTCGATGTTCTTCTATTGTGGTTTTATTGGATTGCTTGCAATGGGATTTTTTAATTTTATTTGTACTGCAGAGGGGTGTGGGGATTTTTTTTTAATTTCTTTTTTATCTAGCAGATTTCATTTAGAGTTTTTTTTGTCTTTTTTCTTTTCGTCACTTTTTTTAAGTAAGTATTTATATGGTGATATTAAAAAATATGCCATGAATGGTGAAGTGTTGTAAGAGCCACCATTCCTGGACGACATTTTGATATCACAATGTGGAATACGTACTTTGACAGAAATGATAGAAAGAACACGAAAAAATCTATTTGGCTAGATAATAATAATAATAATAATAATAATAATAATAATAATAATAATAATAATATCCTTATTGATATGGCAGTCCCTGCTGACTGGAATATATCTTTGAAGATATTCAAAAAGCTGTCAAAATACAAGGACCTTGAAATAGAAATCTCGAAAATGTGGCATATGGGAACATATTGTTTTAGTTGGAGTCCTAGGACTGGTTGAAAAAGATTGCAGTAGACTAACTGAAGGGATTCCTGGAAGTCCATGCCTCAAAGAGATACAAAAAATTGTTCTGACAAGTACAGCCCACACTTTACGATGGGCTTTATCTATGTAATTTCTTCTTTTTTTTTTGTCAATGGAAAGTGTCATGATGCCATTTCTAACCTTAGGTCGCTGGGCGGGACCCGGAAAGAAATGTGTAAACGCCAGAAATCAAAGATATCTAAAATTCCCAGCACCCCGCTGAATACACTACCATAGCAAATTTAGTCTTATATATATATGTGTTTTTTTAGATACTCATAAAATCCTGAAATCTTGCCTGGAATTTATTCACGCTAAATGTAAAACTTTTGTACTATCAATTTCTTTTCATTCAAAACATACGTTCTCTTTCAAGCTCACTCTAACAAAAAAATGTGTTCAACTTTATTATATAATAAGAGATGGCGAAAACACGACAGAATAGATGTTGATACAAAGAAGACAATCATGGAGACTTTCAAAATTGTGGCGATTGCTATAAGCAAATATATAGCTAAGAAACCGCTCGCTTAATTGGTCTCAGACTTTTCATAAGTTAAGTCTAATTCTTATGCCTTCTGCCATGTTAAAAGAAACCAAAACAAATAAAATTAACCAATTTGGTCATTGACGACTTTGAAAGCTTTTCATGTTTTATGGTTATAGTAAAATATTATATATATATATATATATATATATATATATATATATATATATATATATATAATTCAAACAAATTAATCCTTGGCAATAGTTCTCCTGCAACAAGAGTTTTGCAAAAGACCAACATTGTATATCAATTTAAATCGCTTTGGGATATTGAATCTCTGACAAAGAAGTAAATATACATGTTGGTTACGCGACAACAACATCATCAAGGAGACTTACACTACATTTGTCGGGTTGAAGTTCCATAGCACAACAAAAGATTTCATGTTTCAATAATATGATTGCATTTCTTCAGTTACTTACCATCGATATGATATATAGCACATTTCGGCAGTTTTTACACTTTTTATGTCTAGAAAAGAGAAGTCTTGTATGAATGGAAGGACAAAATGAAGAAAAAGCTTAATCAAATTACTTTCTCAATCGTCTTTAATGTAACATTAAAAAATCAGGGATTTCTACCCAAATACAACATTATATATATATATATATATATATATATATATATATATATATATATATATATATATATATATATATATAGTTTTAAGGTGTGCTATATTTATGGGGTAATTTGGTAAATATCAGATATAGAGTGTATGTAAATATAAAAGTGAACATTGAAGTCAACATGCAGAGGCGACAGGATGTTTCATGTTAGACGCAGTCGACAGGCCTGACGATTGCGTCTATCATGAAACAGCCTGTTGCCTATGAGTGTTGACTTCAATGTTCAGTTTATATATATATATATATATATATATATATATATATATATATATATATATATATATGAGTCAGTCTTCGCTTTTATGGACAAATGAAAATAATAATGAACATATAACTGTTCATAATAACGTACCAATATATAATTTAATCGAAAATATTTCAATCACCGACACTATACTTGTATATATATATATGGAGAGAAACGCTGTTTATTCAAATGTATATATGCATAGACAATGAGATACAAGTATAGTGTCGGTGATTGAAATATTTTCGATTAAATTATATATTGGTACGTTATTATGAACAGTTTATGTTCATTATTATTTTCATTTGTCCATAAAAGCGAAGACTGACTCATTCTAACATAGCTGTAGAGATGATGTTTATCGACATATTATTATTATTATTATTATTATTGTTATTGTTGTTGTTGTTGTTTATTTCTTTTGTTTTATTGTCTGATTTAATCATTTATCAAGTCTTTCACCTGAGACTTAAATTAATGAATGTATTTTTTTCTAAGGTAAGTCAAAATGCTTTCCTTTTGTATGTGAGCAGTACTCATTAAAACTATCTTTTGTGCACGACATCGTCGTCTGCTCGTATCACTTCCTCGTTATCCCCTCCCGTCCTTTCCACACCTATAGTTTTTTTTTTCTCTCCTTCAGTCATTTAATGGTTGCGTTAAACCATCAGTTGGAATTACCCGATGACGATGTTTCGCCTCATTATTTGAAGAATTTTTGTTGTTGTTGTTGTTGATGATGATGATGATGATGATTCTGCTTTCTGTTCATTTTACAATACCTTACCGTGTCATTAACCCCGGACTAAGGATATAGGAAAATAGTAAATATTTGTACTCTGCACACATTTCATTAAGTGATTGTTAACGCATACAATGTTATATTTTTTGTTTTTTTGTTGTTTTTTTTTGTTGTTATTGTTTATTATTATTATTATTATTATTATTATTATTATTATTATTATTATTATCTCAAATCTGTCATTAGAGGAAGGTAATTCAAATGTTATTTCTTTATATGTGTCATTCCCACGACAATAACCAGCACGTTCTTTATGTTTGGTGTAAATTATTATTATTAATAATATTCTTTTTAAATAAATCTAGTTCTGTCTTCTTCTTCTTCTTCTCCTTCTTCTTCTTCTTCTTCGTATTATTATTATTATTTTTATTTTTATTATTATTATTATTATTATTATTATTATTTTCACCTCTTGGTAATTATAAACACTTTGGAATAATTAGAAATTTCCATCCCACATTCCAATTTTCGAACGAGAAAACAAGTCAGGCAATATACCAGAGCCAGTTACATTGTTTTGGGCGACAGCACCCACTCTAACCGCCCCCGCGGATTTCCGCCCCCCCCCACCAATACTACTCTCGAAAATGCTCGCTACGGGCCTAATTATTTATTTATTGTTTTCGAATTTTTAATTCCACCATTTTTTTTATCAAGCGCACCTGATGACAATTAGTTTTCAGTCTTTTACCGCCCCCCCCACGACCTTTTCCTTTCTTCTTATGACCACATATTTTCCTGCGGTTATTGTACTGCAAAGATGCAAGTGACATGTTCCCAAACATTTCGATTCATTAATTAACGTTGGCGGCCTTCTTCAGACCAAATGTATCTTGATGGCAACGTTTAGGGATCAAGTGACAGCAAGTCTTCGGAAACCCATGAAGTGATATGATCTGGAAAGATTATATCGAATCAATTACTAAGACTGTTGCTAGGAAACTTGGTTACCTATGTCGTGATAGACAATTGTTGCCGACAGAGCCTACCTTATATATTTATGTCTAACATTCGTCCGTGCTTTAAAATTTGCTACCATATCTGGCCTGCTGCTCCTGCTATATATTTAGGAATCCTTGATAAAATCAAAAGAAAAATCTGCGAAGCTTTTTAGATCCTGACCTGGCATCTCGGCTTCAGTAACATTTTCACCGCCGTAACGTAGATTCACTGTGACTTTTTCTATAAATATTTTCATGGTGATTGTTCTGATAAACTTTCCTCTATGGCAGGCGTCGTCAGCCTACGGCACGCGTGTCAAACGTGGCACGCCAAGCAATTTCCATTGGGAAGCAGTAGCAAATGACGTCACGAGGTCCGAACCAGTAACCACTACAACGCAAAGAAGATATTCAGCTGTTTCAAAACTGCTCACTCGTTGGACTCCCATTAATAATTAAAACTTAAACAAAAAAACTTAACAGTTTTTTTCTTTTAATGTGGTTTACATATTATTGTATATATTATTACAGAAAATATATTGTAGAACAGATATATTGACTTAGACATGTATAAAAACACGTATGCTGTTGGCACATTGAATGATTTTAAACCCCTAACTTGGCACATAGTTAGCAAAAGGTTACAGACCCCTGCTCTATGGTACCTAGACTTTATGAATTTAAGTGCAATGTTAGATTGATGGAGAGGTCTCATCATTTTACAATTGAAATGGCTATATTTAATCGTATATCCGATGCTAACAATTTCTTCTATCGCACTTCTTGCTTGTGGAACTCTCTTTTGGCTTCTTGCTTCCCAGTCCACTTTCATTATCAAAAATATAAATGCAATGTCAATCGCTATCTTCTGTCTTCTTAATTCATGTTCTTTTTTTCTGTTCTCTTTCCTTAATAGTACTCTCTTGTGTCTTAGGAGTTTTATTGCCTTGCTTGGGGTGAAATGATAAAAAATAATCCCAACGTAATGTCTACCAACTAAAATAGACTTTTAGCCTAGATCATTTCATGTTTTTCTTATCTCCAATAAGCGGAGATTACGAAGGGAGATTAACAGGAGAGATTACCAAGGGCGATTAACAGGAGAGATTACCATGGGAGAACAAGTAAAAGCAAGTTCTCTCACGCTTCTGACAATTTTCTTAATGCTTTACTTGCCTTATTCAATACTTTCAGCACCTGATCTAATTTTCCAGCCTATTGTTAAATACTGTTCCCAGTGCTCTAAAAACGACTGGCACTACTGTCATCATTATAATCTACAAAATTCTCAATTTCCTGTTGAGGCCTTGATACTTTTCTAAGTTTTAATTGTCTTTAGTGTTTAATTTGGCTTCTACTAGAATTATCTGAAATAATTTCTTTATGGAGGTTCGGGATTTATTCTTTTTCTTTTCTTTTTTTTCTTTTTTTTCTGAATCGATCTTCAAATACAATGCCCAAGAGCCACTCAAGGTAGAGCATTAACGGATGGACATTTAGCATGAAAATTGATTGATCCCTTCATTCTTTACGGCTTATCAAGACATTACACGTTATTTTAAAGCCAGGAATTTTTTTTAGATTATAAATTTTATTTTTTGAGATAATAGCGACCTATTGATAAAAGCTTTACTTATTAACCCATAGATGGGGAGAGAAGAGTTGGATTCGTCCCTTTCCCAAAAGTATTTGCGCGTAAGTGAATAAAATGAACCCAATGAGAACTGGAAATCGGCTCTTCGATTTCCAATTCCGAGATATTATCAATTACATCACCCGAACATACAAGAGATCATCGATCTAGGTACTAACCAAGCTTGGTGTTGCTTAACTTCGGTGATCGTACAGAAAGCGGCTGTTCAACGTGATGTGACCGTAAGCCCACAAATTATGAGAATATGTAGGAAAGATAACAAAAAAAAAAAATAGACTTAAAGAGGCTAAGATTGTCGTGATCAAGAAAGCATCCCCTCGTGAGTTTTTTTTTCTCCACAAAGTATTGTTTTTTGGGAATGAGCTGTCCGAATGGAACTTCCTCCTTACAAATGGAATACGAAGGGAATAAGGATGATTTGATCGTGTGTACGTAGCATGGCAGGTCCAAGCCGTGAAACTGGGAGTCATCTGAACTTTAAAATCCCTGAGGTATTTTTTATGCGTTTCAGTCTCTATGACAGAATCTGTTCTGTGCATGTAATACGTGTCTATATATTTAAAAAGCAATTCATTGCACAGTTCCAATTGTATCACTGTTTCCACCCAGTCCTGTGTATTCTTGTATTCTTTATGAGCATGATTGCTGAATTTACTTATTATGTGGTTTGCTGTCTCATCCTTATTTCCCCCCTCCCCCCGAAAAAATACATTTTCTGTTTTCTTATCATTTTTTTTATACTATTGCTTTTTTATATTATTATTTTAGTTTCGCTCTTCAGATTTCCTCTGCGCAGCCATGTTCATCTCTATTTATTTACCACTATTTCGTTGTTGAGTTTCTTGGGTTTCTCGACACTTTTCTGTTTTAATACAATCTGGATAATGGTAACTCGTATACTACTACTACTATTTTATTATTATTGCCTCTACTATTACTAATATAATAATTATTTTATTATTACTGCTATTATTACTATTACTTCTACGGTATTCTTCTTCTTATTGCAGCAAGATGACTGCTTTATTATTATTACTGCTGCTAGAACTATTACTACAACAGAGGTTATTATTACTGCCACTATTACTACAACGGATATTATTGCAACTACGACTATTTTATAATAATTATTATTACAGCTACTATATTTATTATTACTTACAACTATTATTATTACTGCCATTATTAATATTACTATTACAATAATTGTATTATTACTACTACTATTACATCTACGTCTATTATTATTATTGAAAATTTTTATTACTGCTACTATTGTTGTTAAGAATATAATAATAATTATTATTATTGTTACTGATACTATTACTGTTGCACCAATT
>OZ010600.1:13456776-13484276 GCA_963932145.1 Acanthosepion lycidas | reverse complement strand
AGGTAATCTCCTTCAAAATAGGTTTAGAAGTGTCCGAAAGGGCTTATAAAAATAAAAAGTTTTGTACACTCCTCTTTTTTTTTTTCTTTTTTTTTTATATATATATATATATATATATATATATATATATATATATATATATATATATATATATATATATATATATATATATATATATATATATATATATATATAGTTGGATTGATGTGAGTTTGTGACCCTGACGATCGCAAAAGCGTAAAACTCAGGGTCACAAACTCACATTAATCCAACCAAACATGTTAGCTCTATCTCTGATATTGAGCGCTTTCTAATAAGTACCGCGCATATAATATATATATATTTATATACACACACACACATATATATAAATGTATGTATTTATATATATATATGTTTGTGTGTGTGTATATGATAGTGATAAATTTTGGGAAAGAAAGAAACTATTTTAAATGTTTTTCTTTACAGTATTCGTTTCAATTCAGCATTTGTTATATCAAAAACACGGAATACATTTTCATACATACTTACATGTGTGAGTAAGGTTGGAGATAGAGAAAGAAAAAGAAAGAGAGACAGAGAGACAGAGAGAAAGAATGGTACGCTGAAGAATACTATAGCAACGCCTCCTCCAACCATATAGCAATGCCGTTTTTCAAAACCCGTTCGTTTTTTGTGTAAGCAATTGTAAAAGCAACATTGTGTTATCATTCGAAACTCCATATCTATAGTAGCTAAGAACAAATGCAATATTTAGCTAGCCATGAATAACCAGCAAAACGAGACTTGCCTCCTAGCCGTGGGGTCGGATGCTATTTGTGATGCTTAGCTTAGCTTCGCTAGAAAGTCAAACGTACTGGGCACGCAGTGAGAATCGTTCTCAAAACTAACAGCAAACTAGACAAGCTTGCTAACCATCATATATGTATGCATGTATAATTGTTACTATTATTTAAAAGTATATGAAAAAATATGCATATGGTATCCTTATACTGGTCGTAACGTTTATTTCCTGACCACTCACAAGAGATACAGACGATGTGTTGAATTTTAAGTCAAATCTCGCAAGCCTCAATACTTCTTTTATTTACGAAACTGGCTACCATTGTTCTCATGAAAATTACTCTTTGGGAATGATGGGCAACAAAGAAAAAAAAAGATAAGCCAACAGTTTGATCAAAACCGAAATGCAATATGCGACAAAATGGGATCATGTCTAATGTTTAATTTGCTTCCTAATCCCAGAACGGCGAAGCAATCATGAACAGGAATGGCCATTTTGTAGAATTTGGTTGAATAAATCTTACCTGTAATTAATACAGATCAGATAAAACGCTCGTGAGAAAAGAAAATAATATATTAGGTTGGTGCAAAAATAATGTTGTTTTCTCACATATGCGAGAAAACAACATTATTTTTGCACCAACCTAATATCTTCGACTGTCAATGTAATATACATCATTTAATTTTCAAATGTGAATTGGAGATTGATTTTAGGTTCATCTATTCAGATTTTTCTATAGATCATACAAATAATTGTTTTCTATAATTTGCTCATATAAGGCTTCGTCTCCACGATTTATTACTAACTAGCCTAGGAGACGCCCTTCCGGCGAAATTTAGGCTAGTCCCTGCGGAGAGCTTTTCGGCCTTCGAACTTTTGCCTTCAGCGTCTTATGTACGTAAAGTGTATATGAATTTAGAAATAATAAGATTGTTTTATCTTTATTCGACACCTTAATTCGGCATAACCTTTCTTCGTATACGCAACCGACCTTCGTGGTTTGTTTACATTCATTTTGCGTGCAATTTTTATTTTCTTATAAAATCACCATTCTTTATTATCTCCTCACATAAAGTCACTCATAAAAGATATTAGGGAACCCGAATTATATAATATTTCGAATGCGTTACAGAATGCGTGCTAGAAAAAAAAATCATATGAGCAATGTGCCGCTTAGGTTTAAATTACTGTTTAAATTTTTAATTGCGTTATATACAATAGTTACTTCCTGTTACTTCAGGTTGTTTAAGTTTCGCCGAAATCGAACGACGGACGGACGGACGGACACACGTACACTGTGCTTTATTTATATAGATATATAACGTTACTTTTAGTACTACTGCTACTGTGAGTACTCCTACTACTATTACTAGCAGTACTATGGTTACTATTATTGCTATAATTACCTCTTTCCTTTTGTCATTGACTTTGGGATTAATTTGACGCGGGGATTTTTTTTTAGACAGCCGCTTTCACTAAGCTTTGTTTCAAATTTGTTTTTTCTGGCTTCCGTCTTTGTCTTTTGAATATCCTCAGGTTCTTTTCCTAATGAAATTCATCAGGGTACAAATTATTATTATTATTATTATTATTATTATTATTATTATTGCTACTACTATTTTGATCCCCATCGCAACGCTGACGGTAAGATAATGAAATTTCCAACCCAAACTGCTTGTCCATTTAAAATACTACTTTTTATTATCAAATACGGGGAGAGGCATAAATATGATTTCAAGGCAACGCATAATTTGGTTTATACTATTTCCTGTCAACCGGAGTTTGTTGCCAAACAGAAAGAAAAAATAGTCTTCGTGACGCATATATCCATTTACATTTACACTTACATTTAGATTTACATTACACTTTATATTACACTTACATTACATGTACACTTATATTTACATTTACATTACACTTTATATTACACTTTCATTTACACTGACACTTACATCACACTTTATATTACATTTACACTTACATTTACTTTACACTTTATGTTACACTTACATTACATTTACACTTATATTTACACTTACATTTAGAATTAAATTACACATGATATTACACTTACATTACATTTACACTTACATTTATATTACTTTGTATATTATACTTACATGTACACTGACACTTACATTACACTTCATATTACATATACATTTATATTTAGACTTATATTTACATTTGTTATATTTCATATTACACCTACATTGCATTTAAATCACGCTTTACAGTTACACTGACACTTAATTTACACTTTATATTACTTACATTTACACTTATATTTACCTTTACATTAAACCTTACATTACACTTACATTACATTTACATTAAACTTTTTATTACACTTACACTACATTTACACTTGCGTTTAGATTTACATTACACTTTATATTACACTACATTTATACTTACACTTATATTACATTTATACTTTCATTTACACTTACATTTCATTCAAATGTGTGTGCATGTACGTCTGGGTGTATGTATTTTGTTTTTAATTCATTGAAAGACTTTAAAATATTTCTATAATTTTATATTTTTCTATAAATTTTGTTTTCTATATATTTTTAAAATTTAAAACATTATATTTACTACCTACAATATCCTAAAAGTTCGATAAAATATTATAATTAATTGATTTTATTTTTATCTCCAATTTTATGCTTTTATTGCTTACCCCAGAATGCAAGCGTTTTTCTTTTGTGCCTTTAATAATGATGTCTGTGGGATTGGCTTATATAGCTCGGTCGGTGTTTAGTGAAGAATTCCAGATAAGGGTAACATTTGCACTCACAACTACATATTCAGGTTGATGTTCATATCTGTACGTTTTTTTTTTTTTTTTTTTTTTTTTTTAAATTCCGGAGTGATGGCATGATTTCAAGTGCAGATATTGACCTACCTTGTCATGACAGGTTTTGTACAGATTGGGTGTGAGTATGGAGCATCCTGAGATGAGGTGATCCATAGTTTCAATTTGTTGGTCACAGAACCGGCATTTTGGATGCGCAGTATTAGACGCATTACACGTAGATGTGTGTAAGCAAGTTCTGGCCACATGCAGCAAAAATAAACACTTTGTTCTAACATTTAAATCCTGAATGCGTTAGTCACATTATTATTATTATTATTATTATTATTATTATTATTATTATTATTATTATTATTATTATTACCTTTGATTTTTGGTGCGTGCAAATTACTTTCTGGGCCCCGCTCAGAGACCTAAGGTCAAAAAGTGCATCATGACATTATCCACTAAGCGATTAAAAAAACAAAGCACATATTATTAGTCCCATAAAATTGTTTCAGGTCCTATCTCCGTAAGCGGGTCTAGGTGGTTTTGTGTTGTGTTGTGTTATTATTATTATTATTATTATTATTATTATTATTATTATTAACAGTTAAGAGAAAAATACAATTTAAGAAAAGATAAAAAAAACACTGTTTGACAATGTTAAACAATATTTCAACAGCATTATTTATGTTATATTAAAACAATATTTTTTCAGGTATAAAAATATATAAAACTACAAATAATTATAAGTCTTTGTACAAACATTGCTTGTCTCGTAAAGGAGAACGGCTGTAGTGGTAATCAACGCGTCAAAATGAATGAAACGCAACCAGGATGAATGACATTGGAGTGAAACATGCTAATCGCCCAGACATTGTGATCAAAGACCACAAGATCATAATGTGCCTTCTTATTCCCATGGCAATGATAATGGAGGAAGACATTGACAAGTTCAAGAAATACAACGACTTCATGGTTGCCAACATTTAAGAAGTTCAGGCCAGCATTTCCCCAGTTATCATAAGGTCGTTGGTGTCTTTACCACCGAAGTTAAATTCTTACATCGAGAAAATTGGCATCAAACCTAGGGACCCTATTCTTCAGAACTTTGCCTTGGTTGTACGGCAAATATTCTGAGAAAGTTGCACTCTACCTGACATTGTACGACTTGATGGAGAAAATCCATAATACAAGATCTTGCATTATGGATTTTATGACCATGTTTTTCGTTTTCAACGAAAGAAGATAAGAATATGAAAAAAATAATAATTTTATCTAACTTTATAATAGACACTGAACAATCACAGCTAATCGCTCACACATTGGGATCAAAGACGAGAATAACACTAATGTCCTTTCTTCCTGACATGGAAGTTCCAGCAGACTGTAATATATCTTTGATGATCATAAAAATACTATCAAAATACAAGGATCTCGAAGTGGAAATCTAAAAAAAATGTGGCACACGAGGACATAAATCGAGTTGTAGTTGGAACCCTCGGGTTGATGGGAAAAGTTTCTAATAGAGACATTGAAAAAATCCCTGGTCGTTCATGCTTTAAAAGAATACAAAAAAAATGTACAGGTCACACCTGAAGAATGGCTTTTATCTTAGTTTTTTTTTTTTTTTATTTCACAAAGAATATTCAGTGGAAAATGTCATAATGCCATTTCTGACATTGGTCACTGGTTGGGACCCGGAAAGATATGAGTATACACCAGAAATCAAAGGAAATAAAATAATAATAATAATAATAATAATAATAAGAAGAAGAAGAAGAAGAAGAAGAAGAAGAAGAAGAAGAAGAAGAAGAAGAAGAAGAAGAAGAAGAAGAAGGAGAAGAAGAAGAAATATCCATAATCTAATGACCTGTTAACCCTTAAAACGCATGAAGGTAATTACATGTGCAAACTACTGACGTCCCACCCCGGGTGAATGAAAAAATCACAGGTGTGTTCCATAAAACGTATACGAAACTGTGGTTGATCAATTAAAAATTTGAAGATGAACATCCCCACCAAGTTACACGCGTTTCACCTGCATTCCGATCAGACTGGCTGCGTTTCATCCATTTTGTCTCATTTGTTACCAGTACAACCGTTTTTCTCAAAACAAAGCAAAATTTGTTTTTATACTTTTTCATACTTACAATTGACTTAGAGATTGATTTATAAAAAGTCTACTGAATTTTTAATTACTTTCTCGGTATTTTTTACAAGGCCAATGTCATCGAAATGATAGTCGAAGTTTTTTCATGTGTCCCCAGTTTATCACATTTCATTTTAGCGATTTTGTAAATTAATTATTCAAGATACAACCCTGATCTTCCTTTTTTTTTTTTTTTTTTTTATCATGCTTTCTTCTATTCTAGTTAAAAGTCTGGCTATTTTATTCTAAATTTTTGTTTTCTTCACGTTTCACCTTCATCGTCTTATTTATGGCCTGGAAGGTTCTTTTTAGACTGAAGATTAAAAGACTCGTTTTTCTTATTCGAACGATGTAGACGATCATGATATGAAAAATATCTCAGAGTGGCTTCTTTTAACGTTCTAACATAACAGCTAGTTTCCTCTGATAGGATTTCATCGCATGGTCGAATTTAACGTATTTGCATAGTTCCCGTTGTTTGACCTTTCCTACTCCACCTAATATATGATGTGCGTTCGCTGTCCACCAGCATTATTATTATTGCTGTTACTTTTGTTTTTTTCATGTGCAAATTTTAACATTTTATTTTTCTTTTGCAATTTTTTCATATGCAAATTTTGACTGCTAACAATACGATGTTCTTTATCATTGTCATTATTATTATTATTATTATTATTATTATTATTATTATTAGTAGTAGTAGTAGTAGTAGTAGTAGTTTTATATTTATTGGTTTTGTAAATTGAGTCTTCTTCTTCTTCTTCTTATTATTATTATTATTACTATTATTATTATTATTATTATTATTGTTGTTGTTGTTGATATTGTGGTTGTTTTTATTTTAATATGGTTACACAAATTAAATCATAACAGTGTGCAGGTACCAACTTTGACCGCAGACAATGTGATTATACTCATATTATTATTATTATTATTATTATTAGTAGTAGTAGTAGTAGTAGTAGTAGTAGTAGTAGTAGTAGTAGTAGTAAAAGAAAGGAAAAGTGTTATGGCTGTTACACATATCTTCAAATGTCATTGTATGTATTTACGTTTCAAAGTTTTCTAGTGTTTTATATTATTTTTCTTCCTGTTTCTCTTCTTAATAATAATAATAATAATAATAATAATAATAATAATAATAATAATAATAAAGAACCAATATACCCATCATGACACATAGTCTGATAAGAGTACAGTAGTTACATGCCTCACAGCCAAATATACATGATATAGTTGCTGGTTTTGCGAAAGGCTGTGCATAAGCTTTCGATGTGAAGCCCAGTTAGAAATATTTTCAGTTGAAGTAACCCAGTCAGATAAAACGGTCTCAAGCTGAATTGTCACGATGAAAAACAAATGAAATTCAGCTAAAAAAAAAAACAAAAAAATCAAAAAAAAAAGATACGTTTCGTATTTAATAAAATCTGCATACGGAAAGTTCTAGATGATATATTCGCTGGAGAGCAAGTAATGTCAAGTTCCACTAAATCGCCTCGATTTTCTTGATATTTTTGTTCATTTTAATATAATGCACTTGTTTGGATTATAGATCTTCGATAGATTTTGAACTGGTATCCAGAACCATTCCAAATCCATTAATAAATTTTGACTTGTTTCCCCGACATGGACACCATATTTATTCAGTTTTCTTTTGATTTAATTTAGTTATATTCTGAAACCCCTTTGAAAGTTTCGTAGACCAATAGGAACCTATTCTCGCCACTGTAAAATGGAGAAAAATTGTGTGGTTTGGACACATTACAAAGCATGACAGCCTGTGCAAGACCGTCATGCAAGCAACCCTTGGAGGAGGACGTAGGAAAGGACACCAATAAAAAAAACTGGTTGGACTATGTCAAACAATGGACAGGGATGACTATACCAGAATTAATGATGACTACCGTTGAGATTCAGTTTGGCTTCTGCATTTCAATCTCCCCTACGAAAGTCAAGGGGATGAGGATCTTCTGAAACGACTACTCCGAAAATAAGATACATCGTTTTTGATGAGGTCATTTCGTTTCTACGTCTCGATTGAATGATTATTTATCCAAAAAAAGTTTGAACAAAGTAACTATAAACAAAATGATTATTTTTTTTTTTTTGGCTATCCTCTGTCAATCACAATAATGGAGAAAGCATTACCTCGAAGCATCACCAGTGAGGCACGCTGCAAGAGCCACTCCATTTCGCGAGGCTCATCCCTTAATCAAGAAGCAATAGCGCCAATCCTCCGAAGGAACGCCATCGAACGAGGGCCAATAACCCCAGAAGTCTCCACTGTCACAGGAGTAAAAAAAAAAAAAAAAAAAAAAAAAAAAACTATCAGTAAGAGAAAAATTTTTAACTATTTTTTTTTTATCTCTGCGTTGCGGGCGATGGACCCCGGCCTCAACCTGATGAAAATACCGGTCGAAAATGTATCTGCACAATGAATGATTTGTTTTTATGTCACAGTCTTAAAGAAGATAGTCCCCTGACAAACACTTATACACTGATTATTGTAGTCATCCGCTTATTTCGTGATAATGGTGGCTCCAAATCCAGTCCTTTTCTGTTCTCACCGTGTGCTGAGACTGAAATGACCTCTCCAATGATATATAACGAAGCCGTGAGCCTCACAGAGCAAATGGCCACTCGTCTCGACATGAATCAAAGGATATAAACGGCTTTTTATTTGGAGTCGTCCTGGATGCAGGAGTTGCCGGAAGGTTGTCGGGGTTGACAGGCAACCGACTTCGGAGCTATACTTTTGTCGGGATGTATTTCCATAGCCTTTTTCCGTGTTTGGGGGATATGGCCGCGAGGCAGTGGTGGTTTGACATCAGAGATTTCCTTCCAATAAAAAGCTGATTATATCTATAGATGAATCCAAAACTTCTGCTAAATTTACAGTGAATCTGTCACCACTGAACTGTATATATCTTTCTTTTTTTTAAAGAAATAAAATGAATCAATTCGATAACACAAGCCCCGCATCTTTCAGTTTATGCATAAAAAATATTGATTCTTTGCTTTTTGATGCTGAAATAGGATGGTTATTGTTGGTATTGTAGGTCTTCCAGTTGCCGTGTCTTTTCAGGACTTGAGGGATCATGGTTCTCCACAACTTTCTTTTTTAGTTCTTAGCTATTTTGTCTTTATACTATTTTTTCTAATCCCTGTTCTGGCAACCATTTACACAAGCTCGTTAGATAACTTATTCTTCCCTTTCCTTTATCATTTTGCCTTCTGTATATACTTTTAAGGTATACTGTAAATATGTGTTATGGTTTCAATATCTATGTATAGAGCATATATCAATATAAAAGTGGACGTTGAGGTCGACACCTAACGCATGTTTACTTCGTTCTATACCACTTAAGTAAATAAGAAATTAACAAAGTACGAATGAATAAATAAACACGAGTAAATAATAATAATAATAATCAGTAACGACTAATAAAGTAATCCACAAATAAGGAAAAAATAGTTAACAAACAACATTATAAAATAACTAGAAATATTGCATCCGGATCCAGAATTATTTCCACTCAATATCCTTTAGAATAATCAGAAACATAACCATAACCGCCTTCCCAATAACCGTCAGGATAAAACAACATACCTTGCTACCCATAATGCACCCATAAATCAGCTTATATAAATAGTCGAGCCAAAACACAACACACAACGCCTCAAGACTGCGTCTAACCATGAGATTGTTGACCTCCATATGGGTAAATGACTGGGTTGGTTCTACAGCTTTGCATGGTAGCTGGTCTAGGAGCAGGACAACTCTGAATTCAAAACCTGCGGAGGGTCGTTTGGGGACCTTGTGGCTCACGGTATACGAGGTCTCTGTATTCGGTTCTAGAAAAAAAGTGCGCTTGTTTCTGCACAATGTCTTCACCATTGTAACCAAGTCATATGTGAAGGTGTCTGACTGTCGCTTCCTATGAACTCAGTTGCTTGACACTCATACGTAGAAAACAACGAGAGAGTCAATTATATATATATATATATATATATATATATATATATATATATATATATATATGTGTGTGTGTGTGTGTGTGTGTGTGTGTGTGTGTGTATGGTTGCATGAGGATGAGGTTATAGTTGTTACAACGAGAGAAAAGCGTATAGGTTTTTTGGTTTTTAAAAAAAAAAAAAAAAAGATAAGCCGCCAACGTTTTTGGTTATAAAGTGGATTTTTTAAGGATATTTTACACTTTATTTTCCATATTTTTGCTACACGAGTTTCGGGTCTAGTGGCCTTCATCAGGTAAAGTGTGGTTATTTTCCCCACATAATTTAAAGGAATTAATTTTTTCTTATGTTTTCCGATGTTTAACCATTGTTTTATACGAGTAGTATTAATTCAAATTTACTTGAAATTGTGGAGAAAATATTCTTCTGCTTAATGGGTAATAAAACAAGTAGGATTGGTCAGACGAAGGGAGAAGGAAAGAGGTCTTCGTTCTTATCTTTTTAAACCAATCTCCATTTTTGTGTAATGTATGCGCGTGTGTGTTTTTGCTAGTATGTGTATACATATTAATTCTCCGTACATATTATTTAAATATAAGGAATTAGTATATATATATATATATATATATATATATATATATATATATATATATATATATATATACACTTTCTATGTGTGTTGGTTTTTTCAGTATGCATATGTATATTAGTATGTATATTGGTTCTCCATAGATATATATGTTCCGCCATTATATGTGTATGTTGTTTGTTTATGTGGCTGGAATTATGATCTGTTTAGAGCTTGCTTAAATCTGTCTTTTATTTTTTATTCTTGCATTTGTAGGTAAGAACAATATATATATATATATATATATATATATATATATATATATATATATATATATTTAATGCAAAACAGATCACTTTAAGGTACCATTACAATAATTTATTACACCAAAATCCTTTTAAAGGACTCCGGATCATCAGGTAACACTTCCAACAACGAAATGAAAGGAAAAATGATATTGAAAATTGATGGGTAGTGTAATTTTTGTAATTTAACAGGGGGGATGAGGGGGGTAGTTAAAGAGACAAGGTAGAGTATAGGGAGGGGTTAATTTCATATCTCTCTTAAGCGTGCTTTACATTGGGGTAGGAGGAGTGACCAGACCGTGACCTATTTAGATGGTTAACTTAACAGAAATGATATATAGAAATAGGGGGTGGGTAGGAAAAAAAGAAAAGGAAAAATGGAAATGAGAGAGGAGACAGAAGACAGTAATACAGATATATACAAATGAGTGTTACGGTTCGAAAGAGGTTGTAACTTTAACAAATTTAAGTAAAGGATAGATTTCAATGCTTGATAGAAATTTAGATGTCTAAAAATATATATATATATATATATATATATATATATATATATATATATGAAATGAGCAAGTGGGATGACTTATAGCCATGAAATCTTCATGTTCTTCAGTATAATCAATACGCAGTTCCACGCACTGCGCATATTTTTTTCTTAGCCTTTCCTCAAAATTCGGAAGAATCTTCATTACAATACTGATGTTAGTAGGAGGGTCGAATCGAAAACTTTTCTGTACCACTATGGCGTATTTCTTCTCGAGAAAACTTTAAAATTCCTTTTCTTTCTGCTTTGCGACGATTGCCTAGAAGCAAGATATCTGACTGATATTTTAGATCCTATCTTGAAGCAATCGGACCTCTAACGACACTGAGGAGCTGTGATACAGAGAAACAGTCCGTCTCTGGATGACTATATATATATATATATATACACTGTAGGTAAGCATTTTGGGGACAAGCTGCATTTCTTTAAAAATACCTTAAACTGGGGTATTTTTGTATTTTTTAAAAAGTAAAAGGTTACATGTCAGTAAATACAAGGTATATGCTTTTATTTTTCAGTTTTTGTCTAGACTTCTGTTACTACCAAAATCTTCATATTTGGAATCGGCGGGCAAGAACATATTTTGCTAAATTATCATTATTTTTTATGAGAAATATTATAATTAGCTTTCGTTATTAACCGACAGAGTAGATATTTGAGATTACCGAAAGGTTTAGAGATTTGATCTAGATCAGGGGATTCATGACTTAAGAACGGTATCATTTAATTTTGCAAGGACATGCTTTATCAACTGGTTTATGAGTATTCGGCAAAAAAAGTCATCTTTCAACCAGGGACTAATCTGAAAAACGCTTAATTATGTCTCCATTATCTTGAGAAGAAAAAAAAAAGGAACAAAATTTAAGAATTATGACTTAGCCACCTCAATCTTGTGGCCTATCCCCCATTGAATTATTGAATTTGTATGAGATTAATTAGATAGGAGAGTATGAAAAGAATATCCTAAGCGTGAGAGTGAGCTTTTTCAGTGCTTAAAGAATAATTGGGAGGTCTGCCATCAACTTTTTTTCAAAAATTATTGGAAAGAATGATAAGAATGTGTAAATCGCTAATTAAGGGATATTAAGGTTATACTGACGATAACGACATATGATGCTGTTTATGATTTAAAAAAAATAATTAATGGTTATGTTTTGACAAAATAAAAGCAAGCTAATGAAATTTTATATTTTAATTAAAACAATGTGTTTGTGTACTAATGATTTCACCACAAGTAAGGTGATAATGACACTATGACACATGGAGAAAAGAGCAAGACAAGGAACATGATTATGAAGATGGCGATTATCGCTGCATTTAAATTTTTAAAGGTGGGGAGAAAAAAGAAACTGAAAGTGATTGCCACAGGTGAGAAGTGCGAGAAATTAAACGGTTTCCTCTAGCTAGTTCAATGGTAAATTGGTGAGACCTAGTTGGCAAACTAGTAGCACGCTTAAATTCAAGTAGTCAATGTTCTAGGGAAGAAACAGTCCGTCAGAAGGGGCACCAGAACAGATATATCATCAGCATTCAGACGAATGGTAGATATATAAATGTGCAAGATGTATTCTGACTAGACAGGTTTCCTGGTTCGACACATTGAACAAACTTTCCTAGCAAGGGTCGTAGCAATTGATTCAATAGAATCATTCCACTCTATATCAGCGGAAACCATGGGCACAAGAAGACATAAAATGTTGGAGGTTAGCATCAGCCATTCTGATAGAAAGTAGAAAACGTTCTCTGTTCTATCGGTGATTAAATAAAACCAGTTTTATTTTGCAGACGTTAAAATTTATAAGCCATTTCTTGCATCAGTTCGCCACAACTTGGGAGGTACTTTTTTCAATTTATATATATATATATATATATATATATATATATATATATATATATATATATAACAAATCTTAATAAAGAAAATATGGTCCTTGGCAATGATTAAATGTACGCCCCCCCCTGTGTAGGAGAAACCACCATTTGATTTGGCTTGCTTTTACCGCTTGTCTGCAGAGAAAGACAAAAAATTTAAGTTGTCACACCCCATCATGCGACTAACATTAAAATTGCATTCCATTCATCTTGGTTGCGTTTTATTTATTTATTTATTTATTTATTTGTCGAGTTGATTACCAGTACAACCGTATTTCTCAAAACATGCAACGCCTGTGAAAAGTTTTGTATTTTAAAAAATATTTTTATACTTTTATCCAGTTTTGAAACATAACTTGAAGAAGACAGATAAACTCCCAAAATATCGTTAAACATTGTTAAATATAGTTAAATACGATGTCTTTGCCTTTTCTTAAATCGCGCTATATTCTAAGTATATCATTATATATTATATATAGTATCAGTATTATTCTAATCGTTGAATTTTTACACTTCTTGCATTAGGTGAATTTTTCATATGGCTTAAATAACAAAAAGCCTCCCCAATATTTCTGCACACGCCAGCATGTTCCTCCTGTGCTTCCACGCATGTAGCGTATTGTGCCTTCGGTTGGAAATCAAGTAATAGAAATTTAAAATACTTTGCCACACACTTCAGCATTCTTGTTGGTTGAAATCGTGTTCTCATTTAAACTGTTTCCATTCCGTTATTATTCAATTTTTTTTCACTGGCAATTAAGAGCCAACATGATTCTTCGGTGTTAGTGTTCTCTATCGACGGTATTCGAGCTGATTTTCTTATAGCAATAATATTGTGGTAATTCTCAATTCCTGCTGGGATTTCAACATTTTCTAATCTCTTTGAAAGCATTGTGCCAAACGAACAGGAGTAGATGAGTTCGCTTATCGCCCGGTTCACACGCATATCCAGTCTTTTGAACAGGAGTATTGGTTTAACTATTGATTCCTGTTTAGGATTAGGTTTCAGGTTTCTTCCAAATACTTCTCATTCAGTAACTCCTTGCATCTTCGCGACATTACTGCCTTTATTTGGAGTGAATTGATTAAAAATAAAATCCTGAACTACACACCGAATATCCATTTAGTTATCTGCCAAGGAACATATATATTTTTTTTCAGAATTTTCCATTTATTTCCTGCTTATATTATATTTATTTTACGATAACTCTCAGATTTTCTGGTTTGGCTGGCAGGATTTGAAACATCTAAAAGAATCGTACATGTCACTGTTTTCGAATATATAACTAGTTTGGTTAAATGTCCGACGCTAGTTCGTATCTAGAAAAAAAATCATTGTTATTCATAGAAAGTTGTTAATACAATTCGACAAAGCCTGGTCTGGGGATCCTCTCTGCCCGGTGGCAGAGAGTTTGACCAGCACAGCTGGAGACGAATCTCCAACTATAGGATATCTATCAACCGCCCCACGCTGTCAGGTGTAATACAAGGCCGAATTTAATGTGGGGTATCCGAGCCGGTATGCTCGGCCAAAACTTCTCCGTAGACCAGGTATAAAACGGGATCATGTAGCTGTTTTCCGAGACGAGACTCTGCTC
Source organism: Acanthosepion lycidas (assembly GCA_963932145.1). NCBI lineage: Eukaryota > Metazoa > Mollusca > Cephalopoda > Sepiida > Sepiidae > Acanthosepion > Acanthosepion lycidas. The sequence continues at coordinate 13,469,678 of OZ010600.1, read as the reverse complement.
TTCGACATAGCCTCGTTTGGGGATCCTCTCTGCCTGGTGTAACCAGCACAGCTGGAGACAAATCTACAACTGCAGACTACCATACAGTATTTACTACTCTATTTATGAGAATGGGGACATACTCATTATCGTCCGTAGGTATGCTACAGCATCGATCAACAGCTTAAAGACAACCAGTGAGATGACGATATCCTGCTTACAAATAGATTTCAGGCAACGGAAGGACAGTATTGTTTGTTGTAAAATCTATCGGCAAATAAGCTTGATGCTATGTATTCAGTTTTGAAAGATTTCCATTTTAATCGAGTTTTCTTCTTCTTCTGTTTCTTCTTCGCATTATTATTATTATTATTATTATTAAATGAGCGAATAGATGAGAACAAAATGCCGTCCTTGGTAAGACGATAATCTACATCCGCATCCTGGGTAAGATGATAAATTACATCCAACAGCAAGATCTATAATCAGGTGTATTTGAGGAGCGCGGGACTATTTCTTAATTGTAGCATATGTTAGGGTCCCCGCTATGGAAAAATAGTTAACCCCAAAACTGGGTTCAAACACTATGAAAGTGTAAAAAGTAGGATTTAATACCAGCAATACATTTTTGAAAAAGGTTATTGCCAGCAATGAATTTTTGTAGATAAAATTATAACCAGCAATACCCTTTTTAGAAGAAGAAAAAATATTACCAGCAATACATTTTTGGAAAAAATATATTACCAGCAATAAAAATCTTGGCGGCATTAAATAACCCATGGAGGTATTGAAAATGCCGTAAACAAACAAACCAAACATGATTCAACAAAATGACGCTGGGGTACACATATAGAAGGCTGATATGTGTATACCAAGCACATGCCACACAGCCAAAGCCAATGTGCAATAGCGTGGCAGTTTCTGATAAAAAATAGCTGATAAGCTTGTAGGTGGGGCCGATTTAGAAATAACCTCACTTCAGGTAAAACAGCCCATTGTGTAGGTGAAGGCGTTTCCAGATATCTAGATGTGACACCCAAGTCGCTTTTACTGCATCTTCCTTTAAAACTTAAAAAAAAAACCTCTTGATACACAGCCACGATTCTCTCCCACTACACCCGATCAGGAACAGTAATGCACAGTGCTAGGGACAGGATCAACTGTCTGAGATCAGGCAACAGACAAGCTTATCTGTAGTACAGAATGGTAGATTCACTGTAACTCATCATAATTCACCGAGACAAAATACGTATATGCTGACACCGTCAGTCAGTTAAGATCAAAAGCTATGAAAGCCATATTTGGTGCAACACCAGCTTAATAATTATTATATAAAATTGTTGTAATGAAATGTCCCAGACTTTCTATCTCCTATATGGACTGACTATATCAGTAGCTATATATAGTCAGCACAGGATATACCTGGGGCCTTGCTTCGGCAATTAGTTGGAGATTCGTCTCCAGCTGTGACTATGGAACTATCTATTAGGTTGGTGCAAAAATGATGACGTAATAATGTTGTTTTTTGACATTAAAAATACGTCAAAAAACGACATTATTACGTCATTATTTTTGCACCAACCTAATACTTTCGGGCAGAGAGGAACCCAGACATGGCTATGTCAAAGGGCAGAGTCTCGTCTGGGGTGGTAGACAGCTACCTGACCCCGTGTATACGGGTAATTTTTGCCCGTGTCTACTGAGAAATATAAATAACCTTGCTTCAGGAATTAGTTGGAGATTTGTCTCCAGCTGTGCTGGTCGAACTCTCTGCCTTCGAACAGGGAGAAACACGTCCAGGGTGGTAGACAACTACCCGACCCCGTGTATACCGGGTCTACGGGGAATTTTTGCCTGAGCCCACGCCCTCGTCTTTAACCCCGCATTAAAAACGGTCGTGTGCCACACCCTGACACGCGGGGAGCGGTAGGGTAAATAACCTTGCTTCGGCAATTAATTGGAGATTCGTCACAAGCTGTGCTGTTCGAACTCTCTACCACCGATCAGAGAGGATCCCGAGACGAGGCTATGTCGAGGAGCAGAGTCTTTTCTTGGAAAACCCCGTTTTATACCGGGAATTTTTGGCCGAGCCTAGGGTCTCGGAAAACCCACGTTAAATTCGGCCTTGTGCCACATCTGACCGTGTGTGGCGGTTGGCAAATATCCTTCCTTTGGCAATTAGTTTGAGATTCGCCTCCAGCTGAGCTGGTCGAACTCTGCCTTCGGGTGGAGAGGAACCCAAACGAGTGTCTGCCGAAGGGCAGAGACTCGTCTGGGGTGGTAGACAGCTACCCAACACCGTTCTTACGGGGCCTACTGGGAATTTTTGGCCAAGCATAGGGGCTCGGATACCACACGTTAAATTCGGCCTTGTGCCACAACTGACCATGTGGGGCGGTTTGTAGATATCCTTGCTTCCGAAATTACTAGCCTGCTAATCGATTCCCTGTCTTTCAGTAGCATATTCTCTTTTACAATAAACCACTATTTCTTTCATCGAAGCACTTGAGGCTGTTCCTTCACTCTAGTAGCAACTTTATCAGTTTGTAACCTTCTTTAACGAGACAACTAAACTTCAATATACAAACTTTAATATAACCACCACGAGACCCTGCCTGATAAGAGACCAGGGAAATGAATTTTAACCAGATGTATGTGATATGGTGATAGGTTTGGGGTCCAGTTAGAAGCACCTTCAGATCAGGTGACCCAGTCTACTCAGACGGCTTTCAATAGAGGGTGATTATATATATATATATATATATATATATATATATATATATATATATATATATCTGTGACTCCCAAATGAACTTGCCTGTTTCAACCTTCAAACAATTTTCTTGGTGCTACTCCTGTACAGTGTTTTATTCTCTTAGGGGACAATATTAATATCAGGCAACTGACAAACAAATGGAATATTTTCTGTAGCCCAGCTTAATTCGTCAAGACAAAATATGCTAACAAGCTCAATCAGATCGGAAGCCATGAAAGCCGGACCTGGTGCAACATCAGATCATATTATTATTATTATTATTATTATTATTATTATTATTATTATTATTACAACACTTAGAGAATAACGCGATTTAAGCAAAGAAAAAGAAAAGACAGGGTTTAACATGGATTGACAGTGTTTCGACAGTATCTCTCTCTTCGTCATGTTATGTTTATAAAGGAAAACAAGTAAAAAAAAATATAAAAATAACACAAGAAAGACGATTCTACTGATAATAAAGGCAACAAAACGCAGAAAACGCAGTTAATTTGAACGCAATGCGGCTGAAATGTAAGTCACTCAATGCTGACCGGATTTATCTTGAAATATTTCGTCAGTTGATTAAATAGGAACAATTCATCAAAGAGTTTAATATAAATCTTATTTCATTTTTGTTCATTCCCTTGGGGTAGGACGTTATTAGTCTACATTCGCTCCCTTCGGTAATTTTTCCAAAATATTGGAAGAGTTACGTCAATAATTGTGTTTATCTTTATCATTATTATTATTATTATTTGCTTATGTTATGTTTCCTGCTTTGTAAAATGTAGAGCCGGGTCTAAATTATGGTCCTTACGCCCTATAGGAGAATAGTCATTTAATTGATAGTATATGGTATATGGGATATTTCTAGTAGGGCGATTTTCTGGGCAACTTGTATGTTGATGTTACCTTAGTCACACTTAGTAAAATTGTCCAGTCCTTTTCCCACGAGGCCCAGTGCTCCAATTACTATTGGTACAGTCTCAGTCTTCATTCCCCACATCCTGTTAATCTCGATCTCCAGTTTCTTGTATTTGGACAATTTGTCGATAATTTTCCTGGAGGTGTTTCTCTCAGATCGTCCTGCCAATTCAATAAGCATACACTTCCTCGATGTAGTGTCTTCATTATTATTATTATTATTATTATTATTATTTTTATTTTTATTTCCTTTGATTTCTGGCGTTTACACATTTCTTTCCGGGTCCCGCTCAGTGACCTAAGGTTAGAAATGGCATCATGATGTTTTCCACTGACAAAAAAAAAAAAAAAAAAAAAAAAAAATTACATCGATAAAACCCTTCGTAAAGTGTGGGCTGTACTTGTCAGAACAATTTTTTGTATCTCCTTGAGTCATGGGCTTCCAGGAATCCCTGCAATTAGTCTACTGCAATCTTTTCCAACCAATCCTAGCGCTCCAACTACATCAGGTATTGTTGATGTTCCCATGTGCCACATTTTTGAGATTTTTCTTTCAAGGTCCTTGTATTTTGACAGCTTTTTGAATATCTTCAAAGATATACTGCAGTCTGTAGGGACTGCCATATCAAAAAGGAGGCACTTTTTTGTTTGTGGTCTTTAATAACAATGTCTGGGCGGTTGGCTTTGATTGTTCTGTATGTGTGTATTGTGTAGTCCCATAGAATTGTAACAGGTCCTTTCTCCGTAACCGGGCGTGGGTGGTGTTCATACCAGTTTCTTTCAGTTTCCTTCCCATAAAAGTTGCATATTTTCCAGTGCAGATATTGGCTCACTCTGTCATGCCGGGTTTTATACTCAGTTGGTGCCAATATCGTGCAACCTGATACAAGATGATCAATTGTTTCTGGATATTTATTACAGAATCTACATTTTGAGTTAACACAATTTTTCGTATGAGTGCTTGATAATTCCTAGTTAGCAAGCATTGGTCCTGCGCAGCAAGGATAAAACCTTCAGTTTCCGCTTTCAACCCTGCACTACGTAGCCACTGATGGGTACGGGTTTTGTCTATTATTATTATTATTTGTGTATGTTGTGTATCCTGGTTTGTGTCCTGTACAGCCGGGTCCAAACTAGGGTCCTTAGACCCTATAGAAAAGTTGTCATTTAATTGATAGCATTTTCTTAGTATATGAGATGTTCCTAGAAGGGCGATCTTCTGGACTACTTGTATGTCGATATTATACGAGACTCTATTAGTAAAATTGTCCATTATTTTCGTACAATGCCCAGAGATTACGTCTGCATCCCCAACTTCCTGTGAATTTCGATCACCAGGCCCTTGTATTTGAACAATTTCCCGATAATTTTCATGAAGGTGTTTCTCTCGGGTGGGTACTGCTATGTCAGTAAGCATACACTTCCTGGATTTCTTGTCTGTTATGATACTATTAGGCCTGCTGGCTTTTATTTTCTTATCCGTTTAAATTGGCATGTCCCAGTGGATAGTTACAGCGTTATTTTGGGTAACTATTTTTGTTATTATTAGTATTATAATTATTATTATACCACCGATAGTACCTAAAGGATTTTTACTTGAAGAAGTATATAACAAAATGTCTCATACATATTGTACTTTTCGTCATCACAATCAATCTTATGAGTGTACATCACGCTCATGCACAACAGCCTAATGTGTGCGATACGGTGAAAGGTTTTGCTAAAATCAGAGCATGACCTTGCAGGTAGGGAGAGATTAAAAACACTTTCATGTGTAACCTCGTAAGCTGAGATGGTCCCCGATTGAGAATGTTCTCAAGTATTTAGATGTCACTTCCAAATCACCTTGGCTACCTCGCCCTTCGAAGTTATGACGTCTTTCAAGACCTAGATAAAATGCTTCCCCCTGCTACTCGCGTTCACCGACAGAGACACACAACGCATCAGACCTGAAAGTGACATGTTCAACGTTAAGGTCAGTCAAGTGATAAGCAAATCTGTGGTTAGTAAACGGGATATTTTACTGTGGCGCATCTTAAGGCAAAACATGTTTATGTTAACAGCTCCAGTCGATTAAGATGGGAAGCCATGAGAGACTGCTGTCCCTAGCGTTTATTTATTCATTTATTTAATTATTCTTTGAGGTTCCCCACCCACTTTCTAATAGGCCGGGGCGGGGGGACCAAGTGAGTGCAAGATTTCCCAGAACTTTGCCCAGTATTCTTTTGTTTGTTTTTTAGTAAAAGCTGCCACCCTCTGTAAGTTAACAACAGCAACAAAGATAACAACAACAACAACAACAACAACAATAATAATAATAATAATAGGAAGAAGAAGAAGAAGAAGAAGAAGAAGAAGAAGGACTCCTTTTTTAGGACAATAATAATAATATTGTTTTTTTTTTAAATAGCAGTAACTGATGCATTCCACAAGCTAATCACGTGACAGCAAGACGCTTCAACACTTCTGAATTTTCGTTTATTTGTCTAGTTTATATTATTAATACTGTTGTCTAGAATATATTATTATTATTATTTGTTGAGTTTTCCACTGCTACACTGTAACGGAGATCAAGGCAATACAAACTCCCCAATTTTCTCCTGTAGTCTTGCATACGCCTCTGTATTCATATTTAGATAAGGCTGTCATTTCTATGGTGTCATTATTATTATTATTATTATTATTATTATTATTATTATTATTATTAGTTTTCCGCAAGACATGTCAAGAGACGTTAAAAGACAAATCATTTTGTATCAGAAAATTCAGACAAATGAGGTGCGAAGCAATCAGAAAGAGAGAGAGAGAGAGAGAGAAAGAGAGAAAATGTATAACTGTGGTTACTGCACGAGGAAAAATCTCTGACAGATACGAGGAGTACCCATGAATATGACTTTTAGCAATTCGCATATTTAAGGAGTACCGAGAATTTGATTCACCTATAGCAAGAGACAATGCTGTTTTGTTGAAATACCACATTCTACTGATTTTTCTATCATTATTATTATTAATTGATTTTTCAATACAGTAGTCACTTGTGGCTTTCACAAACTGACCATGCGACAACAAGTCACTCCATCAGTCGAGCATTCGGCTGTATTATACTTACTGTTATCAGTAACAATGTCACCCAGATTATTATTAATAATAACAATAATTGATTTTTTTAACACAGTAGTAACTGGTGGCTCTCACAAAATAATCATGCGACAACAAGTCGTTTCAGCACTTAAGTATTTTCTTGTATTAACCTTGGTCTTATTAGTAACAATGTTGTCAGGATTATATTATTGTTATTATTATTATCATTATTATTATTATTATTATTATTATTATTATTATTATTATTATTATTATTATACTGTGAAGACGATAAAACCAACGCTATTATTTGCTTTTTATTGTTATAACCTCTGTGAATTTTTGTCCTTGCTTTCACCATCATTCTTATCCGTTATTCTGTGTCTTTTAGGTAAGAAACTGCTTCTTTTATGTAAATATTTCGACTTTCTGATTGGAGATTCTTTTCATAAATATTTTTTTCTTTATCTTTTCAATATTCTAGCATTTCTCCAGTTTCGACAACCTTTTCGCATGTTTCTGGCTTTTCTTGTATAATTTTCTGTGATCAAATTTGATTCTGTTTTCTTTATATTTGCTCATTCTTCTTCTTCTTATTATTATTATTATTTCTACTCATTCGTTTATCACACCAGTAGTGAACAGGTGATAGTTAAACTCGCCTCAATATTCCGCCACTCTCCGTCTTATTCGAACTGTTTTCAATAAATGGCATTTGCATTAGCGCACTAGCGCCTTTTTCGCGGTCATCGCTGAGAATTGGGTGACAGCAAATCTCAGATTTCCAGCGAATCTCCTCCTTTGTACTTTCAGAGATTACGATGCTATTGCTGCGCTCTGTATTTTAGGAACGCTTTTTTTCCAAACTCCACCTCCTTTCAGCAAGTTTGCTTTCGTCGTTAGAACCAATTCCAGTCCACCATTGTTCATGTATCTGCAGGTTCGCACTGGGTATCTGATTATTGTTGCTGGAAATCGGCTAACAGCAACTTAAATCAGCGGAATGTCATTATTATTATTATTATTATTATTATTATTACCATCATCATTATTATTATCATGATCATCATAATCATCATTATTATCATCATTATTATTTTTATTATCATCATCATGATCATTATCATCATAATCATTATTATTATTATTATTATTATTATTATTATTATTATCGAGTTAAAGACTAGCTAGCTATTAAAATGAAACTGGAGTAAAAATACACGAAACCCATTAAACCCACAATATTATCATTATTATTATTGTCATTATTATTATTATTATTATTATTATTATTATTATTATTATTATTATTATTATTTCATAATAATTTTCATGTTCACACCGGATATGTAATGGTTATTGCCGAGGACGGGGTGATAGCAAATTTCCTGATTTCTCCAGTATCAACCTTTGCATTCTTGCCGACCCTCAGCAAATCCATTCCTCAGCTGTTTAAATAAATAAATTCAAAATTGATCCCAGCATTTACTGACACGCGGCCAAGTGCACCTATTATTACTGGCAACACCGTTAATCATTATAGCCCATATGTTTCTCAGCTCCCGAACGGGGTCCTCGTATTATATAGTTTTCTCATTCTTCTTCATGGTCACTATGAGGTGAGTTGGCACAGCCAAGTCCACCATCTTGATGTATCATTTGTCATTTTGCACTTGCTGAGTTTCTCAAAAGCAATTAACGAGTGGCTTTCACAATAATAATAATAATAATAATAATAATAATAATAATAATTATTATTATTATTATTATAACGCATAGTTCCAAAATGAGCAACATCACCATCATATTACGCACGTTTCAATTGCATACCTTCATGCTGACGGCGTTTCATTCGTTTTGACGCGTTGATTACCAGTACAACCGTTTTTTTGTTTGTTTTTTTTTTATTATAAGGCAAACAACATTTGTACCAAGACTTATAACTTTTTTGTAGATTCATATAGTTTTATATTAGAAAAAACATTTTTAAATATAATTTGAATAGACAGGCGTACTGTCTAAATATTGCTTATCATTGTCAAACACTGTTTTTTTTTCTTTTTCTTTTCTTAAATCACGCTCACCTCTTGAGTATTATTATTATTACTCATTTATTCATTAACTTTAAAAACCATTGCACTTGGAATTAAGTCGCCCCATTACACAACCTACTTAGCATTTTGTTTATATTATTATTATTATTATTATATGCTTTTTGATACAACTCTTCCAAAGTCTATCACCCAAGACGTAAAGTAAAAGAAAATTTTTCTTTGGAAGTTATTGAAATGGTTATATCACACTTTGTGAGTTGTGCTAATTAACATTGTTTTTTGCCTTACCGAATATTATTATTATTATTATTACTATTATTATTATTATTATTATTATTATTATTATTATTATTATTATTATTATATGCTTTTTGATACAACTCTTCCAAAGTCTATCACCCAAGACGTAAAGTAAAAGAAAATTTTTCTTTGGAAGTTATTGAAATGGTTATATCACACTTTGTGAGTTGTGCTAATTAACATTGTTTTTTGCCTTACCGAATATTATTATTATTATTATTATTATTATTATTATTATTATTATTATTATTATTATTATTCGAATATACCAGTAACAATCACCAGTAGCAGCATGTGGTTTACATTGGGGACTATGTGACAACAAGTCTTGTCAATACGACAAATCTCCCTTCCGTATTCTAGCAGAGTATTTAGTGGTGAGGTCTTTTCGATTCTAAGCCTGTTCTTTGATTCTTTCACTCACTTTTCTTAATCTCACCAAGTTTGTCCTTTAGTGATTCTATAAAAAATAATTGGTACAAGTGTCACCTTCAAGTTTCCCAACTTCTTCAGTTCTCTGGCAAGGACGAGGTACTTGGCTGGCGTTCCGATGTCTTTCAGATCTACTTTCTAGATTGCGGGAACAACGAAATCCATCATCTGACACACATTTTTTCCCCCTTTGTGTTTACAAACCGTTCGTCTGGCCTAGATTTTGAGTTAATCCATTTCAATCTGAAGGTCCAAGGCGATATTTTTTTTAATGTATTTCATTTTTAGGAGAGATTTCAGATTTTGGAAATATCGTTGTACTCTATGCAGTCGCTTGCACAGTTCACAGGTGATCATATTCTGTACCCATTCATGCCTACTCTTGTATTCTTTGTGAAATAATTTAATACATTCGCTGATTAAGTTGCTGATATGTTTTGTTTCATATTCATTTCCACACAGTCAGCATTTACTGCTTACAAATGCCTTTTACATGCCTTGAATACTATATTGTGTGGTCGTACAGCATTGATTTGGGATGCTACCATTATTGTTATTATTATTATTTTTTTTTATTTTCTTTGATTTCTGGCGTTTACACATTTCTTTCCGGGTCCCCCCCCCCAGGGACCTAAGGTTAGAAATGGCATCATGACACTTTCCACTGACAAAAGAAAAAAAATACATCGATAAAACCCTTCGTAAAGTGTGGGCTGTACTTGTCAGAACAATTTTTTGTATCTCCTTGAGGCATGGACTTCCAGGAATCCCTTCAATTAGTCTACTGCAATCTTTTCCAACCAGTCCTAGGGCTCCAACTACGACAGGGATTGTTGATGTTCCCATATGCCACATTTTCGAGATTTATTATTATTATTTGCTTTCTGATCAGCGAAATCCATTGGTATCATTGCCCGAAACCTAGTGCAAGGCAAGTTATTATACATATACACACACACACACACACACACACACACACACATATATATATATATATATATATATATATATATATATAAGCATTCTGTTTGCATGAATTCAGATGCTAAATTATAGATAGCGTTTATATTTATTTTAATTGAACATTAAACTCACCTGATTTGATAACCAGTTGAAAAAATTGCTGTTTTAAAAAAGAAAAAAAAGTGTTAGCAGGTAACTTCTTACTGTACTTGTCAGTTCCTTTCTTGATCGTGCCCAGTGCTCCATACATTATGGGTATAACTGTAGTGTTAATGTACCAGTTTCAACTCCAAGATCTCTTTATTTATTTTGTCATATTCTTTAACAGATAAATTTTCAGCCGGTGGAACTGCCATTTTGTAATCTTAAATTAAAATGCCTAATTTGTAAATTCTATTATTTATTTTAAAATTCATTTCCTTTGATTTCTAGTGTATACTCATTTCTTTCTGGGTCCCAAACAGAGACCTAAGCTCAGAAATAACATTTTCTGATGAGCATTTTTGGAGATTATTATTATTATTATTATTATTATTATTATTATTATTATTATCGAGACTTGGGGAGGATCTCGATTTAATAAAAGAAAAGGAAGAGATAATTATTTATGTGCGCTTTTTTTTCGTTTTTTACAGTTTTATACCAGTATATAATGTTTAAAACAAATGTTGAAGAAGACTGACATACTGTCGAAATATCGTTGAACATTGTCAAAACACTGAATCCTCTTTTTTTTCTTTGTCTTTTTTCTTTGTCTTTTTTTTAAATCCCACCTCTTTGTAATTTCTGCAATATATTGGGACTGTTACGTCAAACATTTTGTTTATTACTATTATTATTATTATTATTATTATTATTATTATTAGGAACAACAAGTACAATAATATTAATTAGATCAAGACGAGGTATGAACCACTTCTGCAAGAGGCTAATATTTAATAATAATAATAATACTTCTTTCTCTTCTTCTTCTTCTTCTTCTTCTTCTTCTTATTATTATTATTATTAGCAACAAAAACAACAAAAACAATAATATTAATTGGATCAAGAAGAGGTTTGAACCACTTCTGCAAGAGGCTAATATTTAATAACAATAATAGCACTTCTTCCCCCACTTCTTCTTTTCTTCTTCTTCTTCTTCTTCTTCTACTTCTTCTTCTTATTATTAGTATTAGTATTAGTATTAGTATTGCTGTTGTTAGTAGTAGTAGTAGTAGCATTATTATTATTATTATTAGCAACAGCGAAAACATCAACAACAATAATATTAATCTGGATCAAGAAGAGTTTGAACCACTTCTCCAAGAAGCTAATAATATTCTATAACAATAATAGCCCTTTTTCCTCTTTTTCTTTTCTTCTTCTTCTTCTTATTATTAGTAGTAGTAGTAGAAATAGTAGTAGCAGTCCTAGAACTAATCGTATTTATAGTTGTTGTTGTTGTTGTTGATTCAACGTCAGTCGGTGTTATGCAAAGACAGGGGGGGGTAATGGTGGCTTTATTAATGGTTATAATGCGTCAACTGTGTTGTATCTGCCACGAGGTGACGTTATTTCATTTTACACAGTCTTACCTACATTGGATAATCGCATTAGATCATACTCAAGTACTTATCTTCTGTGTGTGTAATACATAGCTCAGCAGATGTGCATGTATGTACGTCTGTATGTACATGAATGTATGCAGAGACTTGCCTTGGAAGAGTAGCAGCTATGGCATCACCACTTGTTCAGTTACCACTACATTTCCCTATACGAGGGTGGGGTGGAGGGATCTGACAATACTTAGCGCCCACCCCAATAAAAAAAATCAGTCTATGAAAGAACAAACGTCGGGAATTTAATTTTGAGAAGTGGGTCAGGCCGACAACTTTTCAGCATCGCTTATCTACCTGTCTGTCTGTCTATCTATCTATCTATCTATCTATCTATCTATCAATCTCAGTGTTCAAGTCTATCTGGTGTCAGTTCATATCTATCTATCTATATCAGGTTGTTCGTATCTATCTATCTATCTGTATCCATTTGTTCGTATCTATCTATCAATCTATCTAATGTCAGTTCATATCTATCTATCTATCTATCTATCTATCTATCTATCTATCTACATGTACGCGTGTTAGGGCAGGTGTGGAATAAAGTGTGAATAGCGAGTTAGTTTTAGAAATATCGACCTCTTATGGAGATCTTAAATTCTCAAGGAGGATTTTAATTTTACAAGGTGAATATATTTTCGGTTGACTTTAATAGATAATTGACTTTTAAAAGTATTACTAGATGGAAAACAGATCTCTCATTTCCTTATTTGACAAATACTATGAACGAAAACAACAAATAAACACACACACACACACATATTATATATATATATATATATATATATATATATATATATATATATATATATATAT
>OZ010600.1:13439276-13451776 GCA_963932145.1 Acanthosepion lycidas | reverse complement strand
TTTAATGCAGAATTCTAGTATGGGGGGAGGGCTTAGTGAGGATCGAACTCACTATTTTACTCGGCATTACTCCTTGACGAGGGGCTTTCATATATATATATATATATATATATATATATGTGTGTGTGTGTGTGTGTGTGTGTGCGTCTGTGTATTTATATGCGTGTGTATGTGTGGGGTGTGTGTGCGTGTGTGAGTACGTCCGTTTTAATGAGCACATGACAGGATAGAACTCGTACTTACCTTGCAGATTCAACTGGGCATTTAGCAACACGGCAAGAAACAATGCCCTTCCAACAGTTGTCATAGGGTAAAACATTCTGGAATTTTTGATTGCTCTACGTTCAACCCGATGTTAGTCCAAATATGAGGTGCCATGTAAATCGTACTCACACACTCCGCACTGTGTTTGAGGGCATCCACTAGTCCTTTTTGTGATGGAAGAGGTAATGTCATCTAGCTGTTAAATTTGTTGCGAACAGCTTACGCGGAGCCCCTCTGCATCGGGCCTCTTCGCCGTTATGATCGGTATTGGCAGTCTTAGTAAGCTCTCAGCTATAGACATTGTACGGTGTACGAGAGTGGTGGGAGCGGATAGGGTTGGTGTGAGTGAGTGAGTATCAGAGTGAGAGAGAAAGAGAAAGAGAGGGGGATAAATGTAGAGAGAAAGGGGGAAAGTCAGAGGGGGGGGGGAGAAAGAGAAAAACACCGAGTGTGACGTGGATAGCCTCCTCCTTCTCCTTCTCCTTTTTTTTCTCTCTTTTCGTACCCCCATCTCTCTCTCTCTTTCAACGTCACTCACGCACACTCGCCTGCCACTGTCTTTACGTTCAATACACTCCTCTACTCATTCTCACATCAAGCGCAACGCTCTCCTTCTCTTCTCCTCTCTTACATTTTAGTTTAACTCTCATTCCGTTTTATTTTCTTTCTTTCCTTCTTTCTTTCTTTCTTTCTTTCTTTCTTTATCTATCTATCTATCTATCTATTTATCTATCTATCTATCTATCTATCTATCTATCTATCTATCTATCTATCTATCTATCCCATTCTTTTAATATCTATTAGGTTGGTGCAAAAATAATGTCGTTTTCTCACATATGTTACTATGTGAGAAAACGACATTATTTTTGCACCAACCTAATATCTATCTATCTATCCCATATCTATCTATCTATGTGTTTTTGCGTGACATTTTTACTCTTTTCTTTACGTCACCCTTTTTGCTCTCTTTCTCTCTCTCTCTCTCTCTCTCTTTATATGTATGTTTTTGTCTTATTTATTGCGCGTCGCTTTTCTATTTTTTTCATTTTAAAATTACCTTGTCTCCTTGCGATGTTCTTTATTATCTACATCAATTAAATAACCACGAAATCTCTCTTTCTCTTTCTCACGCTCTCTATCTGTCTTTAGCTTGTTTCAACACGTAATCTCCCCTCCTTGCTCTCTTTCCCACTCTCTCTCTCTCCCTTCCTCCCTCTCTAACTCAAGTTCTATCTATTCTCATGCACGCTCTTCCAGATTCCTCTCTCACAAAATTGCGTTTTCCTCATTCGGCTCCTTTATTCAAATTCCCTCGTTGTTTTTATTTATTTTTTTATTTTTCAAATTTCTCACCAATCACTTATCTCTGTGTCTTCTATATTTTATTTGACTCTCCTTTTCTTTTTTCCTATGAAGAAGTCACCTACTTTTAGCGAGAAAGAGACATTTATCCTTCTCTCTACCTTGTGTTTATTTTTCCCCCTCCCCACACCAACATTTTTCCCTCTCATGTCTTTTCTCGCGCGATTCAACCTTCCCTGACGATTGTAATGTCGACGCAGCATCGTTTGATTTCGTAATTCTCTGTCAATTTTCTCTCTCTCTAGAATATGTTACTCTTTCCCTCTAGATAAACACAGACACGCACGCACACACACACACATATATATATATGAGGAAGAGGGAAAGAGTAAACATATTCTACGAGGAAAGAGTAAACATATTTCTACTCTCTCTTTCACTCTATCTATCTATTTGCTTTTATTATTATTATTATTATAATTATTATTATTATTTGTTTATTAGCATTTGCTTTTTCATTTTTACTCTTTTCTAGTCATTCCATTTTTTTTTTTTTATAATCTTTTCCCCAATAATATTTAGTTTGTTATTTTTTTCGTTTTTTATTTTTCTCTATTTATCCGTCTTTTACTCTGTTCAGCATCCATCTGTCTTGTTCAAATCGCAGTTCGTTTACAGGTCGACGACTGGTGTTGCTTTTGTCTTATGTTTCTTTTTTTGTTTTGTTTTTAAACGGCATTATTATTTTTTTTTTTTATGCCACTGTTCTATCTTTTTATTCCACCATATTTGTTTATTTTTAAACTCTTTCAATTTTCATCGTTTCTTATTAAAAATCTATCACGCTTTTTATTTTTCTCTCTCTTTTAAATTATTGTCTTAAGCTATTTATCTCTCTGCATTTCGTGATCTCTCTTTTACTCATAGAATTACTAGGTGGGTGTAAAAGTTTGAAAAATATAGATGTTATTTTTTTTTATTTTTATTTTTTACTTTGTATTTAAATTCTTCCTAAAAAAATAAATGCTGGTATCTTTTGCATCCTTAAATAAATATCTACCAGTCAATTTTACCTTCTCTATTTCCAACTACGATATCGGTATTTTTGCAAATATTAACCCTTACATTTCTTTTAATTCTCTATCCTTTTGATCAATTCATTTATTCCGTATTATATTCTATCGGCATCTTATTCACATTATTCGAATCAGTTGGTCTGACATCTTTTTTTTTTTTTTTTTTTTTTCATTCTTATCATTGACTTTTCATGTCACTCTGTTCTTTCCATCGCTTGCTCAAGATTTGGAGAGAAAAAGAAAGAGACAATCAAAGTGGAAAGAACTAAAGAGAAACTATCACCTCCTTCATTTCTATATGCACGTTTCTCTTACTGTGTCTCTTTCTCTCCTCCCTAAGCTTCGCCATTCTCCTCTTCTTTACAACCTTCTCTTCCTTCTTTGTCCCCTTATTTCTCTCTTTCTTTTTCATTTCACCTTCTCTTTCTACTCCTCTTGCTATCCCTCTCGCTCTTCCAGTTTTCTGTTTTTGTTTTCCTCTTCCTCTTTTTCCTTTCTTTCTCTCTTTCACTTCGTTTCTTTCTCTTCATCTCCTTTCCTTATATTTTCCTTACCATTTTAGTTATTTTTTTCTCATGTCTTTTTCTATATTCTTTCTTTCTTTCTCTCTCTCTCTCTCTCTCTCTCTCACACACACACAAACATTCTTCTTCCACTTTCTTTCTCTTATCCTTTTACTCTTTCTTTACCGTTCTCTCTTGCATTCTGTTTATTTTTCTTTCATTCGTGTCTATCTTCATTTCTATTATTCTATCATTCTATTATTCTATTATTCTATAATTCTGTTATTCTATTTCTCACTCTTCCACCTATCTCTCAATAACACTTATTTCTTTGTCTTTCTTTTTCGATAAGACATTTCCCATCCTTTTCTTTCTTTATTTCTTTCTCCCTTTCTTTCTTTCTTTCTTTCTTTCCCCCCTTCCCTTTCTTTCTTTCTTTCTTTCTTCTTTCTTTCTTTCTTTCTTTCTTTCTTTCTTTCTTTCTTTCTTTCTTTCTCCACAAATAACGACGACTTCTTTCTCGTGTTTGAAAGATTTTATTCACGTTTTGCATTTCCTTTTTAATCATAATTCAAGCAACATCCGCTCTCTTTCTCTCTCTCTTTCTCTCTCTCTCTCTCTGTATGTATATATATATATATATATATATATATATATATATATATATATATATATATATACATGCATACATGTGTTTGCATTTGCAAATTATAATGTTTCCCTTCCCCGCTGTATATAGTTTATTTTTAAAATCATTTTCATAGGTACATACTAACCTTACTTTAGACCGATTCAAGGACAAATGATATTTACAAAACTGGTGAGATTGTGTTGCCTCAGTATTCTAAACCGTGTATTGTCTTGGTGAACCAGGCAGCTTTGATAATTAGCATTCATAGTTGTAAAAAAAGAGTGAGACTCAAACGCTGACCAGTGACCATAGGAGGTGCAGAGTAAAACCACTTGCTTTAGTCTGGTACAGAGCCAACAGAACGGTGAGTGATCATTTTGTCTTTACATTGTTTAGAGTGAATAACTATAAATTTCCATTTACTTGCAATATCACCGAATATATATATATACATATATATATATATATATATATATATATATATATATATATATATATATATGTAATGAAAAACA
Source organism: Acanthosepion lycidas (assembly GCA_963932145.1). NCBI lineage: Eukaryota > Metazoa > Mollusca > Cephalopoda > Sepiida > Sepiidae > Acanthosepion > Acanthosepion lycidas. Next base: position 13,447,485 of record OZ010600.1, on the reverse strand, counting down.
AATAACTTTAATGTACCATTACGATAATTTATTTCACCTAAATCCTTTTTTAAGGATTCAGGATCATCAGGTAAATCTTCCAACAACGAATTGAGAAAAAAAATGGGATTAGAAATTTGTGGGTAGTGTAATTTTTGTAATTTAATAGAGGGGGTTGAGAGTGGTAGTTAACCAGACAATATAAAGTATAGGGAGGGGTTAATTTTATATCTCTCTTAAGTATGTTTTATATTGGAGTAGGAGGAGTGACAGAAAACTTGGCCTCTTTAGATGGTTAATAAAACGGAAATGAATTGTCGAAAATGTATACAAGTGAGCCTTACGGTAAAGAGAGGGATAGGGGGGAGGGGGAAAGAGAGATGGTGTTGTTATAATTTTGTTTTAACAAAATTATGTATATATAGGCATTATATATATATAGGCATTATATATATATAGGCACCAAATGTTCTTTAAGGCAAATATTATTCAAGACACCAAACATTTTGTCTCCATTAATTTTAATAATCAGTTTACGTAAATTACGAATAATCTTTCTTAGAGATGGAGAAAATCCCGTCAAAAATGGTACGAAGTTCATTTTGCAAGAAATGCACAAGAAATATGGAACGAGCTTTCGCCTTTCTTAAGTCATAAGCTGGGTGGGTAGAGGAAAATTGTTAATTTCGTAGAACTGGTGGGTGTTGTGATGCAGGCAAAGGCTTGTATGATATATAAAGGGATATTCGTAATTTGGAAAAGTTGATCATTTAAAACAGAAAATATCTGTTGTCTTTAATAATAATAACAATAATAATAATAATAATAATAATAATAATATATATATATATATATAAATATATATATATATATATATATATATATGAAGAAATATAGTTTTAATAAGGTGTGCTATATTTATGGGATAAAGTGCTCAATATCAGAGATAGAGCGTGTGTAAATATAAAAGTGAACATTGAAGTCAACACTTAGAGGCGACAAGACGATTGCGTCTAGCATGAAACAGCCTGTCGCCTCTAAGTGTTGACTTCAATGTTCACTTTTATATATATATATATATATATATATATATATATATATATATATATATATATGTATATTTAGATATATCCATTCACATTTCGAAAAAAACAACACATTTTAACAGGTAAATTTACCAAAGATTATACAAAAATATCTTGGCGTACTAAAGGGTATATTTATTCTAAAAAGCTGCCATTAGTTCTACCAAATGACTTCGGATTCTCCTGCAACTCTTCTGGACGGCTTACTTGTTTAAAATGGATAACGCTGCCATAATCCTTGCCTTTATTTCATCTTTGTTGTCACAAAGAGTAGTTTTTTGGGGTGGGGGTCCCTAGCTCAACTGCGTTCAACACATAATGCAGGAGGCCAGATGTAAGGGGTGATATGATAGCAGAAATTGTTTGACAACCATTGGTGTGTTCTCCTGCTTGTGTGCCATAGTGCAGAGCCATGTTGCCAGATATAGGTCTTTCCAGCATCTACCATCTTGACCCACGGAAGCACTACCTCTTCAAGGCACTTGATGTAGGCCTTTGTGTTTAATCTGAGACCCTGGGGGAAGTAGAATGATGGCATAACCTCGCCATCACTAGTGATCGCTCAAAAGACCTTCGTAATCGCCATTATACTCATTCAACTCTTCCCGAATCCTTTGAGCTGTCTATTGACATTCAAACACATTGAAATATTATTATTGTAGATTCCTGTGCGAATGCCAAGCAGTACAGCATGCCGTTTCAAAACTTCTGGCAGAGTAGATGGTGTGCAATTATAAAGGATATAGAATCCCGACAAAGTTTTGAAAAAATATGAGAAAAGTAAATGCCATTTCATTGAAATTAGATTTAATTGCGATTTTCGCATAATATATATATATATATATATATATATATATATATATATATATATATAAGGGAAGAGGTTATAGTTGTTCCAAAGAGAGAAAAGTGTATATATTAAAAAGAAGAGAGAAACCGCAAACGTTTTTGGTTGTAATGTGTTTTTTTAAAAAATATATATTATGCTTTATTTTCTATAAATTTGCAACACGTGTTTCGGTTCTCGAGACCTTCTTCAGGCAAAGAGTGGATAACATCGAAAAACACAAGGACAATTAATTCAATTTAATAATATGTGGAAATATCCACTCTTTGCCTGAAGAAGGTCGCGAGATCCGAAACCGTGTTGCAAAATTATGGAAATTAAAACTTAATATATATGGATTTTGAAAAAAAATCCACATTACAACGAAAAACTTTTGCAGTTTCTCTCTTCTTTTTAATATATATATATATATATATATATATATATATATATATATATATATATATATATATATATATATATATATATTCAAATTTTCTACATATATTGAATATATCATGGTATTATTATTTAAAAATATGTATTCATCGCAACACAGAAAATTCCATGTTTCGAAATTAAAAACTGAACTTTTAATAAAACTTGTATCCGGATTCGTTAAAAAAGTCAACACACTTTTAAAATTTGGTAATCCCTTTTACCCTCCATCATCAACTAAATAATAATATTTAGCTTAAAAAAATAAATCTTTATTTTTGAAAATTATTTAACATCGCTTGAGAATAGAACAAAAAAAAATAATTTTAAGTATAATTTAAAGTTTAGTTTTTAGTTCCGAATCCTGGTAATTTCTGTGCCGAGATGAATATATATATATTTAAATAATAGTATTATAATATTATGAACTACTGTGTATCGAACACTTCTTTTTTAACAATAAATGCTAAAAATCTGACATTCTTTTTCATTTTGATTTATGTATATTCTATATATCTATATATGTATGTATCCCTATCTATCTTTCTATCCATGTATCCATTTACACACACAGACATATATATATATATATATATATATATATATATATATATATATATATATATATATTGTATGTATTTTGGCAGCTTTTTTTCATTGATACATGTTTCATTTTATAATATAGACAAGTGTTGTCTATTTATTTTATGTAAATTCTTTTCATATCGTCTGATAAGCTTAATAACATTATCATTAAACGAAGAAAGAAAATCACAATATTGATACATATTTTTTAATCCAATCTAAGCTTTCGGCTTACATAAGCCATTATCAAAGATGACAATTGCATTAAAATATATTAAACAATATACGGACACGACAGTGATGATAGTCTGTCAATGTTTACATAGAAGATTTCTAAGCAACGATAAACACGCGCATATAAGACGCTGGAAGCGAAAATCGCATCGCAGCTCATGATGTTACACATGACCACGCGAGAGTGAATTCGAGAAGTATTAAGTCTGGGAAGCCGTTGGTATAAACCAATGGCTTCTCTTGCCAATTATAGGAATTTAAGAATGTTTGTGGGGATTTCATAGTTTATTTTGTTCACGTTAGGTTTCAACAGTTTTATGTATCCAAGAAATTTTAGTTTTTGTTTATTGTTTTAATGTTTAAGTATAGTTGTGTTTTCAACAAGGATTTTCCGGAATTGTGCATGCGGCCAGGCATGTTGATTTAAATGCCTAAAAATGTTAGAGTTTTCATTCAAATGTAATGTCAAGTGTAGTGAAAGTGAGTTTGTGGTGAGACCAACATAAATATTATTTAATTCGTTGGAGGTAAAAGTCACTTGAATTTGTAAACTATGTTGGTTTTGTGCAAATCGCTAACCAGGGGAGAAGAATTATTGCGAAGAATTAAGTTGGATATACTAGATTTAGTGTAGTATATGATTAATTTAATTTTTTTGCTAGGATCTGTTGGAGATATATTAGTATCAATATATATATATATATATATATATATATATATATATATATATATATATATATATATATATATATATATCAGAGAACTATGTATTATCGTGAGGCGTTGAGGTGTGCATCTGGTTAAAGATAATGACGTTTCAAGCTCTAAACTCTGCCTTCGCCAGAATCATCATCTAATGAAATCTTTGTTGACGTTCTTTTCACAGGAATACAGGTATGAGACTTATTGCTAAAAATGAGTCTATATGTCTCCTCTATTAACAGATTTTGTGAAGTGCCGACGTTTTCCATCATACCGATATATATATATATATATTGTCCTGGGTAAGACAATAAACTACATCCGAATCCCGGAGTAAGATCATGACCTACACCTGCATCCCAGGGTAAGACGATAAACTACATCCGACAGCAAGGCCTCTTTTCACGGGGTTTTGCGGAACACGGAACCACCTCTTAATTGCTGGAGTCTCCACGTTCCCAATAATAAATTTTTGAAAAGAATATTAGCCGTAAAACATTTTTCTAAGACGGCATTAAATAACCCATTGAGGATGATATACTGTAAAACAAACCAAAACATATATATATATATATATATATATATATATATATATATATATATATATATATATATATATATCATTATTTATTCGAAAATTATAACATAAATGCGTTATGAAATCTCTACAAATATAGCCATTTTGTTTCAACACTTCTGGTGTCTTATCAAGTGATGGTTTTGAATGTAGAATAAAGAATAAAAACACTTTATTCTACCTTCAACTCCATCATTTGATAAGACACCAGAAGCGTTGAAACAAAATGACAATTTTTGTAGTGATTTTATAATGTATTTATGTTATAATTTTCGAATAAATAATTATATTTGCTCTACTCTGAATTGAGCACTCTTTTAAGATTAATATTTGTGTGTGTGTGTGTATATATATATGTTTGTAAATATGTATGTGTGTATATATATATATGTTTATATATATATATATGTATGTGTATATATATATATATATATATATATATATATATATATATATATAGATCCGACAGTATGAAGAAAAATATACGGAAAAAACAAAAATCCTTATATGCAATTATGCTGTTTTAATGTTAATATAATGTCAACCTCGGACGTTTCGGTCTAATAAACCATCTTCAGGACATATTCATAAAATATTATTAACATTATCAATTCAACATGACAAAGACGATGGACATAAGAACAAGACTGGTATATATTCATACAAAAATTACAAATTGTGGCACGAGGCCAATAAAGGGGAGGGGTATAGGCTGGTCAACACTAACTATCTTATACTTAGCTAATCAGATTCGCGACCCATTCGTACATTACATTTTACACATTCACCAAAAGAACTCGTCCATCACTAAACAATCCTTCAACCACCATAATACCACGTGCTCTCAAGGGAGACCTACCAAAATCGCACCCCATACCAAAAAATTCTAATGATGATATATATATATATATACAATTCTAATAATGATAAAATGAGAGGGGAGGGAAATGAACCCAATAATAAACTTAAAATAAACACAAATACAAACTAAACATAATTTGATGTTAGTAGGGACCGTCCAACCCATAAAACAGAGAGGCCGCTGTATTCTGCCCAGGGGACAAAATCAAGAGACGCTCTCGCTAAGGGAGTGGGGAAAAAGTATAAAATATTAGGCTGGAAAGGGAAAATATAAAACTGACCCAGTCGAGATGAAAAGGGGGCGGGGGTCAAAACAAACTGGGGAGGATGGGAATCTCGACTTGGATCATAACCAAAGAACGGCCGGGATGCAGGCCAGGAACAACACTTACTCACATTAGCTAGGTACACTGAAGCTTGTCTAACCTAACCAATGGGAGGGTTCCACAGGAAGCCACCCCGATGTGCAAAAGGTTGACCTTGAAAATCAAGGCTAGCCCCGTTCACACGAAGCAAGCTCGCTTCTTTTACCCACCTTTCGCTAAAGACTGTCGAATGCAATCTTTTTCTATCCGATCTAATCTTCATCTTGAGCTGATGCTCAAAGAATCGAATTAGATCCGAATGAGAAAGACGATTGCCTCGCAAGACTTCCTCCTTTCGCGTCGTCCAAATCACCATTCGAGCCGTGGCCATCAGCGTCAGAAACACCATCCGTTTCATCCCGGAATACGGGGGCGACACATTGTCACATGCGTATGCGCGATCAATGGACACAAGCTGTTCGGGAGCGAGACCAGCCGTCAGCTCGCCGACATGGTACCATAAGGGGCGGACCTAGGGGCAATGGTAGAAGGCGTGTGCAGCCGTTTCTTCTAAGCCAAGGCCACACCGTTCACAGTCTGGCAAATCCGCCAAGCCCCATATGAAAGCCTTGTCGTTGAGAGGTACCCGATTCCGAGCCAATCGCCAGCTAAGCGAAAACACAGGGTTACTGAGGTAATCCGCCGCTGGCGCCCAAGACCAGTAGGAGCGATACTCCTCCTCCGACAAGCCGAGCGTATCTCGTAGGGGATCCTTCGCGGGCCTCTCCACTAATTCACGATAGAAGACCTTCCTAGGCCGAGAAAGGTCACTGGACCGAGGAACGACCCTGAAGGCCGACCGACACTCGCGAAGGAAAACCGATTGATCCCGGGTTTTACGACCGCGCTCAACCCGCGAGATGGGGGGACTGATGGTAAGGCCAGGGAACGCGTCCCTAACAATCCCCTCCAGAATCTGATCTCCTCCAGTCAATGCACGGCGTAGGAAAGCCAACCTAGAGGCACGGATGTGACTCGCCAGGTGCGGCATTCCCAGCCCCCTATGACATGGACGTTTAGTGCAGACTCGCCTGTCGACCCGATTCCCGCGTCCCCTCCATAAAATGGAGGATAGCGATTGCTCGAGTGCCTTCTTGTGATTCTTATAGAGAGGAAGTACGGACAATCGATAAAGAATCAGGGGGAAAATGTATGTAGCACACACCTCCGCCCTGCCCTTCACGGACAACCTCCGTCGATTCCAAGTCTGACCGGTGGAATCGACCTTTGCTCGTACTTCAGACCAATTCTTCTCCAGCTGGAGGCCAGGCCCAAACCACACTCCAAGAATGCGGACAGGACCGTCTGTCCAACCGAAGCGGCCCGGAAGAGCGACCCCCTTCCAGACACCTAACCGCAAGCCTGACGACTTGTCGCGGTTTATTTTGGCCCCTGTCACCTTCTCGTACCGATCAAGCGCCTTCTGTACCACCTCAATGTCGTTGCGGGACGACACGAAAGCAGATACGTCATCGGCGTACGCGGAAACCCTTGCTCGAGACCCTCCAGGAACAGCAATTCCACGGAGGGCCGGACTGCCGGTCTCGTCCTTCAGCCGGCGAAGGAGAGGCTCCAACGCAAAAGCATAAAGGAGAGGCGACAGCGGACAACCCTGACGAACCGACCTAGACAGTACGAACGCGTCCGACACCCTTCCGTTCACCTGTACCACCGCACTGGGGGAGCGATACAGGAGGCTAATCCAGCAGCAGAAGTTGGGTGCGAATCCAGCGGCCTGCAGGACAGCTGCAAGGTAGCGATGGTCGACCCTATCAAATGCCTTGGACTGATCCAAATTGATCAGCGCGGCTTCTCCGTCGTCTTTTACACCCTCTATGATCGTGCGGATCAGATGCAGGTTGCTCTGAATTGTTCGGCCCCCCACAGAACAAGTCTGCTCAGGTCCCAACAGGGACTCGGCAACTGACTGCAAACGGTCCTGCAGGATCTTGGCCATAATCTTTAACTCTGTGTTTAGCAGAGTTATGGGCCTGTAATCATCTAGGTTCCCCCCACCACCTTTGCCCTTTTTCAACAGAGTGATCACACCCCTGGTGATCCGGTTGGGGATGGACCCCGACCGAAACCAGTTGTTGAACACTGCAGTCAAAATTGGAACAAAGATGTGCGACAGCCTCAAGTACAATTCATAGGGCAAACCATCCAGACCGGGCGACTTGCCTCTGCCGACCTTCTTCAAAACCGCGTAGACATCGCCCTCTGTAATCTCTCCCTCGCAGCTAGCCGCTTCAGTCGGCGAAAGCCGAGGAAAGTCAGCCAAATAGCTACGAAACTCCTCACGGAAACCAGGCTCCTTGGTAAACCGGTTCTCGAAATGGCTCCGAAACGCTCCGCACATGTCGTCAGTGGCCCGAAGAGTACGCCCCTCCGGGGATTTGACTTCACGAATGTAACGATCGCCACCTCGACGGACCTCTTCCCTGCGCAGATCTGCGCCCAAGTTCACGGCTTCGGAAGACATCTTACTTAACTTATGTCTAATTACCTGACCCATGTACCGCTCGCTATTCGATCGATCCAGGGCTTCCTTAGCTAA
>OZ010600.1:13416776-13421776 GCA_963932145.1 Acanthosepion lycidas | reverse complement strand
CAGATCATTACTACCTCCTCAAGGCACTTGATGTAGGCCTCCGTGTTGAATCTAAGGCCCTCACCAACAAATTCGGGAGTTCTTTTCTTATCAGAACGATCAGAGTGACATTTCCGAGTCGTCGTACCTTCGTAATCACCGTTAGACTCATCGAACTCTTTCTGAATCATCTGTACTATACTCAACTTGACACCCAAACATTTTGAAATGTGCGTATTGCAGCTTCTGATGCAAATGAAAAGCGGTACACCAAATTTATAGCAGAATGAATTGCGTCATGGTGCCATTTTTCACACATATGGGCTACAACTGACCCCACTATACTGTGCAGTCGACAAAATCCAAAGAAAACAGCGCGTATGCTCTGTATATATATATATATATATATATATATATATATATATATATATATACTAGCAGCATGGCCCGGCATTGCCCGTGCTTGATTCAAAAATCGTACGACTCATACAGCAATCGCTATCACTTGACTTAAAATATTTTTGCCCTTCCTAAACAAAATGAACACAGAACCATCAGTTTTAAAAAATGACTCGTAACTGGAAAAACCGAATGAAAAAAGAATGTCAACAACAAATAATTTTTCACACCCAACCCAGTTCAGCGGAATCAGAATCAACGTTGAGTTTAAGCAAGCGAATGATCCAATCGGAGTAAAGTGCCATGCAGATTTAAATTTTTCCCGCTTGTGACGAAAGCAGCTGTCGATTTTTTTTTGCATGCGAGTTTACATTCGTGTCAGTCTCCTGTTGGCTCTCACGCTAGCCAATAGAATCTTCCTGCCTATTCGTGGCAGCCAGCTATAGGCTCTCACTCTGGCCAGGACAAAATGGCTGCAAACTACATGAAAACTGACGTAGAAGCATGAAAAAAAAATCGATTATTTCCACTATCGATGGGGTTTGGGAAATGCAAAGTCGGTCTTGGCTTTCCCGCTAACTTGGAGCATGTGCATGTAAATTTTAGTCCAAATCCGTCAAAAATTGCGGCCGTGCTTTCGTTACACACACATACACACACACATGCCTTTTATAGATAGAGATATATGTGAATAAAAAAAGTAAAATTATCCTCGACGATGCGTTTCGTCCTCTAAAACTTAAAACTGTTTCAAGGTAAATGTAAGAGAAAAAGTTTTTAAAAAATTGGTTTAGGGGTCCTCATGAACATTCAAAATAAAATACATTTGTTTTGGTAATGTCTCTCAGAGAACGAAACGCGTCGTCTAAGATCATTTTTTTTTCTTTTTTCATATTGTCCTTTCGCAGATATACTCTATCTAAAATTTCTACACACACACATACACAGACACGACACACACACACACACACACACACACACACACACACACACACACACACACACACATATATATATATATATATATATATATATATATATATATATATATATATATATATGATCGACTCTCCCGTTAATTTGACGTATGTGGGCTCCACAGCCTTTTCGGTGCATATTTTATGATCATTCCAAAATGGCACGTCAGTTCAGCTGTTGATTTACACCCCAAGCCGCATTTAGTTCAGCGGACAGAAATGTCCATGCAGCAATTTGAAAGGGTTGATCGAATCTCGGTGTTGCATCTTAAAACACGAAGATAGACCAAACGATTTTTTCCAAGTTCATTCTACCTTCATAGCAGACTGTCCTCCTTTCCCCTCCCCCCGGTCATCAGCTCGGGTTTTGAAAGAAATAAGTGGTATGTTGACAGACTTAAGATTGTAGATTAGTGTGCCTTCATATCTGGAGTAGTGATCTGCCTAAATTAAGTGGACCCTCCTGAGGGTGACTATATTGCAGTACCTTGTGTACGCCCTTCAGTCATCACGAGCTCATGACAGGCATTTGAATCGGGATTATATTAGAAATGTCTAAATCCCACCGATGATGTACTTTGCGAACGGCCCAGCATTGGAGTCACTTACAGAAAGTGCAAATCCGTAGATGGAGCGAAGGCAGTGTCTGTGAAACACAATAAGCCTATGAATGTGTTTGCCGTGAAGTGTCCATGACTCCGAACCGTAAAAGAGATTTGTCAGTACGAATGTATGATGAAATACACCACATATACGTCTGGCATCACATAAATGACGATGTAGTCTGGCCAAAGCTTTGGGGCCCGTATATATATATATATATATATATATATATATATATATATATATATAAGGTACAAAGATTAATATTCTGTGGTTATAATTTATTACACTGGAATCGTAATCACGATCCAATTCATCAGACCTATAAATTCAAAACGCAAGCAGAAAGTTGCGATTCCGATTCCAATGTAATAAATTATAATCGTGGAATATTAGTGTTTGAGCCTTTTATATTATATTCTTGCTCTGTTCTGGACATTGTGCTCTACCTGGATTCTATCCTCTTCGAAATATATATTGGCCACTAATATTATATATATATATATATATATATATATATATATATATATATATATATATATATATATTGCAGGAAGTTAATATATCGTAGTGTAAATAAAATAATCTTATATTGAAATATTACATATCAATTATTCATATTCCAATGAATAATTAACATTTGACTTGAATACATATACAATAACGATATATATATATATATATATATATATATATATATATATATATATATATATATATATATATGATATATATATATATATGATGATGATGAACTCTCCCGTCGTTTTCAACGTATGAGTTTCTTTCAGTTCAGTTTTTATGTTTTTGTTTCGTATGAGACAAAAATCCTGCACGGGATTTGCAAACAAGTCCACACGAGGGAGATGCTGAAGGGTTGACCTTTATATTGGCTGATGTATGAACCCGAGATTTAGTGTTAATTCTTAATTCTCTCAGACGGTTAAGACGATTCTTTACAAAGTTTGTTATACCTCGGTAGAAGTTATTTCTTCAGTTTGCTCGGTTTTCAACAGCAACTTCGAAGTCCTCCAGAGGGATGTCTGCAGCAATTAAATTGTATTTAAGTTTGTCCTTCAAGCATAACCAAGGACGGTCTACATTACGCTTACCATGAAAAAGTTGGCTATACATGAGGGTTTTCGGCATCTAATCAACACTCATTCTTAGGACATGACCAGACACATCTGAACTGTGATTACATCAGAAAGCATTCAATACCACATACGCCACATTTGATGAAAAGATAAGGGTTCGAGATTTTGACCTACCGTGTATAACCGCATATTGAACGAAGATAGCTTTCAGTATTTACATTATGCGGACTATTGTCCTCATCTTTGTCGCCATATTTATCACAACGTTTCGGCCGTTGTACGCTCCGGCCTTCTTCAGGTGGTTAAAATTTCGAACTGAACCCTTTATTTCGATCACTGGGGTAGACTGTTCTAGTTCCACGTGCCATGCTCGATGGATGTCAGCTATCAGTTATCTCCTGCTAATTTTCCCTCTGAAAGTTCTCCACTGCCTTAACCGGGTATTGAACCGACACTCTTTGGGTCTGTCACTGGATCTAACCAACGCCTTTATCCACTGTGCCATGTGTCCTTGAGGCGACAAAGATGAGGACAATAGTCCGCATAATGTAAATACTGTACATAATACCTCATCTCAGAAATATAGACATACTCTGAAGATAGCTTTTATGAAAAGCATCGAGTTCTTTGGTGTGCGTCCTGTATGGCGTCCACGATTCTAACCTATAAATACAAGAATGATTTTTCATACTTCAGGTTGTTGTTGCCAACAGTAATGAGAATGATTGGAAAGGTATGGGCAGGTGTTTTTTTTTTGTTTTACACTCTTGACTTGCTTAGGTGTAGGCTTTTCTAGATGGACAACTTCAGATTTCTTCATGCTTATAGTTAATTCAAATGCATCGCAAGCGGTGGAAAAAACGATTGACGAGTGTTTGAGCTTCATCGATTGAGGTGGCCATAACTGCAGCGTTATCAGAAAACAAAAGATCACAAATAAGGCTTGCTCGAGTCAGCGATTTTCATTTAAAACGTTGATCGTTAAAGAGGCCGCCACTTGTGTGGAATTCAAATTTCACACCCATGTCGAGATCACTAAAAGCATGGTGTAGTATGACCAAAAAGAAGAAAGCAAACAGGAGCCATGACAGAACGTTCTATATCTGCCATTTGTTACATCAAAGGTTTCTGAAAACTCTCCATATTAGATAGAACAGATGCTTTCATTCCTTTGTGAAACGAGATGCTGGCAATTTAGCATATTTTCAGGTATGCCAAGTTTTTTGAGTACTTTCTCCAGGGCTCTTTTGTTTACAGTGTCAAACGCTTTGGTCAGATCGAAAAAGACGGTATAGAGTTTATAGTTCTTATCGCAATATTTCTCAGCAACCTGACAAAGTGAAAACTCATATCAGTGGTTCCATGACCTGAACGAAAACGATACTGAGATTCGGGATAGATGTCTCCAATGAGATATTTGATTATCCTGTTGAGTATAACATGAGCGAGAATTCACAAATGCTCAGAAATGCAATGCCAAAGGAATTATCACACAACCTTTTTTGCCTTTGTTCTTGAACAAATGTTTTATGCAGGCATCTTTGTAGTCCTGTTGTCTCTTGAGCCATGCCTGAGGGAAAATCAAGATTCTTTCAGGCGACTGTCCTCGAAAAACACCCTGGTAAAGATGCTTTCCCCGCCGAAATTTTTAAATATGGTGGGAAGACACTGTTTAAGAAACTCCTTGATCATTTTAAAGTCAAATGGAAGGTTGATTCTGTTCCACAGGATTACAAAGATGCTTGCATAATATATATATATATATATATATATATATATATATATATATGTAAGCAAATATATGGATATAGATCCGACAGTATGAAGAAAAATATACGGAAAAAACAAACAAAAATCCTTATATGCAATTATGCTGTTTTAATGTTAATATAATGTCAACGTCGGACGTTTCGGTCTAATAAACCATCTTCAGGACATATTCATA
>OZ010600.1:13394276-13414276 GCA_963932145.1 Acanthosepion lycidas | reverse complement strand
GGGAAATTAACAAGAGATAACTGATAACTGACATCCATCAACATGGCACGTGGAAATGGAACAGTCTAATCCAGTGAGCAAAATAAAGAGTTCAGTTCGACATTCCAACCACCTGAGGAAGGACGGAGCGTATAACGGCCGGAATGCTGTAATAAATATAGCGGCAAAAATGAGGACAATAGTCCGAATAATGTAATTAGTGTACATAATACCACATTTCAGAAATAGACAGATACTGAAAGGCCGAAACGTTGTAATAAATATTGCAGCAAAGATAGGGACAATAATAAAGAATGTAACTCGCTTACCGTTACATCCGTAAATGGGGAAATATTTCATCAGCCACAACGCCGCTTAAATGATCTGAAACTCTGTCAAGTTTGGAAAGTGATAATTTGGCACTTCCCGTCCAGATATGGGAGCAATGCACCATCTTTTTCTTTTTAGTCTGATATGTAAAGCATAGCAAAAGAAGTCAGTTACTTCTTGGAGGGATACAAGGAACGGCCATTTTTCCATGAAAGCAAGAAGCTTAAGGGAATTTTACATCCGAAGAAGTTAGATTATAACTTACATATATAGATACACGTTATAACTATTCATTTTAAGTGCAAAATGATGAGACCTAACTGCCAATCTATTACTGCGCTTAAATTCATAAAGGTTAGGTAAAGAGCTAGAACAGAAACTCAGAAGAAAGAAGATTCTTCACAGTTCTTCCAGCTGGCCTTGAATAGGAAACGTGTTAAAAGCGCTGAATAGATCTCGGTCAGCGTCTTTATGAGTTCTGAACCTTCCGGTTGTTCCCTGCTGATTATTTGGGTTGCTGCTACTGTTGAATAGTGAAAAATAAGGACCCCCACACATGTCACAGTAGCCAGCAAGTTAGGTAATTTTTATACTAAGTCGTGACTATTTGATAGATCAAGTAAAATCAACAATCAGCATTGCATTTAAACTTTTTCGAGATGATAATTGACTAAAAAGCAAAATACCGGAAATGCGCTCCACAAGCGAGAGAAGGAACTATTAACATAGAAATTACGGTTACATCTAGTTAATTTAACTGAAAAATAATGAGACGTTGCCGCCAATCTAATAATGAGTTTTAAATCATAAAATCTAATTACGATAGAGGAAAATTCATCAGAACAATTGCCCTGAAAGTATTTATAGAAAAGTCACAGGGAAGCTACGTTACGTTGGCTGGGTAAGGTACTAAAGACGATATGCCAGGTCAGGAGTAATATCATTGCAGATTCGTCTTTGGATTTTATCAAGAATATCTAAATACATAGCAGGATCTTTTATTTAGTGATTCACGGTCATGATACACCCTGCTTCGCCATACACAGAGATGCCCACCAAGTCAGGCGCTTAAATTCATAGAGGATAGAATCCAAGCACTATAAACAAGAGTTCATCGGAGCAATTACCATGGGAGTATTTCTAGGGATGGAGTCAAGGTGGAGTAATGAATAGCAGCTGGGAGAGCCGAGTTCGAATTCCAGTCGGATCCATTACAGTGCTAATACACTTCGGAATGTTATGATTCCTTTTCTTCCCACTACCAAATACGGTTAAATAGCAGGACAGTCTGGGTTCTATAACCTTGGAACCTGTCTAGGAGAAGAAAAAACTTTGAATTCAAAACCGGCCTGGAGAGGTTTAGGATCCGTCAGGCTATCTCCCCGAAGAAACACTACATTTACCATGGCTACGGTGCATGTAGTCATGGGAAAAATATGGATCGGCGAGTGAAGTTTTCCAATCCAATTATGTCCCCATTATCTTTTAGATATGACCAATTTTAGGTTCATTTTGAGACTACCTTTACTAAACATGAAGACAGGATGTCTTATTCGTTCTAAGGCTAGTCATCATTGATGAAACATGTCTTCCCAGTGTGCCAAGGACCGGCGCCATATTTGTGCCACGGAATTATATAATAACGATCCAAGAAAATATTATTTGAACATTCGTAGAATTATTCATTTAGACCAGAAAAATATAATAAAGAAAATGAAAGTTGCTATTTTCTATTAATTCTCTAGAAATATAAGAGAAGGAATTTTTTATTTCCATTTACAGTGGAATAATTGACAGCGGCTCAGATTGAGAAATCGGAGAGCCGATTTCAAATTCTACTCGGATTCATTACATATACTTAAGTGCTAATACACTTGGTGAAGGTATGAATCCTCTTTTTCTACCCCCAGCTATGGGTAAATAGCAGGACAAACTAGGTTCTATAACATTGGGTAGCAACCGTTCCAAGAGAAGGAAAATCTCTGAATTCAAAACCGTCCTGGAGAGGGATGGGCTGGGCTCCGTCAGACTACCTTACTCAAGAAATCACTTCTACTGTGGCTGCATTTCACATGGTGACCCTACGATTCTACGGGTCAGGGGATAAAAATACCGCATTCGTTAGTTGTGCAATGGATTTTGATATGAGTGAATAACTGAAAAATGTAAACATAATAAATATCGAACTAAAATGAAAAAAAAAATCAGCTATAGTGGGGGGGGGAGAAGAGTATTGAGTACAACAGTTTATTTCTTTGAAGTTTGGGCTACATTCACTTACCCTTGAGAAAGGTATGAATCCTCCTCTTCTCCCCCCAGCTATAGATAAATAGCAGGACAGACTGTATTCTATAACCTTGGGCGGCAACTTGTCTAAGAGTAGTACATGTGATACGAGTTACATGTGATAGCCATTTCAATGTTGCTATCATTGGCGTAATAGATAGAAGCTCGGATTGAGGAATCGGTGAGCCGAGTTCGAATTCCAGTCAGATCCGTTACATTTACGTAAGTACTAATGCTCCTTGGGAAAGGTATGCATCCTCTTCTTCTCCCCCAGCTATGCTGGGCGGGGGAGAAGAGTTTTGAGTACATTTTTTTGTATTTTATTAAGGTTTGGGCTACTAGGAATCCCATCAATGAATCTATCAGGGCCCTTCACAATCTATCCGAGGGCTCCAACTACAACTGGAATTATTGCAGACTTGGTTCTATAGCCTTGGGTGGCAATCGGTCTAGGAGGAGGAAAACTCTGAATTCAAAACCGGCTTGGAGAGGCTTGAACTTCCTCAGGTTATCTTACCCAAGGAACACCACTTCTACTGTGTCTGTAGTACATAGGTTAAACCTACGACCCTACAAGTCACGGGATAAAAATTATAGAGAATGTATAGGGAAACTACGTGACAGCGGTGGGAAAGTGACTGAAGCCGAGATGCCAGGTCAGGACTGACAACATTGCAGAATCTGTGTATATATATATATATATATATATATATATATATATATATATATAATTATTTATTCGGAAATTATAACATAAATATGTTATAAAATCACTACAAAAATGGCCATTTTGTTTCAGCACTTCTGGTATCTCATCAAGTGATGGTGTTGAATGTAGAATAAAGGGATTTAAAAGGTTCAAATCAATCAAACATCCCTCGGTAGGATAAACACTGTTACATAAGCTGGAATGACCAATCATAATACGAGTATATGAGAATTCAAAAATCTTGTCAACGGACTTATATATATATATATATATATATATATATATATATATATATATATATGTGTGTGTGTGTGTGTGTGTGTGTGTGTGTATATAATCATCCACAGGTGCTAGATATTTGATTGCTTTAAACCGGGATCTGATTTGGCACTCGGCAGGGATGAAGGTGAATTTAGACGTATTTATTTTTAGACTGGAGAACAGTGACCGGAGAACTCGATTAGTCCTAGTGAAGAGTCTTGCATCAGTAGCAGTAATAGTCACTATTTACAAATTCACTTTTCTCCCCGAAGAGCTCAACCGAAATATTTTTTTCAGAAGCATGTATGTATATATATATGTTGCCATTCACAGATAAACTATTTCGCTGTTTCACAGCTCATCAGTGCAGTTAGATATCCGATTGCCTCAAGCCAGGATCGAAACCCGACTGATTTGTTTATCAGTCGGAGATTTTACCCCTAAGCCATTAGGAGTAAAATTCACCTTCATCAATGTACGTAAAGTTCAACCTATTATTATTTTATGTGAAAAACCTGATTTTTTTATATAGTTCGTATATAAAGCGACCCCAACTTCTGAGCAATTCTAGTGGGCTTATTGTAGGCAAATATTGCATCAACTTGGACATATTTTATAACAAATAATTGTAAGGAATATAATAATTGAATAAAAAAAAACAATAAAAGGGTAAAGACAGGATAGGGAAGGCAACTGGAACATATACGGTATAGAAAACATTTCAGACAAAAGGGACGCCCTTGAAAAAGCAATAAATTAAGGCTGTAAACTCGTGTGAACAAACCAAATTGGAAAAAAAGGAGGGAAAGCATTGTTAATTCTTTATTTATATAAGGCATTTGTTGATTTTAAGAAGCCCACATAGCAAATGCCATTCTACTGTTCCTGTAGTCACACGCAAAAAAAAAAAAATAATAATAATCTAGGTTTCGGAAATTAGGCTAACGTAGCTTATTTGTATGGTTAAGGTTAGCCAAAGGTTACCGTATGAAAGTACGCCGACCAGGTAAGTTACGGTCACTGAAAATGCACGAATTTTAATGTTATATAGGAATAAAATGTTGTTGCCCACACTTGGGTTTGAACATAGATCGCGATTGAGCAAACACAGGCGATCCCATTATTGAATTAAATGGATCACGTGAGCATAGATGAAACAACTATATAGGAAGTTGCGTGACGTCAAACTGATCATTATAATTTAGTCTATCCTCTACAATTATTCGGATCACTATTTCTAGTCTATCCTCCAAAATTATTCGGATCATTATTTCTAGTCTATCCTCTACAATTATTCGGATCACTATTTCTAGTCTATCCTCTACAATTATTCGGATCACTATTTCTAGTCTATCCTCTGAAATTATTCGGATAACTATTTCTAGTCTATCCTCTACAATTATTCAGATCATTATTTCTAGTCTATTCTCTACAATTATTCGGATCAGCATTTTTATCCTATCATTATACGGACCGCTATTCTCTACTCTATGCACTATACTATTTCTCTTTTCGGATCAATATACGAATTACATTTCGAGAGAGTATTACCGAGCAAGTACAAAGGTTATTCGAAGGTGTCTGACACCAGTATTGTTCAACGGCGTTACTATTGTTGTATCTGCGATTACAAAGTCTCTACTACAACGTGCATTACAAAAGTGGCAACGTGTGTTCGTTGACATCACAAAATTTACCCCCTCCATAAAAAAATACCTGTATATTAATTTTCTAAGCGTACCTTAGATGTGTCGCAAGACCGAAAGTATGGGATACTCAGTGAGGATCGAACTCAACATTCAGTCGTAACTGTTTTAGAGAGACAAGCTTGTCAACTATTACACCACGCCGAGGTGCAAAAAATACCTGTATATAGTGCAACTGGTCACGGAAAATGCATAATTTTAACCTATTCAAAAAAAAAAAAAAATATATAGATTTTCCAAGCATTGCTTAGATGTGGGACAAGGCCGAATGTAGGGGTACCCAGTGAGAATCGATCTCATTACTCAGTCGTAATCGTTCTAGCGAGACAAACTTGCTAACCGTAACGCCACCTTGAGGTACACTGATTGTTAGTTTCTAATCGTAGCTTAGATATGGCACAAAACTGATGAATGGATGAACTATTGAGAATCGAACTCACTTTATAGTCGTAGCTGATCCAGCAAGAGAGGCTTGCTAACCATTAGACTATGCCGAGATGCCCATGTTATTTTCCAAGCGGAGCTTAGATGTGGCACAAGGCCGAATGAATGGGGTACCCATTAGTCAGTCGTAATTGTTCTAGCGAGACAATCTCGCTAAACATTACACCGAATCGAGGTGCCGTAAATAGTAATTTGATAAGCGTAGCTTTGATGTGGACAAGTCCGAAATTACGGGGCACACAGTGAGGATCGAACTCACTATTCAGTGGTAATTGTTCTATCGGCATAGGTTTCCTAACTATTACACCACCCCTAGGTGCTCAAATGATTTTCCAAAAGTAGTACAGAGGTGGCACAAGTCCAAAAAGAAGGGGCACCCAGTGAGGATCAAATTCACTACTCAGTCGTAATTGTTCTAGCGAAACAGGCTTGCCAATAAACGATTTTCTAAGCGTATCTTAGATGTGGCACAAGACCGAAAGTAAGGGGCACACAGTGAGGATCAATCACACTACTCAGTCGTAATTGTTCTAGCGAGACAAGCTTGATAATAAACGATTTTCTAAGCGTATTTTAGATGTGTCACAAGGCCGAAAGTAAGGGCCACCGAGGGAGGAACAAACTCACTACTCAGTCGTAATTCTTCTAGCAAGACCAGTTTGCTAATAAACGATTTTCTAAGCGTATTTTAGATGTAGCACAAGGCCAAAAGTAAGGGGCACCAAGTGAGGAACAAACTCACTACTCAGTCGTAATTCTTCTATCAAGACCAGTTTGCTAATAAACAATTTTCTAAGCGAATCTTAGATGTGGCACAAGGCCGAAAGTAAGGGGCACTCAGTGAGACTCAAACTCACTACTCAGTCGTAATTGTTCTAGCGAATTAAGCCCGCTAAAAAGGATTTTCAAGCCTATCTTAGATGTGTCACAAGGCCGAAAGTAAGGGGCACCCAGTGAGGATCAATCTCACTACTCAGTCGTAATTTCTCTCGCAAGACGTGCTTGCTGATAAACGATTTTGTAAGCGTAGCTTAGATGTGGCACATGGCCGAAAGTAAGGGGCACCTAGTGAGGATCGATCTCACTACTCAGTCGTAATTGTTCTCGTGAGACAAGCTTGCTGATAAACGCTTTCAAAGCGTATCTTAGATGTGGAACAGGGCCGAAAGTTCTAGGTTACATTACATTACGCCGACGTGCAAAAACATTACCTGTATATAGTGCAACTAGTCACTGAGAAGGCATAATTGTAATTTCTTTAAATTTTATGTGTATTCTGCGATTCTCAAGTTGTTTTGCGCTGACCCGATCATAAAGGTCGCCCTATACACGAGTATCAAATGTGTGACGAGAAACCACCAGCATCATGTCTTTGTTACGTAATGGTTATTGAAACTTTTATTGTTGTTGGTGTTTTATGAATTTTAAAATTAATACTTATGGAAATCGCATTATGTTTCAATTGCTAGTCATTGAACATAATATCTCGACGCCATTTTGGTTCTAAATATTGATAATAATTGCTGTCAATGCCTGAGAAATGTTTCAAAATAGGATGGAAAATACGATATCGAAATCTGAACAGGCATTGGACGAACGAAAAAGGCATCTCAAAAATTAAGGAAAGACCCGATAAAAAAAAACACAAAAAAACTAAAAAGCAGAAGAGTTAGAATCAGTGCTTTGTGATATCCATCTTTTTTATATGGCAGTTGGAAGAAGATAGCAAAATATAATCTACCAAATGCAGAAACGATGGCAAGATAAGTCTCTTCATGGTAAATAATCTTCCTGTACCAAACAAGATGATGTAGACAAACCTTGCAGTGTATAGTTAAAAGCTGAAACCGAAGGTTTTAGTTTTGCTGCACTGGACCAATGTTTGCTAACTAGAAATTACCAAGCACATATACTGAAGAACAGTTTTAACCTAAATGCAGGTTCTGTGGTATCCAGAAACAACTGACAATCTTGTATCAGGCTGCACGGTGTTAGCACCCACTGAATATTAAACTCGCTATGACAGGTTCAATAATTGCACTGGAAATTATGCAATTTTTAAGGGAAGGAAACTGCAAGAAACTGGTATGAACTTCACCCAACTTCGTTATAGAGATAGGGCCTGTAAGAATTTTATGGGACTTTTAAATGCACACAGACAGAACAATCAAAACTGATCGCACAGACATCGGGAACAAAGACCACAGGAACAAAATGTGCTTTCTTATTCACAGGGAAATTGTAAAATACATTTGAAGATCTTTAAAAGAAACTATGAAAATACAAGGATCTTGAAGTGGATATCTAACAAAATGTGCCACATGAGGACATGAATAATTCCAGTTGTTGTTAGAGAACCCGGATTGATTGAAAAATTGAAAGGATCCTTGGTAGACTATGCCTTGAAGAAATACAAAAAAAATGTACTCACAAGCACATGTGACATATCACGAAGAGCATTATCTATGTATTATCTGTATTACAGGAGGATATTATTATATATATATATATAACAGTGATTAGTGAAAATGTTATGAAAACATTTCTGGCCTTAGGTCACTGGTTGGGACCGGTAAGGAAAAACTGTGTGTGTGAATATATATATATATATATATATATATATATATATATATATATGTATATTGTGTATTTAGGCAGCAACCCATCATTCATGCATGTTTGATTAAAAAACGACAGACAAGATACTACGGTTAAGCATTTTATTGAATTTTTCTTGTGTTTGCACAAGAGATTTCTTTTTTTGACACAGAGTGTGTAGAAACTGTCCAAATGTTCTATAGTTCCGAGCGCAAATATCTTAATACACACGCACGCGCGCGCACACACACACACGCACACACACACACATATATATATATATATATATTCATTCAAGATTATAACATAATCACAAAAGAAATGGCAGTTTTATTTCAGCAGTACTTAACCAGTGATGGTATGGATTGCAAAATAAAGGGTTTTCTAAGTTAAAACCATTTATTTTGTTATCAACACCATCACTTGATAAGTCACCAATAGTGACGAAACAAAATTGCAACTTTTGTAGTAATGTTATATCAGGCATATGTTATAATTTTGAATAAATATTATTTGCTCTACTTGGTATTGACCACTCTTTTATCAATAGTGTTTTTGGTTATCGAAATTTTATTCCGTCTGGACCAACTTTGGTATATATATATATATATATATATATATATATATATATATATATATATATATATATGTTTCCGCCGTACCTCTTAAATAACAGAGGGTGTACTGCTAATTTTAGTGCTGATTGGTTCACTGTTCTGTCCGGTTTGCATCCGTTATTTCATCTTAAAATGCTGGAGGCACTTTCTATCGGGTCCTGCAAACCTTCCCTGTGTAATTAGCGTGAATGCTTGTTGGGGCTCGTTGTTATTTGTCTCTAGCAGTTCGGTTTTTTTTCTTGCCCCTTCTCCTTCTCATTACACATTTTCTGTTGTTTTTAATTTAAGTTAAAATCTCCCGTAGAGGCCTGAAGATCGGGAGCGAAACCACCTGCTTCGCTTTAACATGTCTTGTAATATTAAGCTACACACTTTTATTTCTATAATTAGATATTGTACTTTCAAAAATATTTTCAAATATATATATATATATATGCATGTGTGTGTGTGTATTACAGCATATAATTAATTCTTAGGAATTATTGAAACTTAAATGATTCTTATTTTTTTAAATGACCCCTTTCATTTATCGAAACTTGTGCCAACACTTGCCAATTCAACGTGGTGTAACGGTTAGAAAGTTTGAGTGGCTCGATCAATTACAACCATATATTGAATTTGATCAACACTGGGTGCCCCTTACTCTAACCATTATGCCATATGCCATATTGAAGCTACGCTTAGAAACACTCGATATGCCAACACTCACTCATGCACTGACAAATACACACAGCCATGTTAGCATACATACCTGCATTGACTAAGTCCATATATAAACTCTACTGTGTTTAGGGCGTTAAAGAATAGTGAAAGAGAGAGCGAGAGAGAGAGAGCGAAAGAAAGAAAGAAAGAAAGAAAGAAAGAAAGAAAGAGAGAAAGAAAGAGAAGAATTACCAGTTGAAACACGTCACGGTAGCAGTGGCAGCATTAGCAGCTAGGTTAAGTCATTGCAGCAGGAAAGTGAGTTGGTGGTGAGGAGCAATTGGAGGAGAGAGCATAGATGGTGCGGAGGAAGAAGGAAGAGAGAGGAGGGAGAAATGAAGAGAGATGGATTGACATACACACGCAGAGAAACGAGAGAGAAGCATGTGAAACAACGAGTGAAAGAGAGAGGGGTGAAAAGAGGGGTTGACGCTGAAAGAGTAAGAAGTTTAAGCGAAATGTATTGGTGTTGTTAAGAAGGAGGGAGACCAACGGGGAGACGAGGTGATGGTGACGAGCCATTAGCAATATCATCGTTATAAACAAGGGCGTCGTTGTTCATCAAAGTCTTTTCATTGTCGTCTCTGTAACAGGGTGAGACAGGGAGACAGAGAGAGACAAATCAGTGAGGCAGAGAGAAAAAGAGACAGAGAGACCTAGAAATAGAGAATAAGAGAGAGATACTGATAGAGAGACAGAGAAAGGGAGAATGTGTAACCAGAGAGAGTGAGAAGCAAAGAGAATGAGAGAGACCTAGAAATAGGTAAGGAGATAGATGTAGATTAAATATACAGAGAGACCTAGAAATAGAGAAAGACACACACACATATATATATATATATATATATATATATATATATATATATATATAGAAAGAGTGAGAAAGAGAAAAAACACGCACGCACACACAAAAGCACACACAAACAGATACATATATATATAAGAGTATGGGGGTATATAGCATAAATGTGGAGCAGAGAAAGAGATACCTATAGAGAAAGACTGTTATATATAGAGAGTAAGAAACACGCACACACACATACACAAGCACACATACACAAGCACACATACACACACACAAACACACACATATATATATATGTATATATACATATATATATATATATACATATACATGTATGTATGTATGTATAAATATATGTATGTATGTATATATATATATAGAGAGAGAGATAGATAGATAGATAGATAGATATATATATATATATAGATAGATAGATAGATAGATAGATAGATAGATAGATAGATAGATAGATACGCAGAGACCTAGAAATTTATTAAGACACTTATATAGAAAGAAAAAGAAACACACACACATGCTGGCACATACACACACATGTCTCTATCTATCTATCTATCTATCTATCTATATATATATATATATATATATATATATATATATATATATATATATACAGATATATATATAAATACATACATACATACATTAGAAAGAGGGAGAAAGAGAGACAAATTCAGAGAGTGAGAAAGAGAAAGAAAAGGGCTAGAGAGAATAACAGTGAGACATCGAAAGAGAGGTAGAGATAGCGAGAGGTATAAGATATATATACCGACAGAGAGAAGGAAACAGACACAATGTGTGAGAGGGAGAGTGTGAAACAAAGCGGGAGATGTAGAAATTGGGAAGAGAGATATATACAGAGGAACCTAGAAATATATATATATATATATATATATATATATATATATATATATATATATATATATATATATATATATATATATTAAGTGTGAGAGCTAGAAAGAGAGACAGAGAAACCTAAAAATAGAGAAAAGGAGAGCCAAACGGACAGAGAGAAAGAAACAGGCAGAATGTGTGGCAGAGACAGTTTGACACAAAAAGTGACTAAAAGAGAGAGACAGAGACAGAGAGAGACATAGAGAAAGAAATATGTATATATAATTAGAATGACACACACAGACATATATATATATATATATATATATATATATATATATATATATATATATATAATTATTTATTTAAAAATATGATACCAACACGCTACATAAGAGTTCTCATGTTTCAAATAAAGAGCCGAAAACTTCAATATAAATACTTGAATTAAATTGAATTAAAGTAGTAAGCTCTGTTCAAGCGAAATTTTTTTGGGAATCAAATTTCACTTGAAGATGGAAAAGAGCTTAGTACTTTAATTCAATTTAATTCAAATAATTATATTAAAGTTTTCGGCTCTTGTTTTGAAACATGAGAACTCTTATGTAGCGTGTTGGAATCATATTTTTAAATAAATAATTATATTTATGCTCTACTTTTGTATCGAGCACAATTTTTTAAAAATAATAACAAAAATACTAAAGAACTTTAGATTATTTGCCTAACGAGTTCTTCCCTATTTTCTATATATTTTTCATATATAATATATATATATATATATATATATATATATATATATATATATATATATATATATATATATATATTAATGTAAAACGGAACACTTTAAGGTTCCATTATAATAATCTATTTCACCCGAGCCCTTTTAAAGGACGCCGGATCATCAGATAGCACTTCCAAAAATGAAACGAAAAATGAAATGAAAATTGATGGGTAGTGTAAGTTTTTGTAATTTAACAGAGTGTAATAAGGTGTGGTTAGAGAGACATGGTAGAGTTTAGGGAGGGTTTAATTTAATATCTCTCTAAATCATACTTAGTATATATATTACTTACTATATATATATATATATATATATATATATATATATATATATATATATATAACAGTGATACATTGAAAGAGAGACAGAGAGACCTTGACATAGATTAAGATAGATATACACTGAGAGAGATAGAAAGAAAGAGACATCGCGAGAATCCTGTATGATGTTATTTCGATAGGTATAACAATATGTCTGTAAGGTAATGGTGAAAATGGCAGAATGGTATATATATATATATATATATATATATATATATATATATAGAGAGAGAGAGAGAGAGAGAGACGGAAAGAGAAAAAATATTGAAAAAATGACACAAGAGTGAAAAATGTAGCAGGGAGATAAACAAGTATAGAGAAGTAGAGACAGAAAAAGACAGAGAGATGGAGAGAGAAAGAGAGATAGATACAAACTGATAAATGGTGACCGAGAGACGTGCACAGAAATAGAGAGACTGAGAACGTTGTGGGGGAGGCACGGGCAGTAACAAAGAGAATGAGAGCGAGAGAAAGACGAAGAGTGTGGGAGAGACAGAGAGTGTGAGTTAGAGATAGAGACGAAATTAAAGAGAGAAATGAAACAGAGATAGAGAGACAGTAACAGAGAGAGAGGAGAACAGATGAAATTGAAAACAGAGGGAGAGAGAGAGAGAAAGAGAGAGAGAGAGAGAGGGGCAGAGAAAAAGAACGATTTATAGTTCTAGTCACCCGATACACAACAATTTCTCACGCATAGGGTACCGCTTTCTTTCGTTCTACGTCTCTCTTCTACACCAAACTGCCCCCCCCCTGTTCAAAAGTATCTTCATTATCATCAGCACTATCATACTGATTACACTGGAGCTAAAAACAAACAAACAAAAAAAAAAACCCACGAAAATAACAGGGACACGTACCAAATTGAACTCTGTATGCTGAACGCAAGTCGTGTTTGTTAGGGGCATATGCTATAATAACAATGGCAATCAGAGCGGGCGAAGCAGGAGGGCGACCATGAGAGTAGTGATAACCATGATGCTGATTTATTGTGATAAAAGATATGAATGGTTATGGTGATGGTAGCATTATTGGTAATCGGGGAAGCGATTTCAGCAGAAGTAACCGTTTTTAAGACACTGGTCACAGAATCTAGTCAGAGAAGAAATGAAAATGATGACAAAAAAAAAAAAAAATAGATGCTTAAACGACTGAAAAAAATGGGTGTTTTTTCGACGCGACTGTGTGAGCATACTGAGTGCGATCTCACTCTCTCACTTAAACCGCGCCTAATCTTTCTTTCTTACTCACCCTCGTTCTTTATGCTTTTTCTTTTCTTTCTTTCCATTCCAAAATTATCGCCATTATTTCAGTCAGGAATTATAGATGGGATCAGGAAGATTCTTTCACACTCATTGAAAGACAAACATAATATATATACATACAGACATATATACACAGACACGCACCCACACGCACGCACGCACGCGCACACACATACATATATGTGTATCCATGTGTGTGTATGGAGTGTTCAAAAAGGTCTACGAAAGAGGCTAAAATCAATGACAGAAAGGATAAGGTATTTCAAGTACCACTAAAACAAACAAATAATTTCTCGTCAACTCTATTTCTCCTTCTCTCTCTATTTCTCTTACTCTATCCCCGCCTCTCTCACTCCATATATATATATATATATATATATATATATATATATATATATATATATATATATATATATATATATAGCAAATAGTGCACACTTAGGAGTGGTAGAAATACTAAAGTACTGCTCGATCTTAAGTAACGGACCTACAATTGATACTACAAGTATCAAAAATATATTTGTTACTCGTCGTTTGGTACAGTGCGAACAAACTAATATATATATATATATATATATATATATATATATATATATATATATAAAGAGAGAGAGAAAGAGACAGAGAAAAAGACACAGAGAGAGAGAGGAAGAGACACAGACATAGATAGAGAGACCGATAATGACCAAATTGAGATAGACTAATATATATATATATATATATATATAGATAGATAGATAGATAGATAGATAATGAACTGACTGAGATACATACATAAGTACATACATAGAAACTGAGGGCGATATATATATATATATATATATATATATATATATATATATATAGAGAGAGAGAGAGAGAGGGAGGGAGCTATAGATAGAAAGAGACTGAAATAGATTAAAGTCTGAAAAAATAACTACTTATAATTTTGAAAATGAATCGTGTCGTAAATATATATATATATATATATATATATATATATATATATATATATATATATATATATATATAGATAGATAGATAGATAGATAGAAAGATAATGTTTATAGTGTCTATTGCATACGACATATCTACTGTCGCTTAACTTAGAAATAAGCAACACGATTTTGTACATTTATTATTCATATCGGTTTATATATACCTATATTTTATACACATATATAATATATAATATATACATATTGAAATATCCTTCTCTTTATCTCTCTCTCTCTCTCTCTCTCTATATATATATATATATATATATATATATATATATATATATATATATATAGATATATATCGTGCGCTGTCCATTTCTATAAATATATGCATATATTTATATATCTGAAACACAATTTGCATAATAGTATTGAGGCCTTGATTCTAGAAATTTCTCCCATTTCCGCCTTTCTCTCTCTCTCTCTTTCACGCACACGTACGTAAATATATATTTTTCTATTCGCCTAAGTGAAAAGTATATTTCTTTGTTTAGCAACTGTAGCAATTTCTATATAGGTTATTGCATTTGTTTCAATACAAATAAAAATTACAGGTGCTAATATATTCTAGTTATGTGTACATATTTACCTCTATTATGCTCGCGTATATATATACATATATATATATATATATATATATATATATATATATATATATATATATGTGTGTGTGTGTGTGTGTGTGTGTGTATAAATCTCATATTCAGTTCCTGGGAAATGATCTGCGTGACAGTCATACGTCAAATTCGACCGGAGAGGCGATTATATATATATATATATATATATATATATATATATATATAGATAGATAGATAGATAGATAGATAGATAGAGAGAGAGAGAGAGAGGGAGAGAGAGAGAGAGCAATAAGTTATATTCAGGCAAGACGTATTCATCCAAAGAAGATTGGTTAAAAAGAGCTGACAAGGTCTTTTTGTATAAATTTTTAGTGTATTTTTCGTATTTTCGAATAATGTATTGAGAATTGCCCTCGGAGTACTTGAAGAAATTCGAACATGTTATGCACAACTTTGAGTACAATAAAGACAGAACTTCTTTTTAATTCATACTTGTTATATATATATATATATATATATATATATATATATATATATATATATATATATATATATACATGGATTTTAATTTTCTTTAAGTGCATATGAGTCTGGTTAAAAAAAAAAGAATATTCCGAACACCGATGTATATACAATACACGTGCTTTTCTTCTCTTCCCGCTTCTTTTTTACCTTCTTAGAAACATTTTCTTTTCTTTGCCACTTCGTGCGTCTGTTTATTCATTTTTGAAAACAATTATAGAGCTTTCTTTATTTACTAAAATAGACAAAAATGTTAAAAAAAAACGTTAGTCGGTCATCTGATAGAAAATCTATCAATATAGAAAATTTTTACACGTATATCGAACTGTTTTTAATACCACTGTTTCATGGTCCGACTTAACTATGACCAATAAACTTTTATGTATTGTATATATATATATATATATATATATATATATATATATATATATATATATATATATATATATATACCCAAGTATATGATTGGTGTATATGGAATGAATTCCAATAACCAACAATTACTATTCTTAAAAGAGTGCTCAATACAAAGTAGAGCAGATATAATTATTTATTTAAAAAAAAATTTTTTCTTTAAATAAATAATTAAACATATATATATATATATATATATATATATATATATATATATATATAAAGGTTAATTATACGAGTTGAATCAAAACAGGAAACATTATTTTTAAAAATTGCTCAATATAAGTGAGATAAATTATGAGAAAAAATAGAATTAACATGTAGAGCTTTTAACCTTAAAAATCAGGTCAATTTAATTGCGCGACCCTGGTTTGGACCTGACGGTCTCTTCAGGCGATACTATTATATATATAGTTTGTGGCATGCTTCAATGTATATATATATATATATATATATATATATATATATATATATATATATATGAATATGAATATAAACATTTCTACTATTGAAATTGTGTACTTTACCTATAAATGAAGTATGCCATAAACTATATACAGGTAATAAAAATGCCATAAACTATATATATATATATATATATATATATATATATATATATACATTGGGGAAAATAAATATTCGTACACTTGAAAAATTGTATTTTTATAAATAAAAAGCCTTAAATAATACAAACCTCGGCATATTTTATGTATAAAGACACATACTATTAGAAAATAATACTAAACATAATTCTTATTCTAACAGAAATTGAGGCATTTTTAAAATTCTAACTGGTGAAAAATGTATGCGTACAAATCTATTATCAGAATAAAATAATCAATTATGCAAAAAGTATATTCTAGAATGTTCCAGTAATGTTATCAGTAATTATATTAACGCTATTCGTCATTATCAGAGCATTCTGCAATTTCTAATCTTACGAGAAGGTTCTAATAATGCCTAAATGTAAAGAATTGACTCTTTCACAAAAACAACACATTTTGTCTCTTTGGAAAGATGGGCACAGTTACAGAACGATTTCTAACAATCTGAATATTCCTTTTACTACAACTGCTTCGTTCATTGCAAGGTTTAAAACTCGTAACAGCGTCGAAAACAAAAGACGAACAAGTGCTCAGCGGAAGATTTCTCCAAGATCAGCAAGGATATTAGGACGCCAGATCCAACAAAATCCACAGGTTACCCGAGAAGAGCTGCAGGAACATCTGCGTGCATTAGGGATTAAAGTAACCAATCGTACAATAAGTAATGAACTACACAAAAACAGTCTGAAATCACGCATCCTAAGGAAGGCTCCACTCCTGTTGAAACGACACAGAGATGCTAGGCTAAAATTCGTTAGAGAGCATAAGGATAAAGAATATTCGTTTTAGGAAAAAGTACTATGGACAGATGAAACTAAAATAGAGTTGTTTGGTCATAATTATCGTAATCATGTGTGGAGGAAGGACGGTGAAGCCTACTTACCAAAAACACCTTGCCAACTGTAAAGTTTGTTGGTGGCAGTATCATGATCTGGGGCTGTTTTTTGGCAAAAGGTGTTGGCAGAATATGAATAATAGATGACAAGATGAATGCCGAAAGTTACCAGAAAATCCTGCAAGACAATTTAGTGAGTTCTGTTGAGAGTCTTCGGCTACCTCCTGATTGGGTTTTCCAAACAGATAATGATCCTAAGCATACGGCTAAATCTACCAGGAAATGGTTAGCTGAAAGTAACGTTGATGTCTTGCAATGGCCAAGTCAGTCCCCAGACTTGAACCCAATCGAGAATTTATGGCGATATTTGAAAATTCAAATTGGGAAAAGAGCACCAACAAATATCAAGAATTTGAAGACAATATGCCAAGAAGAATGAGACAAAATACCACTCAATGTATGCAAACCATTAGTTGAGACGTACAGGAATAGACCGGTAGCTGTTGAACTCAATAAAGGATATTCCACAATGTATTAAATTAAGTTAATATGCTTTTTTTGTTTTGTACGAATACTTTTTTCATCAGTTAAAATGAAAAATGCATTAATTTCTGTTAGAATAAGAATTAATTAATTTTATTAATATTTTTTAATAAAATGTATCGTTAGATATAAAATGTATCAAAATTTGTTTTAGTTAGGGCTTTTACATTTATAAAAATACAATTTTTCATGGGTACGAATATTTATTTCCCTCACTTTATATATATACGTATAAGCTTGATAATGGGGCGTTCTAAGCTTCGTATAGTTGTTTAATTTCGGGAGAAAAGACAAAATACTGTCCAACATTGGATATATTTTTTTATTATGCTGTTCCTTGATCTAAGTTTTCGGGTCAAGTAAGCCATATTTAAGTTGATCATGGAACAGCAATCTAAAAAAAGTTTTTGTTTCCATCTTCTGCCGAAATTAAAGCATTTATACGAAGCTGGGAACGGATCATGATCACACAGTATATTTTGGAATAATGATCTGCTGCATAAATACAATATATATATATATATATACATATATACATATATATATATATATATATATATATATATATATATATATATATATATATATATATATATCCCTTTTAAAGGACGCCGGATCATCAGATAGCAGTTCCAAAAGATCTTTTCTAAGTGCTATCTGATGATCCGTCGTCGTTTAAAAGGGCTGTGGCGTAATATATTATTATTATGGAACCTTAAAGTGGTCTGTTTTTCTTTAAAATATTAGCTCTGGATTTACATTGAACTCTCAGGATTTCATCCTCCTTGGAACTACCGATACGGATTACCACATTTTTCATAACATATATATATATATATATATATATATATATATATATATATATATATATATGCATGTTTCATTAAAAACGACATCAAAGGTACTACGCTTAAGCTTTTAGCCATTATCAATGATGATTCAATTTTTTAGCTTAATTGTGTGTGTGTGTGCATTATGTGTATGTCTTAGTGTGTATTAGGGATGTTTTAATTTCCGAATACGGTTAGCACATTGTGGCCTTGTTCGTAGTTAACATTGTTAAGAGTTGTTTTTTTTTTCTTTTTTATTATTATTACTTTTAATCTTTATTTTTACGGGTGGATGCACTTAATATATTTGTGTTTTCTACTAGTATATTTCTAATGGAGTCTGGTTAGTTTCTGTGTGTGTTTAAATGGGTTCTAATGGAGCTGTCATCAGATAGCTGTAACGTAAGACGTCTGGATAAGCATGTGGTTGTGTAACCGATTTAATTATTTATGGGTACGGTTTGACCAGGAACACAGTTCCTTAAGGGTCATTTGAAATGTTGGTTCTTTGAAATTTTAACTTAGTTTTTGTATTAAAGGTGTAGCCGAAAGAGTTCGGATATATAAAACATTTGGACAGTTTTTACACACTCTTTGTCCAGAAAAGAAAGCTCTCATTCGAACAAAAGAAAAATTAAATAAAAAGCTTAACTGTAGTAAGTTGTCTGTCTTTTTTAGTGAAACATTCATAAAAGAAGGATTGCTGCCTAAATATACAACTATGTATATATATATATATATATATATATATATATATATATATATATATATATATATATTATAAATTAATTGACTTAAAATATGTTTTTTTCGCTACACAGTTCTAATCCTGTTTCAAAAATGGAAGCTAAAAGCCCCGAATTTAATTTTGTAATTAAATTAAAGACATTAGTTCCATTTCATCCTCAAGGAATTTTAAAAAAATAAAAAATGTTTTTAATTGGATATAGCCATGTACACATATATGTGCACATAAACACATTTGATGTATATTGTATCAGTTTCTCGTTTATATATGAATATATATATAAATAT
>OZ010600.1:13379276-13391776 GCA_963932145.1 Acanthosepion lycidas | reverse complement strand
AAGATATATAAATATATGTTTCTATATCAATATATCAATGATATTATATCAATATCATATATATATATATATATATATATATATATATATATTTATAATTACATGAGTCATTCATGCAAAAAACAAATATATTCATGTAATTCATGTTATTGTAAATTGAACTGCACCAATAATCGATATATATATATATATATATATATATATATATATATATATATATATATATATATATATATAATGCTATATTAATCATCGATTTTCTTCAAGATTATGTTCTGGGGTTAAATATAAAGCAAAATTTATTGCAACTGAGATAAAATTTGCATTCCCTTGTGATAGTAATTTTTAAAAAACATCGTTATGAAGCACCGCCACACCTTGGTGGTGTTGATTGGCTTGTAACCTGTTATTATCTTGCTGTATACATTGACATGTCTATATTTTGGCACGAAATACATCCCTGGAGACGTCTAGTGACAATCTGTCCATAACGACAATGGTGGTCTGTTCGAAATTGTTTACAGCCTCGGAAGGTGAAAAGATAAAATTCCTTAACGTTCAAACAACAGTAATAACGGCTGGGAATCTATATTTAAATTTTCCCGCGTCATAGTCATCTTATAAATGTGGATGCCTTTCGAAATTTCAATCAATTGCATATAAATTTTCTATTATATATGAAAAGGGAGTTCTCTTTTCTATACTTAATAAACTGTTCCCTAAATATACTACATAGATATATAATATATGAAATTATATTTCATATTTTTTACATGAGAAATCCTTCAAAGAAAGATATATATAGGTCAATTTTTACAGGGTTAAACTTATATCAAAACAGACCGATATGACCTAAAGTGGGGGTTCTCTTTTCTATTACCAATTAATAAACTGATCCCTAAAAATAATACATTCACCCTTAATTGAAACAACCGGTTTAGTTTCCTTTCTTTCACTATACGGTCAGTTTTAGACCCACTGGAGTGACAATGTTTAATTTAATTTCTATTTTCTCGTCAGAATAGAAAGTATATATATATATATATATATATATATATATATATATATATATATATATATATATATATATATAATTCAAGGAATTGATAGTAAGTTAATGTCTCACTAAGTCTCGTTAGTGAAGTGTTTTCGCCATTAGTCACATTAACATTTATATTTACTTTTATAAATTGTTTCTATTTGACATAAAATATGTTCCTCTCTTTTCTCTCTCTCTGTATATATATATATATATATATATATATATATATATATATATATGTATGTATGTATTTGGATATTATAAATAATTTGAAATATAATCATTTCCACCTACCCAATAACTGCTATGATGAGACATTAAACATGAAGTGCCTCACCTTCCTACCCATAATGCAACATTAACCAGGAGAGATAAATAGTCGTACCACCACACAAAACACATGCCCTGAAGTTTATGATACGTTAAGAAAGTTTTTTATAATATATTTGTATGCATATATATATATATATATACACACACATACACACACACACACACACACACACACACACACACATATATATATATATATATATATATATATATATATATATATATATATATATATTTACATATGATATAATGGAATATACGTACACCTGTGTTCCCCCTCACTGGAATATGATTGGCTGGTGTCCGTCATAAATACCGACGGACGTGTAGGTACGAGAGAGTCAAGAGCCTTAGTCGGAGAGCTAAGTCTATAACGACGCCCATTGTGCTACGCCATTGATCTACACTTCTTACCTGCGACTACGACGTGTACCAGTCGATTACTGCTACCGTATTCTACTTGGTTATAGTAGCCAAAACCACTTAGCTACTTCGTTCAAATAGATTCCTTTCCGGGACATATCAATATATATATAATGGACTCTCCTACCGTGAACAATAATTGATGGTCAACAGTGAATGTCGCCTTTCGTTTTACTCTTATTCAAGCTCGCAGTGGCTATTGTGGAGAAAATCAGGTAAGGAAAAGACGTGTTTCATTTGTACGTTCTTAAGTGTGATATTAGCCCAGCCTTGCTGCGGGTGACAAAGCCACACTAACGGACGTAATTTGTTGAAGCTGGATTTTGATGGCGTCTCTGCTTCAAAGCTTGACGAAGCTCATCACGGTGCTTCAGTCTGCTGTCTTCAAAACACTTTAACAATGATTTCGGTTTGATACTTGGACTTCACAGGTTTTAAGATCAATGTTAAGACATTTCAAGTTATCTTGAAGTTTGTATTTGTAGTGTAAGAATGGACGTCCAACTGAACGCTGGGAGTTTGGTAGCTGTCCATACAGCACCTTTTGGGAAGCTTGTGCTCATCCTTTCTCACAACATGACCAAACCACTTAAGATGTATCTTTGTTAGAACGATTTCAATGCCTGTGACGTTGTTACATTGCTTCAGTATTGCATTATTCTTGACCTCGCCACCCGATTTTATCCCACATATGGCACGAAGACGGCGCATGTGAAAGGCGTCAAATTGATTTATGGGCTTGAGTTGTAGGTACCATAGAGAAAAACTGAGAGAACGACTGGCCTATATATATATATATATATATATATATATTTGTTTGAATAAAAACAGACCACTTTAAGGTTCCATGTAATAAATTATTTCACCACAGCTCTTTTAAAGGACTCTGGATCATTAGACTTTACTTCTAAAGGTTGAAATGAAAAATGAACAGAAATTCACACATTTTTGACGGGCCGTATTAAGCATATGTAAATTAACGAAGTGAGGAAGTGAGGGGGGAGAGAAGACATGAGTGAGTTAGATGTACCATTTCAATTCTTTATCCCTAACCCCACTTGGTGTGGGCCAGACATCGCTTAACTTAACGTATGTTATCTCTAGATATAGATGGGTAAGGGGTGAAGAAGAAAACCGACATAAAAAGAAGAAGATACAATAAAATAAAATAAATCATGATCATGAGAAAAGGTTTCACTCAATTTGTTGAACGCTGTTATTTCGCATTACTTTAAAGGGTATATTTAAGGGTTAAAGTTTGATATAAATCTAAATGTCTAAAAAATCTACGAATAATTTGATTTTATGTTTGTTGGAGTTTTGAGCTCTCCGGATATCATCCTCTTTGGGTTTACTCATACGGATTACCTAGTTTTGCATAAACTATATATATATATATATATATATATATATATATATATATATATATATATATATATATAATTAACATTATCAATTTAACATGATAAAGATATTATATTTTATGAATATGTCCTGAAGATGGTTTATTAGACCGAAACGTCCGACGTTGACATTATATTAACATTAAAACAGCATAATTGCATATAAGGATTTTTGTTTGTTTTTTCCGTATATTTTTCTTCATACTGTCGGATCTATATCCATATATTTGCTTACATATATATATATATATATATATATATATATATATATATATATATATATATAAAAGACATTTTTTATGTTTATACGTTCTTTTTATAGATACAAATATTTAAGTAAATGGTCTGTTTTATGATAAACAGTATTAACAACATTTAACGGCCTGAATGTCCGAGAAATTGTCATAGAAAAGATAAGCATAAAAATGTCTTAAAATAATTGTCCAACTTTGTCCATTTCATAATGTGTGACGTCATTAGTTTACATTTGGATACGCATCTTGCACATATGAATGTATGAGAGTAAATCATGGAAAATTGTAGTTTTAAAAACAGTAAAATCGACCTTGCCAACTGAACGCTCCTCTGTGGCGAAATCGGTAAAATTACGTCAGGCGATATGACGGTTCCGTATAGGATACAGGTTCGAATGCTGTCGGAGGACGCATATATTGTATGACAATTTCTCGGACATTCAGGCCGGTACGTATAGATACAAATATTTAAGTAAATAGTCTGTTTATAATCAAAATAGAAAATATGTGTCCTTTGACAGGAATCGAACCTGTATCCTATAACTCTATCGGTTAAGGTACGTCAGTTTATATTCTATAAAAATAACATATAAACATAAGAAAAAATCTCTTAAAAATAATTGTCGAACTTTCTCCATTTCATGATGTGATACATAAGTGTGTATAGTAAAATTTCCCAGAACAATTCCGTAGTTAAGACATATTGTTCCAAGAAATGACAATTGAAAAAAATCTTAGATTTGTGCCGACCTGTTCCGTCTTGTGAATTTATCAAGGCAAACAATGAAAGTAGGGTGACAAAACACGTTGGTATAAAATTAAAATTTCTGTCCAATTGTCATTTCTTATACCAATGTGTCTTATCCATAGAATTGATTGGGAAAATTGTTACAATATTGTTGACAAGGAAAGCAAAAAACTGACTCTTAGTATAAAGGAAGTTAACATTAGTCAGAAAGAGGCTTATGCAGGAGCGTTTCACTTTTGAATTTAATGTAACTATGGCAACAAAAATATTTCGGATTCATTTTTTGCCTTGATAAATTCGGAAGACGAAACGCGTCGCAAAAATCTAAGATTTTTTTTCCAGTCATTCTTGTACCAATAAGTATGTACGTTTACATAAATGTCTGTCTATCTAAGACATTTTGATAGTCAATTTATCAAATATTGGCGTAGGGAGAGTACTTTTCAGGAGACTTTTGGTCTATTATCGCAAAATGCTACTGAACATAAAGTGTAGGATCAGTTTTATGTTTTTCTTCCATTCTAAATAGACTCCCTGGTTGGACTAAAATCTCGGCGCAAGAAAAGAAATTTTAAAATACATTTCGACATTTTTTTTTTTTCAGATTTGGGGAAATAGATTTGGGCTGAGAAATTCTCACTCCCTCCTCAGATTAACCTTAGTTTAGCCTATCACAAAACCACATTTTTGAGGCATTCAGGGAGGCTCGAACTCACCTCACAGGATTAATGTTTTGCTAGAATACAGGAGGATTGAAACGTAATAAAATATGGAGTTAATTTTCTATAACCCTGTATATAGGTTGACTGGAAAGTAGCTCCCTATTTTACGTACGGTGTACTCTCCCTTCTTGTAAAAAATATATTTCGACGGGAGAGCCCATCATACATAAAATAGGGAGTTAATTTTCTATAACCCTGTATATAGGTTGATTGGAAAGTAGCTCCCTATTTTACGTACGGTGGACTCTCCCTTCTTGTAAAAATTATATTTAGACGGGAGAGCCCATCATACATAAAATAGGGAGTTAATTTTCTATAACCCTGTATATAGATTGATTGGAAAGTAGCTCCCTATTTTACGTACGGTAGACTCTCCCTTCTTGTAAAAATTATATTTAGATGGGAGAGCCCATCATACATAAAATAGGGAGTTAATTTTCTATAACCCTGTATATAGGTTGACTGGAAAGTAGCTCCCTATTTTACGTACGGTGGACTCTCCCTTCTTGTAAAAATTATATTTAGACGGGAGAGCCCATCACACATAAAATAAGGAAGTTACTGTTCAATTATCCAGCATATTGGTAGAGGAGGCACAGTAAATAATGGATAGCGGCTCGGATTGAGGAATCGGAGAGCCGAGTTCGAATTCCACTCGAATCCATTACATTCACTTACGTGGGAAAGGTATGAATCTCTCAGCTTCTCCCCCGCTAGCTAGTAAATAGCAGGACAGATCGGGTTCTATAGCATTAGATGGCAGATGGTCTATCACAGAAAGAAATGGCAACCTACTGTGGGAAAAAATCTGCCTCGTCAGTGATGTATCGAAAGATACATGATCGCCTAAACTTGTATCATGTATGGCACATAACTGACTTTGAGGGAGGCACGGTGGAGTAATGAATAACAGCTCGAATTGAGTTCGAATTCCAGTCGAAACTATTACAGTCACTTACGTGCTAATACCCTAGGGAATGGTATGAATCCTCAACTTCTCCCATCAGCTATGGATAAATAGTAGAACAGACCGAAAGAAATGGCAACCTACTGCAGGAAAAAATCTGCCTCGTCAGTCATGTATTAAAGGATAAATGATCGCCTAATCTTGTATCCAGGATGGCATATAACTGACTGGTTGTATATAGGTATCTATGCGCCAATATTTAATGTTCAGATACAAAAACTCTCTCTTATAGCAGTAAATTTATCTCAGAGAGTCTATGTCTTACGACATACCTGCTTCTCCACCTTGTGTTCTTTTTCTTCTTCTTCTTTTTTGTCTTCTTCTTCTTCTTCTTTTTCTCCTTTTTCGTCTTCTTCTTCTTTTCTCTTCTTCTTCTTTTTCGTCTTCTTCTTATCTTCTTCTTTTTCTCCTTTTCGTCTTCTTCTTCTTCTTTTCTTCTTTTTCTTCTTTTTCGTCTTCTTCTTTTCTTCTTCTTGTTCTCCTTTTTCGTCTTCTTCTTCTTTTGTTCTTCTTTTTTCTTCTTCCTCTTCTTTTGTTGTTGTTCTTCTTTTCTTCTTCTTTTTCGTCTTCTTCTTTTCTTCTTCTTTTTTGTCTTCTTCTTTTTCGCCTTCTTCATTTTCTTCTTTTCTTCTTCTTCTTCTTCTTCTTCTTTGTGCCGTGTCCCTTCAGCGATCGTGGCTCTCCACTTCCTCCTATTCCTTGTAGCTCTCAATATGTTTTGTCCTTTTGCAAATTTTCCCAAACCCTGTTCCGTAATCTATTTGCTTAAGCCCGCTATGTATGCCACGCGTTGCTTTCTCTTGACTCTTGTTCCCTCTATCCGCCTACTGAATATATTTTTCTACGTTAGTGTATTTCAGTTGGTTACTTGTTTGATATATTTATCGATCTTATATATAAAAAAAGAACTTTGTTTTTGTTTTAAAACTTTTCCTGCTATGGCCAAATGTTAAATTTCGATTTTGGTTAGGAGCCAATATTTCAATTATTATGTTTCATGTATACGATAGTAAAGAATTATGTTACATAATCTGCATGCACATTTAGCAGACATCAAATTCGTGACCTACTAAATTTTGCAGACAGTTGGTCATCAAAAGTGCTCACATCTATCATTTAACTTCATTTTAAGAAAATATTGAATGATAGTAGAAAGAAAGAAAAAAGGACTATCAATTATAAGAAAATAAAAAGAGAGGGACAAGAACTATCTATCTATCTATCTATCTATCTATCTATGTATCTATCTATACACACACACACGCACATATCTATGATCAGATAAAGAACAAATAGAAAACGTTTATCAGTCTAGCATGTTTCACTTTTATAAAAGCCTCAACAATAAATGAGATATGGAGAAAAGTAAAGAAGAAATTCTGGTATTTTTATCTTTGTGTTGTTTGATTTTCATTGGTTAATCAGGTTACACGTGATTTCGACTTCTTCAACAAACGTTAGTATAATTTATGACGTTCAGAGTTCAAAGAGAGACAATGCGTCCCTCCGAATCTCCAAGAAATCATATATATATATATATATATATATATATATATATATACCCACGTATACGATTGGTATATGCGGTATAAATTCCAATAACCAACAATTATTATTCTTAAAAGAGTGCTCAATACAGGGTAGAGCGAATATAATTATATATATATATATATATATATATATATATATATATATATATATATTAAGGCATGTGTTATGCAACTTAATATTCTTTTTTTCTGTTTTTTTCTTGCTTTTTTGCAAATTGTTTTTTTAATATTTGGGTCTAAGTTGTTGAAATAAGACCCTAGTCCATGTTTTTTGAAGCCACCCGAATTAAAAAAAAAAAATAAAAGCCATAATAGATAAAATATAATTTAATACTGGCAGAAACATCTTCAACATATTTGATAGCTAATAAATACCAAACTACTCATTAATAACGAACTAATCCAACAACATTATCTAAATACCAAAAATATTATCTATATAACTAAAATAATACATAATCTATTTAACAGTCATCATAACGATTGACTATAACGGAAACTGAGGTTGTTTCAATTAATTTGCACAAGGGTGTATATTTTCAGATTTACGGAGAGAACTGGGGTCTGTCAGAATCAAATCGGTGCGTGATACAAACTTGTTAACCCACACGTTAAATTAACCGGTCCTATCAATGTGCATATCGATTCAGCTGTTCATGAAGTCGGTGTTCTCTGTAAATCGTGGCGAGGCGGCGTAGACAAAAGAGAAAACTGCATACATCGATATATTAATGCGTTCGCACTGACTTTTTTTACGCGTTTGTGGCAGCGAACTGCTCGGATGACTTTCCGCGTCGAGATCATGGTCACGCATGAATGGTACGTGCGCAGGTTGTTCTGCAAAGGACGATGATCTTCTATTGGACAGTTAAGAGTAGCAAGATAAAGAAATATCCTGTTATTGAAAAAAAGGAAAAAAAAAAAAAAGAGAATAACTAAAAAATATACGTTGATTTCTTCTATCAAAATCTAGTCCTGGGTATGACGATAAACTATATCGGAAATCGAGGACAATATTTGTGAGATTGGGGTTTGATGAACGTGGAACTACCCCTTGATTCCTGCTGTTCATATGTCCACACTGACCTTGGGTGGTAGTACGTATTAGGACCCCAGCTATGTATGTATAAAAATCATTTTTATAGCATAAATACCAACAATACATATTTATATATAAAATATACCAAAATATTTATAGTAAAGTTTTCAACAATACATATTTATAGTAGAATTGTTAACAATACATTTTATAGTGAGATGACCAGCAATATATTTCCTGTAGTTGAAGACATACTATTATGTTCAAAATATATATATTTGGATCCATAAAATTATATTCAAAAGTGTTTAATATGCCGATAAACAAACCAAACATACAAAAAGAAATCATCTACCATGTATTCAATTGTGTAAGTAGAATAAGATATTATATTTTTATTATTTTAAAGATACCCACCAAAATTATATTTTGGTATTAAATGACCCATAATGAATTGATATGCCGTTAAACAAACGAATCGATCAATCTATCTAAATCTTGTGACCACAACCAACATAAAAGGCAGACAAGAAAGACCAGAGCGTAGAATCTGCTGCGAATGGGTGTCGTTAGTGTTCTATGTGTTTTCTCGAGCAATAGCCACATCAGCATCTGGCGACGTGTCCGAAGTGTGTAACGTGTCGTGACTTACTTTAACGTTGCTGAAGGCAATTACTTAAATACGACCAAAATTTGTTTTGATTCTATCGTTTTTGTTAACTTGCCCGTCTTTATTCAAACGAATATATATATATATATATATATATATATATATATATACACATGCACAGACATACACACACACACACATATATATATATATATATATATATATATATTTATATATATATATATATGTGTATGTATATTATTTTATATGCGCGGTACTTTTGGAAACCGATCAATATCAGTGATGACCGCAGAAACGTGAAACCCAGGGTCATAAACTCATATCCATACAACCTATCACACACACACACACACACACACACACACACACACACATATATATATATATATATATATATATATATATATATAGAATGAAGAATGCGCAGGACATCCGTTTCGTCCTATCTGGGGCTCATCAGCAGTGCGCATCCCTACTGAGAATCGATATAACGCAAGCGCCATACCAACTGTACCACAGTGACGAAGAAGACACAAACTGGACTCGATATAGCGCCCCCACTCACTCAGTTCTGGCGCTTCTAGGCTCGATGAATTACTATATATAATTACTCCTCATATTTCTTCATTTTATACCCTTGCTTGACCTAGTGAGAATGGCTATGGTTTAAAAAGAA
This sequence comes from Acanthosepion lycidas, assembly GCA_963932145.1. Lineage (NCBI taxonomy): Eukaryota > Metazoa > Mollusca > Cephalopoda > Sepiida > Sepiidae > Acanthosepion > Acanthosepion lycidas. The sequence goes on along the minus strand of OZ010600.1, from coordinate 13,381,988 downwards.
GACGTGGCTCTTGGGGCACTCTTCCGTGGGGTTTCATATACTTAGAAGAGTATTTCTACGGAACTGAATGAGTAGCGGCGCTATATCAAGTCAAGTCAGTTTCTTCTTCGTCACCGGTGGTAGAGTTGGTATGACGTTTGCGTTGTGTATATTAAGTGTGATATAATTTTAAAATAATTTTTGATGTATTTTCTTGATAAATTAAAACTATTTTGTAATTTCAGTCTGATGAGGCAGATATTAAAAAACTTCAATCTTGCGAACAGAACGCACCGTAGAGTAATGGATAGCGGCTTGGATTGAGGAATTGAAGTTTAAAGGCAGTAAATTCGACCTTGGCCAAATCGGTAACAGCACGTCAGGCTATATGATACAGGTTCGATTCCTGTCGGAAGACGCATAATTTCTATGACAATTTCTCCGACATTCAGGCCGGTAAATGTTGTTTAATGCAGTTTATTATAAACAGAACATTTACTTAAATATTTGTTTCTATATAAACAATGTATAAACATAAAAATGTTTTAAAAGAATTGTCGGACTTTGTCCATTTCATAATATATATATATATATATATATATATATATATATATAGATAGATAGATAGTGGGTGACTCGTATGTATAGATGATTGAGAAATAATTATATATACGGGAACATAAATCAACTTGAATATTCTGAGATATACGTTAACTAATTTACTGTCTAAAATATATATATATATATATATATATATATATATATGTAGTAGGAATATGGAAATGGATATGTTTGTTTTGCATATACAAGCATTTGTTGATATACACACACTCCGACACACACACACACACACACACACACACATATATATATATATATATATATATATATATATATATATATATATATATATATATATATATATATAATTTACCAGAAATAATTGGTTTAAAAATGACAATTGGCAATGAAAGCGAAATTTTTGTAGATATAGTTACATCAAATCCAAAATTTAAAAAAGGGAAGATAACATATATATATATATATATATATATATATATATATATATGAATCCACATATACGTTAAAATTTCCATTTATCTGCCGTGCGCCGATATCTTACGATAAGATCTCTGACTGATTTCGATCCCGCCTTGAGGTAATGGGATGTCTAGGCACACTGATGAGTTGTGATACATCGAAACAGGCTTGTATAGATGTGACTATATATATATATATATATATATATATATATATATATATATATATATATATATATATATATATATGTATGAGGGGTACGTCAGGCTATATGACGGTTCCATATAGGATACACATTCGATTCCTGTCGGAGGACGAATATTTTCTATGCAATATTCCTCTGATATTTAGGCCAGTTTTATGTTGTTTAATATTATTTATTATAAACAAAGCATTTACTTAAATATTTGTATCTATAAAAAGAATGTATAAACATAAAAATATTTTAATATATATATATATGTGTGTGTGTCTGTGCGTGTGTGTATGTATGCATGCGAAGTGTACATCTGTTTTTGATTTTGTCGAATTCACAGTATAGTATGGTTAGTTGAGCACTGTCTGTGAGAAACAGAGCACTATGATGCAATTCACACCCACGACCCCAGAAATTAGGAAATGGTATGATGTATGTCTTGGCATTAGCGCCGGAAGCTCCAATAAAAACATTTCAGAGAGTTTGCGTGTCAATCTTAGGCGAGTGCAGAGGTTTCGGAAAGCGTTGGATGATATATCCAGTAAAAATCATGGTGTTTGTAGAGAATACTAGCGATAGCGACATTATGTTTACGTTCATCTTCTCACAGAGTCTCAGACTCAACAAGGAGGTCTACATCAAACATTTTCAGGAGGTAGTGCTGCCCTGGGCTAAGAGAGTAGCTTCTGGAAGACCGTATGTCAGGCAATAGGGATCTGAACCATGCCACACGAGCAGGAGAACACGGTCATGTCTGTCAGACGATTTCTACGACGGCCTCACTCTTTATGTCTGGCCACCTAACATCTCAGATTGCAACTCCCTTGATTATTATGTGCGGGACTCAGTGAGCGAGAAAAACAACAAAAATCCTTGTAACACCAGAGATACACTGAAGGCAAGGATTGGTGCTGCATTCACGATCTTAAAGAAGGAGAACGTCCAGAAGAGTTGCAGGAGATTCCGAAGTCGCCTGGAGGTCGCTGTTGAAGCCAATGGCGATCTTAGTAAATAAATTTACTCTAAGGGATTTCGAGATATTTTTGTGTAATTTTGGTAAATATAGCTGTTAAGAGGAGATATCAATTGCGCACTTTAGATAACAATTTATCCATCGCAACTGATCTCTCTCTCTCTCTCTCTCTCTCTCTCTATATATATATATATATATATATATATATATATATATATATATAGTCCTAATGAATCATGCATTTACTATTTACATTTTTCGGACTCATCTTTGTTGCCATATTTATCACAACGTTTCGGCCATTGTACGCTCCGGTCTTCGGGTGGTTGTAATGTCAAACTGAACCCTTTATATCGTACGCTGTAGTAGACTGTTCTAGTCCCACGTGCCATAATATGCGCGGTACTTAGTGAAAAGTACTTAATATCTGTTGCAGAGGTAACATATTCATTTGTATGGATATCAGATTGTAAACCTAGGTTTCACGCTTTTGCGATCATCAGACAAAATCATTTGTTTGTCT
>OZ010600.1:13371776-13374276 GCA_963932145.1 Acanthosepion lycidas | reverse complement strand
AAATAAGCCGCGTTAAGAAGAGTTGAGAAGAATCAGCGTTAGCTCTTAGCGGCGGGCTAAGTTCTTAGTGCTAGTCGAACTCTCTGCTTTCGGGCAGAGAGGATTACTGACGAAGCCATGCCAAAGTGCATAGTCTCGACGGGCTCTACGGTGGATTTTTGTCCACGCTTACGGGCACGGAAAAGCCGCGTTAAACGGGCCTTGTGCTATATAGTCTCGTCTGGGGAGGCAGCCAGACCCGACCTCATCATTACGGGTTCTACGGTGGATTTTTGTCCGCGCTTACGGGCTCGGAAAAGCCACGTTAAACGGGCCTTGTGCTATATAGTCTCGTCTGGGGAGGCAGCGAGACCCGACCTCATCATTACGGGCTCTACGGTGAATTTTTGTCCACGCTTACGGGCTCTGAAAAGCCACGTTAAACGGGCCTTGTGCTATATAGTCTCGTCTGGGGAGGCAGCGAGACCCGACCTCATCATTACGGGCTCTACGGTGAATTTTTGTCCACGCTTACGGGCTCGGAAAAGCCACGTTAAACGGGCCTTGTGCTATATAGTCTCATCTGGGGAGGCAGCTAGACCCGACCTCATCATTACGGGCTCTACGGTGAATTTTTGTCCACGCTTACGGGCTCGGAAAAGCCACGTTAAACGGGCCTTGTGCTATATAGTCTCGTCTGGGGAGGCAGCCAGACCCGACCTCATCATTACGGGCTCTACGGTGATTTTTTGTCCACGCTTACGGGCTCGGAAAAGCCACGTTAAACGGGCCTTGTGCTATATAGTCTCGTCTGGGGAGGCAGCCAGACCCGACCTCATCATTACGGGCTCTACGGTGAATTTTTGTCCACGCTTACGGGCTCGGAAAAGTCACGTTAAACGGGCCTTGTGCTATATAGTCTCGTCTGGGGAGGCAGCCAGACCCGACCTCATCATTACGGGCTCTACGGTGAATTTTTGTCCACGCTTACGGGCTCGGAAAAGCCACGTTAAACGTGCCTTGTGCTATATAGTCTCGTCTGGGGAGGCAGCCAGACCCGACCTCATCATTACGGGCTCTACGGTGGATTTTTGTCCACGCTTACGGGCTCTGAAAAGCCACGTTAAACGTGCCTTGTGCTATATAGTCTCGTCTGGGGTGGCAGCCAGACCCGACCTCATCATTACGGGCTCTACGGTGAATTTTTGTCCACGCTTACGGGCTCGGAAAAGCCACGTTAAACGGGCCTTGTGCTATATCCCGCTCTGCGGAGTGATCGGGTAATTACCAAGTTTGCATTAAGGTAATTTGCTAAGTTTACCATCATGTATTAAACCTTCTATTTCACTCACTCATCTCGAAAACACAAGATACAACACCATGAGATCCCGTGCGAAACTCACCATGACCGATTTGTCTGGAAGGACACTTCCCGATGTCGTCAGTTTTGAGGGGACGATCCCAGGGTGCGGAACCTTTAGGAAGTGCTTGAAAACCCTACCACGAGTTGACCCAAGCATTGTCAGTAAAATTTGGTAAACGTAAACCTTAGGGACCGTCGTTTGCTGAGCTGGTACAAAGTCACAAGTCATCGTGACCGAGGGTTTGAGTGTGCTGGCCTTGTTTAGATTCTTGATGACGCTAGATACCATGCACTCTCCCAGAAACTGTAACTGCACTAGGTATTGGCTAGCCGCCCTACTAGACGAGTATCCTCGTTTTTAAGTAATACACATATTTATGTCTTTGTTGTTTCCGTTCCTTATATTATGGCCACTACTGTATATATCCTATTTACATCATTTGGAATATTGTCCTCAGCCTTGTTGCCATATTTATCACAATGTTTCGACCGTTGTACGCACCAGCCTTCTTCAGGTGATTGGAATGTCAAACTGAACCCTCTATTTCGCTCGCTGGGGTGGACTGTTCTAGTTCCACGTGCCATGTCTAATGGATGTCAGTAATCAGCTATCTCCTGTTAATTCCCCTCTGCAAGTTCTCCAGCACGTTAACTGATAACTGATATCCCCAAAAGTTTTCGTCGTTTGAAATAGATCTATCCGCCATATGAGGTAATTTTGAATTTTGTTGTGTAATACTATATATATATATATATATATATATATATATATATATATATATATATATATATATATATATATTCCTTTCTCTGTCTCTTATTTATTTCTACTGAAAACGTAATTCAATTCCCTCCGGCCTGACATCAACTTCCACCGCGTCACCGGCCAACCGGCTTTGTTAATCTTCTCAACCCTTCATTCGTCAACTGATTTTATAAATAGATTTTGCATTTTAATCTGCTTGTCAAAATATTCAATCATTCCGCTTCTCTAGAACAAAATCATTTCTCTCTCATCTACTTGCACATTTTTGTTTTCTGTTTCAATCCCAGATCATTCCATTGTCAAAATTCTCCTCTTCCGATCCACCTTGAATCGCTCTTCCTACGCAGTTAACGTCTTTTCCAGAAAGGCTATGACAATTTCGAACGGCAGGT
>OZ010600.1:13211776-13364276 GCA_963932145.1 Acanthosepion lycidas | reverse complement strand
TGTTTTTTTCATTTTGTGTGGGCGCGAGTGCCAAGTCGTATGCATGCGCTTGCCAGTGTACACATATATGTACGGGCGTATGTGTAGAATATCGTGATCTCCCTCTTCATCTCCATCACCACTGCCATTTTTTTAACCGGGTATTGAACTCAGACTTTTTGGGTCTTGTCACTGGATCTATCTATCCAACGCCTTTCTCCACTGCGCCATGTCTCCTTGAGGATATCTGTGTATGAATTTCTGGGTATTATAAACCTAATCTATTCACCACATGTTTCTGACCAGTGCTCATATTGCAATTTACTAACATCATGTTCATTTTTGACGTTGGGAGTCATGGTTCTCAACATATTGTTTTTCTTTATTATCTGTGAATTGATATGAATTCTTTGATACATAATGGGTGGTTTCTTTTCCCTGGCTTCTTCCCAAGGCTATAGTGTCGAAACTACCCGTGGCCGGACATTTGGCCGACGGACATTTGGCCGACGGACATTTGGCCGACGGACATTTATGAGGTTGAATAATTACCACTGAATTTCAAATGATTAAACTGCTAAATCTAAATTTAAAGTCAAAAGTTTTCTTATTTCAATATTTTTTTTATCTTTTATCCACTGGGCCATATGGATAAACGCATAAGAATTTTTGAGACTTAGAAATTTAATCCCTCAGTAGAAGATTTTTTTTTAACAGAGCTCATATTATAATTTTGTTGTGCCTATTATTTTTTCTCTAGTATTACTGGTTCCTATATTGTATTTATGTTTAACTCTATGGACGAATTAAATGGTTCAGTTCGAAATTCCAATCACCTGAAGAAGGATGGTGCATATAACGGCCGAAACGTGTGGTATATGGCAACGAAGGTGAGGACATCATTCCGAACAATGTAAATAATGTAAATAATTACAATACTTCCTCTCAGAAATATAGGCAGATCCTGAAGAAGCCCGGAGCGCACTATGGGCGTGAATATGACAAGGAAGATGAAGACAATAGTCTGGAAAATGTAAATAGTGTAAAACGGAAATATAGGCAGATAATATTTCTCATGGAAATGTTCTAGATTGAATACTTCCGATGAATTTGAACGTTAAAACCCCTATGTAGAGCATCCAGAATATATTCGAGTTCTTTCTAAAGTACATGGATACACAAGTTCGTTAATGGCGTGGAAATGGCATTCATGAAAATTACACAGCATTTTGCTTTCTTTCAGCGCTTCTATGACAAAAATATCATCAGATAAAATCCAGAAAATCCTTCTTATTTAGCGGGGGAAAAATCTTTAATTATAGAGAATGCAGGTTTCTTGGAAAGAAATGTGCTAATTGAGTCGCCAATTGAAGTTTAAAAGCATGAAATCAAGTGTCATGCTGCAAGGAAAGGCGAATCGGATTTGGAATTGCGTTTACTCTCAACTTTTTATTACAGAAAACAAGCAAAATCAATCTCTCTTAATTATAACTTTAAATTAGGGGTTAGCATAATTTTTATTTTCTAGTTTAAAAATATTCTTACGAAATTTTCTGAATGCCGTATATTAGCAACTATCGTAAGCGAAGATTAGAATTCTTTAGAAGGAACGGCATCTGTAAGGATTATTTTTGTGCAAGTAAGGAGTTGTATATGACCACAACCAATGTCATAAACCAACATCAAGCATACACGCGTGTAACACACACACACACACACACACACACACACACACACACACACACACACACACACAAAATCCCTACCGCTACCAAAACGTAACTAATAACTGATACATCAAAATACAGCGATAATGAACACGCAGACACCCCTAGCCTGGATGAATGGATTTCTCTGTAACCTTGGAAACGTGAATTATGATTTTTGCTGTGTCTTTAAAACCCAGTAATTTTAAAAGTTACTCCAAAATTCGCTTGAGGATGAAATGGAACTAATGTCTTTATTTTAATTACAAAATTAAATTCGGAGCTTTCAGCTTCCACTTTTGAAACATGGTTAGATCTGTGTAGCGAAAAACCATATTTTATATCAATTAATTTATAATATTAATGCTCTGTAAATGTACATTGAGCACTATTTTGTAAAAATAAAATATCTATAAGAACACCGGATTATATATCTTACTATTCTTTCTTTTTATTTATATATACATACATACATACATACATACATACATACATATATATATATATATATATAAAGAAAAATATACGGAAAAAACAAACAAAAATCCTTATATGCAATTATGCTGTTTTAATGTTAATATAATGTCAACGTCGGACGTTTCGGTCTAATAAACCATCTTCAGGACATATTCATAAAATATAATTAACATTATCAATTCAACATGACAAATAATTGATAATGTTAATTATATTTTATGAATATGTCCTGAAGATGACCCTCACAGAACGTATTGAAGACAGGATGAAAAGAGGTAAACGGATGCTAACATACCTAACGGGCTTGTGTAGATAGATGTTAAAAGAGTACTTGGATGTTTAGAAACAAGTCACACATTACGTTGAGCTATAAAGGATAAGGGATTGTGGGAAGCCTATATTTTGAAGAAAATGGCGCATAAAAGATGACTAGTCATAGGTTTTCTTTATGTACTGAATTATTTAATAATTTCTTTTTCATAATATCGTCCATATAAGGGTCTGCAATATAATACATCACGATCAGGCATCTCGGATTCAGTCTGTTCCACCGACAGAATATGGCATTCCTGTGTCTTTACTATTAGGTTGGTGCAAAAATAATGACGTAATAATGTCGTTTTTATGACAACTGTTCAAATGAGCTTTGCTCCTTATTACTACCTAGTGCCACCACTACATGAATTTCACTGTGCCGTACCCCAACCCTTTTTCTTCTCAGAATCCAACTTACACATTTATAAATGTGCCGTTTGTTTTTGTATCGAGTGCCTTTGCCATATCTGGTCTGGTGCCAGCACTGTGCATCTAGAGATCCTTGACAAAATATAGAGAACGGTTTACAATAATTTAATAATTGAAATAATAATTTAAATAAATAATATAATAATTTAATCGGCCCTGAGCAGCCATTTCATTACCAATCACGTTCTCACAACGTGACATGGTTTCCGCCTGTCTGTTCTACAATTATTTTCATGGTAACTCCTCGGGCAAGAGTTTTTTCCTGGTTTCTCGACTTCATGAATTTAAGCGTCTTACTAGATTGTCAATTAGGTCTCACGGTTTCACTGCTGAACTATCTAGATGCAACCGCCACTTCTTTTCTTTTCTCGCATTTCCCAACTTTGTAACTCTCTTCCGTTTTCTTACAGCTATGATAACTACAATTTAAAAAAAAAAGAAAAGAAAATACAATGTCAATCGCCATCTTCTGTTCCTTTTTGCCCCTTTCTCTAACCTCCCCATTTTCCATCTTCTCATTCTCATACTATATTGTTTTTGTTATATAGAATGATAGGTTTTGTGTTCGTTTTCCCATATATTTTTATTACGTATTTTTGAGGCAATCATGTATTCAGATTTTTTTTCGCCTTTTAATGATAAACACAAAGTCTCGTCGTTGTATCATTAAAATGTTTTTTTAATAGAGTCTAGTTTTCAATGTTAACCTTTTTCTTCTCCAAAAATTTTCGCTTTCTTGTATTTCTGTGGCTGAAAAGTCTTTATTTTCTTTTTAAATCTTTATCTTCTAGTCTGTCTACCAGTTGTTACGTCTACTGCAAGGAAGGTTATTTCATTGTGCTATGCGCCAAATCTGTTTTCTTATCAGAATCCATTTTACACATTTATAAATGTGCCGTTCCGTTGTGTATCGAATACTGTTGCCATATCTGGTCTGGTGCCAGTACTGTGCATCTAGAGATCCTTGACAAAATCTACAGAACGATCTGCAATAATTTAATAATTTAAAAATTTAAATAATTTTTTAAATAAATAATATAATAATTTAATCGACCCTGAGATGGCATCTCGTTAACAATCACGTTCTCACAACGTGACATGGTTTCCCTGTATCTGTTCGATAATTATTTTCATGGTGACTCCTCGGACGAGCGTTTTTTTCCTGGTGACTCGACTACATGAATTTAAGCGTGCTACTCGATTGTCAATTAGGTCTCACTGCTGAACTACCTAAATGCAAACGCCACTTCTCCTCTAACCATTTCTTTTCTTATATCTCCCACCATGAAACTCCCTTTCTATTTCTTGCTTCCCTGATAACTACAGTCTTCAAAAATTTCAGTGTGACATCAATTTTTTGGTATGGTATATTTATTTGAGCCATGGTAATGGATAGCGATTCAGAGCTCGTTTTCCAGTCGAGTTCATTACATTTAAATTTTGGATATATATGAATCGATCCTTTCCTCCACCCACGTATATGTAAATAGGAGGACAGACAGGGTCCTATAGGCTAGATTGGTAACCAGCTGAGGAGAAGGAAAGCACTGAAACTGGATTTCTATGAGGCTGTCTTGCTCTTGAAATACCACTGTAGCTATGGCTGCTATAGATGAGGTATAGCGACGACCCTTTATTCCGGTTTACCTTCATTTTCTGTACCATGTCGCGTTCTAATGGCAATTTCGCCTTGTTTGGGATGAAACGATATTAAAAAAATATGAAAATAAACCAACTGTAGAGTTAAACGATTAAATCCTATAGAAGATAGTGTTTCAGAAAGATAATTTTCGATGTTAAATTTTCCCTGTTTTTTCGGTTGCAATGAGGACTAGATTATTATTTTTTTTATTATAATTACGATTTAATTCACCAAATAAAAATAAAACTCATGCTGTAAATTACACACTTGAGCCTTGTTGAAGGGACAGGGTTTTAGAAAGATGGTGAACAAAATGTTTCGAAAGAGGCATTTCTCTAAAACATGTACCGATACTCCTGGTTTCCAAAAATTATGGATTATTGATTTAATAAATTAAAATTAAATTTCCCAAATGAAAATGGATTCATAGCTTTAATAGAAGAAAAAAGAAACAGTCTTATTGGAAAACCGTGTAACTTCCAGGATTCGAACTCACTTGATGTACGCTGTTTCAGCAAAACAGTAATAATTTTCCCTTAGACAAATGAAGACTTCCTTAACAAACGGATTCAATGATTTTCCTCAATCTTTTACCCGTCATGATTAACAAATCTAACTTCATAGATTAAAAACAAAACAAAAAAAAATAAAGTTGCTTCTTAGATAACCTGTTGTGCAGGACAACCATGCTTTGTATGTTACTGAAAATCAATTGCAAAACCTTTTTGTTGAATTCAGAATCACGTCACGGTTTCTAAGTGTATTGACGTTGGCCATGTTACAGATGAACAATCACATTAATAATCTAAATATGTAATAAGATCTTCTTGTACTTTTCTAACAAACGGATTTGATCTATAAAACTACACTGATGATAGTTTAAATATGCACAAGGATTTTTATATAGACTTTCATATATATATATATATATATATATATATATATATATGAAGAAAAATAGGAAAGAACACTTTACGTAAATAATCAGGGGTTCTTTAATGGTTTTGTTTTTATTAAAAAAAAACAAAAAAACAGTGCTCCTTTCTTTTGACCTCTTTCCGAAGGTGATTGATATGTGGATACAAATTAATTCTTATGCCCCTTATCAAAATGGTCGCCCCAGTAATTAATTTTGCGAATGAACATGCTCATAAAGATCCGTAAATTTCAAGATTGGTTATTCTTAAATTTTCGCTTGAGGATATAACAGGGCTTGATGCTTTAATTCAGTTTAATTTTAACAATTATATTGAGGTTTTCAGCTCTTGTTTTGAAACATGAGAACTCTTATGTAGCGAATGAATCATATTTTTTAAAAAAATAATTATATATATATATATATATATATATATATATATATGGATATTGCGTATGAGTGATGATTGCGTTGGAACATGAAAGACTGTCGCCGATCTGTGTTGAACTCAATGTCCACTCTTATATTTATAAAAGCTCTTTCCCTGTTATTGAATACTTTAACATAAAAATATAGAATACCTTGAAAGTATATTTTTATCAAACAAACACACACACACATACATATATATATATATATATATATATATATATATATATATATATATATATATTAGAGTGTGCAGCTTATACATTATATCTTAAAGAAGAAATTTATACAAAGAATTAATTATCATTATTATAATGTGAAAAATGGCGAAATCACTTCGCTAGTAAGACTTAAGAGATATTAATTTACTAGCAATTCCATCAATATATTTAGACATGTTTCTGGTGTAATATCTTTATATATATAAATATATATATATATATATATATATATATATATATATGAAGACAAATATACGGAAAAAACTGAGCATTTTAACTATAAATAAAGTGGGGTGCATAAGGTCAGAAATTAAACCATAACTTTAGGAAAAGAGATAAAGATTTTATGTAAGCCGAAAAGCTTAGATAAGATTGGGAAATATGTATCAATATGGTGGTTTTCTTTCGTCTTTTAATGATAATGTTATTAAGCTTATCAGACTATATGAAAGAAATTTGCATAAAATAGACAAAACTTGTCTATATTATTGAATAAAACATGCTTCAATGAAAAAATGCTCCCTAAATACACACACACACACACACAATATATATATATATATATATGTATATATATATATATATATATATATATAAGTTAAGTTATAAGGAACTTGGTAAACCGAATTGGTAAATCCAAAGAGGATGAAATCCTGAGAGCTCAATGTTAGGACAGAGCTAATATGTAATGAAAAACAAATCACTTTACTGTACCATTACGATAATTTATTTCACCTAAATCCTTTTTTAAGGATTCAGGATCATCAGGTAAATCTTCCAACTGGTTGTTGGAAGATTTACCTGATGATCCTGAATCCTTAAAAAAGGATTTAGGTGAAATAAATTATCGTAATGGTACATTAAAATGATTTGTTTTTCATTACATTTTATATACATATATATATATATATATATATATATATATATATATATATATATATATATATATGTAAGCAAATATATGGATATAGATCCGACAGTATGAAGAAAAATATACAGAAAAAACAAACAAAAAATCCTTATATGCAATTATGCTGTTTTAATGTTATTATAATGTCAACGTCGGACGTTTCGGTCTAATAAACCATCTTCAGGACATATTCATAAAATATAATTAACATTATCAATTCAACATGACAAAGACGATGGACATAAGAACAAGACTTATCCAAACAGATAACTGAAAGTTTTATATGATCAGCGTTCCGTTTAAACATGGTCATGTTGTCGTCACGTGGGCGACGCTGTGAAATATATATATATATATAAAGATGAATTTTATTAAGGAAAAGGTAATGATTTTATTTTGCAACGTGTATTCATAAGCAGAAATAAATATATATATATAGGTTTTCAAAATGTTTAAATTTAAGAAAAATATTCGGAAGGCTAAATTTGAAAGTCACACCAAACTATTGAGATTGCTAAGTGATGTAAATACTAATAAACGAACGTGGATAAATGTTTTTTTTGTTTTATATATATATATATATATATATATATATATATATATATATATAAATTTTACCCCCCACCATCCATACACACACACTCATATACACCATCCATACACGCACACAGACACACACACACATATATATATACCTATATATATATATATATATATATATATATATATATATACACATATATATATATATATATATATATATATATATATATATATATATATATATGACATCATATATTATGAAATGGATTAAGTCCGACAATTATTTAATATATTTTTTGTTTAGTCGTTATTTTTATAGATACAAATATTATGAACGAAAGGTATATGAAATAATTGTCGGTCTTAGTCCATTTCATAATATATAATGTCATTTCTTTCCGTTATTATAGGCTTCAAGCAGATATGATCGTTCGAGAAAAATCATGGGAAATTTGTAGTTTAAAAACAGTAATTTAAACTTGTTGACCAGACCCTTCTCCTGTATTTAAATGGTACAGCCGTGAGGCTAACTGATGTTTCCGTGTAGGATACAGGAGCGATTCCTCTCGAACAAATATTTACTTTGCGTTTTCTCGGACATTCAGGCTGGTAAATGTTGTTAATAATCTATATTATAAACAGAGCATTTACTTTAAAAAAATATCTATAAAAATAACGTATAAACAAAAAATATATTAAATGTATATGTATATGTATATATTCATTGTATGGATATGAGTTTGTGAACTTGAGTTTCACGCTTTTGCGATCATCAGACAAACTGGTTTATTGTTTAAAATTGGATCTACTTATGCTTGTTTGACTATGTTTGGTGGGCGGAGGGGGATTTACATCTATGTTTGGAGTGACACTCTCATATAAATCGATACACAAGCATAAAGGTATACGCATTTTAGTTCAATCAAACGAATCTATATAACCAATCCGAGGCTAAGCGCAGATACTCATCCATGCGTTCAGGCATACATACATAGACATTTATATTATATTTCGGTGACGGGACCGTAACTTTTATTATCTGTAGCGATGTTCATTTGAACAAGTGTCGGTTAGAGGTGTTCTTAAACCTTTTCCGATCAAACCCCGTAGGCCTTAAGACAAACTAATACTGTGTAACCCGGATATAAGAGAGTTGTCGGGACCGGAGAAGACGTCTTTTATATCCGGGTTTCTCTTATATCCACGTTTGGTCTGTTTTGTTTAGTTAAGTATGGCTCTAATTTGGGACCAGAGAAAATCTCTCTTATTTCCGGGTTTATCTTATATCCGGGTCTCTTATATCCGGGTTACACTGTATCCATAAATTAAATATGATAATTGTATCACTGATATTGAACGCTTTTCACTAAGTACTGCGTATATAAAATAATGTACACACACACACACACACACACACATATATATATATATATATATATATATATATATATATATATATATATATATATATATGAGAGACTGATCAAAAGGATTGGTTCTTGTGCTATCAAAATGAAATTAAAACAGTTACAGTGAGAGAGGCCAGTTGCATAAAACATCTGGTACCAGTATAAATCTCACTTTATTCAACAGCGGAAATGGCGTGTTGAATATACATAATACTTTTTTTTAAATAGAATTTCATCCACGTCCAACTTCTGATAAGATTACTACTATTTAGACACCACAAAATCTACATCTTAAACAAACATGAAAAGAATTCAACAACACTAACAACAAAAGCCCCTAGAAAATAGCTAAAGAAGTGTCCAAAAGCGCTTAGAATAATAGACAATACGAACAAATGTTATATTTCCTTACTCCCCTCAAACGAAAAAAATGTAATAATATTAGAAAAACTCAATAAAAATTCATTAAATTTTTTTCTTGTTATTTTCAACGAAATATATATATATATATATATATATATATATATATAGAGAGAGAGAGAGAGAGAGAGAGAGAGATAAACTGTTTCGCTGTATCACAGATCTTAATTGTGGGTAGACGTCTGATTGCTTCAAGCGGGGATCGAACCTCGACCGATTTGGAATCAGTCAGAGATCCTTCCTCAAAGGCATCGGCGCACGACCGAGAGAAAGGAAAATTTTCGCGCCATTGGCTAAGAGAACTCAATTCTTACTTGAAAAGTAATGCATTCATAGCAGTAGCAGCCACTATATATATATATATATATATGGAGAAAGGGGAGTGGGATATAAAAACGTAAGTAATGTTGATAATTTTGGTACGCTGAAAATTTATCTTTTAAATTTAATTTTTTTCCTTGGTGTGTCTGGGTATGTAGACTAGGGAATTTCATTTAGTTTCCTTATATTTTTGTTTTTTCTTTTATTATTAATCAACCTATTGTGATAATAGAATATCTGCCAAGAAAGGCGAAATCTTGTAAAAATTTAATAAAATTTTACCCAGGGTAATCCACCATAGAAAACACATTTAATACACTTTCGCCGTAGTTAATTGCTTTTACTTTTAATTATTATTTTTAAATCAGTGTTATAGTACTATTCATTACAGTGAGAAACAAATTCATTAAATGTGTTGTTTTTTAAATGATCTCTTTTTTGTACTTTTGTTTACATTTCTCAAGGTTTCTCCTCTGTATTACTTTGGGCAATCATTACGGTGTAAATACCTCCTTCAAGTTTTATTATGCTGTTTTGTATTAATGCTTTTACTCTCTTAGAAGTAGTTCTTACAAACTGTACATTAACGTAGATAAATTATTATCAATTGGAGTTTGTAGGTAGAATATTATATTAAATAGATTTACCTGAATCCTCCAATCTTCTTTTTGAAAAATCTTACGAGCGTTCTGTTTTACGGTGAATATGAAATAATTTGGTTATTGGAGAGGCTTAAATTTATTTCTAATGTATTCCACCTCATTATATTAATATAGAAGGATACGATTGGCAGAATTTTTAAATAGAATCCTATAATTATTCCGAGTTTTATTTTGATTCTCTGGTGGGAATAGAAATTTATGAGGGCATTCTTATTTGTTGATTTGTGATGTAAATTTAACTTATTTGATTATCAGTACGATGTGACGTAATATCTCGGAAAGGCAATATGTCTGTTTCTGTTTCGTAAGTGAATTCTAATCGTATATTCCACTTTGTTTAATTTATCTTTGTTTAAAAATTGTATTAAACTAGAACCTAATGAAGTGTCGTTGTGGAGAATCGCAGGATGGCTCAGGCCGATGTGATTTATTATCAGTCGCCATTTTCTCACCAGATTGCATGCGACAGGTTGTCACATGTCCTTAACAGATGGGAGTAATCTCTATCTTCATGTCTTTTGCGAGGGTGGGCTGAAATGTTCATAGGCTGACTATGAAGGAAATCATGCTAGAGCAGTGACATCTTGCATGCATTAATTTCAACTCTTTATATTAATAACTGCATTGTATCTTTCCATGTATTAGGGTAGGCTGAAAAGTTCATAGGCTGACTATGAAGGAAATGATGCTAGAGCAGTGACATCTTGCATGCATTAATTTCAACTCTTCATGTTAATAACTGCATTTTATCTTTCCAGGTGTGAGGGTGGGCTGAAAGATTCATAAGCTGTGGTATACGTTAATTTCAACTCTTCTTAAACTACAATGTTTATTTCCAGGTACGAGGTTGGGCTGAAAAGTTCATAAGCTGACTATGAAGGGTGATGCTAGAGCTGTGCCATCCTGGATGTATTAGTTTGAACTTATTAATAACAGCATTGTTTCTTTCCATTTATGAGGGTGGGATGAAAAGCTCATTGGCTGACGTTGAAGGAGTGATGCTAGAGCTGTAACATCTTGCGAGTATTAATTTCAACTCTTCATATTAAAAACTGCATTGTTTCTTTCCAGGTACGAGAATGCGATGAAAGGTTCATGACTATGTAAGTGTGATGCTTGAGCAAGGAAATCTTTTAAGCATTCATTTCAACTCTTATTAATAACTGCATTATTGGTGTCCAGGTAAACTAGCATCTGGCTTTAGACTGTTCATCCTATTGGTCCAAATAGTTATCAAAGGAAGGTAATACATCATCGTCACTGTGATACTGGCTTCGAGTCAAGTATTTTTTCCTGTTGGGGAACAGATAATAGTAGCAGCAGGAGAATAGAAAAGGTGCTCACCCAGTTCAAAGACTCAGTCACCAACCTTAGCCATTAAAACAAATCATTGTCCTGGTAAAACAAAACATCTTTCATCAGTTTTATGCTTTCTTTTTTTCTGGCCGCTTTTGTCTTGATAACCTTAGTAAATTAGCATATTTTCTCCATTGAGATTTTGTCCCTTTTAAAGATACTCAGTAAACACAATGCTTTTAGCATCCCAGAGAACTGAGGCCATGACCTTCTCTGCTCATGAAACGACCTTGACCTTATTTTAGGACGGTTCAGATGGGTTTTTTTTCCACTATGGATTGTCTATTTGTCTCTAACTCAAAGTGATTAACGCAATATATCCTAGGTAAGAAATTTTACCATTAATTGTTTAGTAAATTCACAGGAAAGCTACATTTCGGCGGTGGAAAAGTGACAGAAGCCGAGATGCCAGATCAGGACCAATAACATTGAGGATTATTCTTTGAATTTTATAATGAAAAATCAGTGAAATAGTGTATGCATTCATTTCAACTCTTCTTGTCACTAACTTCATTGTTTCTTTTCTGGTAAACTTACATCTGATTGCTCGAAGGAGACTCTTCGTCATATTGGCAAAAAAATCAATGAATAATGTCATTATCACTGCAATTTCTGTCTCTCTCTCAAGACCTTTTTCAATTTGGGGAACAGATGATACACAAATCAAGAGAATATTTGGGTGTACAACAAGTTTAGTGACACAGACACGCACAAAAGCCATTTTAAACCAAGTACGTGTGTGCAGGAGCATGTGTCGATGAAACAAGACCCTTTTCGTCATGTTTCCTTGATGTTTGACCTTGATAGTTTTTCGTAAATACGTCAGCAACTTGTACTCTCCATTGATAGTATGCCCCTTTTGAAGATAGTCAATAAATACAATGCCTTTGCATCCCAGAAAACTGGAACCATCACTTTCTCTGTAGAGGAAACGGCTTTGGCTTTTTTCGGAGTAGAGAGGGATTTCTACTGCATGGGTTGTCTCTGCCTATGAACTTTTCAGCCCACCCTCGTACCTAGAAAGAAACAATGCAGTTATTAATAAGACGAGTTGAAATTTATGCATGCAAGATTTCACAGCTCTACTATCACTCCTTGATAGTCAGCCTATGAACTTTTCAGCCCACTCTCGTACCCGAAAAGAAACAATGCGGTTGTTAATAAGAATATTTGAAATTAATGCATGTAAGATTTCACAGTTCTAGCATCACTCCTTCATAGTCAGCCCATTAACTTTTCAGCCCACCCTCGTACCTAGAAAGAAACATTGCTGTTATTAATAAGAAGATTTGAAATTTATGCATGCAAGATTTCACACCTCCAGTATCACCCCTTCATTGTCAGCCTATGAACGTTTCAGCCTACTCTCGTATCCGGAGAGAAACAATGCGGTTGTTAATAAGAATAGTTGATATTAATACATGCAAGATCTCACAGCTCTAGTATCACTCCTTCATAGTCAGCTTATGAACGTTTCAGCTCACCCACGTTAAAAACTCATTTTGTGTCTTTCCTGAAATGCGATTAACTCAGCGGGAGTTTGAACTCATTTCAGCCATTCTATCCTCAGTTTCCCACAGGTTCTTTAAATGTTTGTTGAAACTGCATCAAATCTCGTTACATCAATAAGCTTTTCATATATCTTGTGTTATCTAAAAACCTATTTGGCAGCAGGACCGTCGTCTGTACATCGCTTTCTAAATTTTCTTGGGCTGAAATTAGCACGTTTAATGGGTTTCTTAACTTTAAATATATTCCCACGTCAATTCTATCTAAAAGAATCGAAACTAAAACTTCCGACAAAAACATAAAACATTTAATAAAGCATAAAACATTTAATAAATCATAAAACAATTAATAAAGCATAAAACATTTAATAAAACATAAAACATTTATAAAACATATAACATTTAATAAAGCATAAAACATTTAATAAAGGATAAAAAATTCAATAAAACAAAACATTTAATGAAACGTATAACATTTAATAAAGCATAAAACATTTAATAAAGCATAAAACATACAATAAAACATAAAACATTTAATAAAACATAATATTTAATAAAGCATAAAACATATAATAAAGCATATGACATTTAATAAAACAGATAACATTTAATAAAACAACAGATAAAGCTGTTAAAATAACTGATTTATGATAGTTTCTACCGGAATAAACTGGGCATTTATGTTTTCTTAGATATATCAAATCTCAGCAGTGACCAAGCAGGAAAAGTTGAGGACAGATTTTTTTTATTGTTAAATATTATGCATTTTAAAATATCTCAGTCATCTAAATTGGCAATGAAGTTTTGACTCGTGTAACCAGTGTAGCAGGGACGGCTGACGTAATTTAATAACTTGTATGCAAGAGAAATTGCTACTCAAATGTAAAATTATTAAATTACATGATCCATCAGTCAACAAGGAAAGTAAAAAAACTTAAACGTAGTACCGTGTCAGTCGTTTTTAACTTGTATAAATAAAGGATTATTGCCCAAATACAAAATTATATATATATATATATATATATATATATATATATATATATATATATATATATATATTTCAATAAAGGTGCAATTAATTTACAAATTTATGAATTATTCATACATAAAACAAATAGAAAGTTTAATGATTTAAATGGCAAGAAATCCATCTTCGCGAACAATTCAAATAATATACAAAAACCCCGAACCTGTTTATGAATGAAAAGATCCTGTTTTATAAATTTCAGTTGCATTAGGTCTTTTTATTTTGCAAGCTTTCGTCTGTTCCTACAGACATCCTCAGGTATGAAATAGATTGTGTTCTTGTTTATACTCTCAGTAATAAGTGGACAAACGAAAACAAGGTTGTAATCCGAAAAATGCTATGAGAAATGTGTGTTATTGTTTTGGAACGTGCAGTCGCAACGCTGAGTTTGAATTTAAATTTTAAGGTTAAAGTTCTGCGTTTATGTACAAATGTAGTGATAAGAGAATTCTTTTTTACTGGTAAATTTTCCGTCAAAGTGGCATGAACTATATTGTTCAATAATTACAGTAATGTCGTACTTATTATCCGAAAGTTGCACTTGGATCAGTTATTTTAATTTCAATAAAGGTGCAATTAATTTACAAATTCATGAATTATTCATACATAAAACAAATACAAAGGTTAATGGCAAGAAATCCATCTTCGCGAACAATTCAAATAATATACAAAAACCCCGAACCTGTTTATGAATGAAAAGATCCTGTTTTATAAATTTCAGTTGCATTAGGTCTTTTTATTTTACAAGCTTTCGTCTGTTTCTACAGACATCCTCAGGTATGAAATAGATTGTGTTCTTGTTTTTACTATTGCAACTGAAATTTACAAAACAGGATCTTTTCATTCATAAACAGGTTCGGGGTTTTTGTATATTATAGTATATTTGAAATGTTCGCGAAGATGGATTTCTCGATGAAGCCACTAATGCTCAACGGGTTATCCATCACCCCCGTTCAATTAAATTCATGTTGATTAGGACAATTGGCATAGAACTATTTATAGAATAGGGACAAGGAAGCTACGTGACGGCGATGGGAAAGAGACTGAAGTTGAGATGCCAGGGCAGGACCAAGAATATTGCTGATTTTTCTTTGTATTTTATCAAGTATCTCTAATTATATAGCAAATGCACCAGATAAGATATACCAGCATATCGAGTGTATGGGCAAATGTTAGGTTTATTAATGTGAGATCTACGCTAAATAGAAAATTAAACTCAATAGGTGGGGGTGGGGAAGTTATTTTTTTTTTGCATGATTAGACAGGTCATTCTTAACAATTAAGGAAAACATGTAAGCAGCAATTGTATTCTGATTGTAGACAAATATGTCATGTTCAGTTTTTCAAAGGACGCTGAATACACGGGAAGGGGGATAATCAGACGTAAATTTAATTTCAACAGAGAATTTTTTTTTAATTTTGAGATCAGGATGCTTCTTAAAGGGAGCTGTCGATAAATTAAAAATGTGTAACATCCCTACAAGGTATAAATAATACTAACTGGACGGCAATACATAACAATACTAAATCTGAATAAACAAAATAAATAATTACTTGTAGGGGTGGACCACTATTTACTTGTAAATTTTGCCCATATAAATGAAATTACCTTATTTTTTTTTTTTTTTTAATAACTATATTGTGATTAAAAAATGAACCGTGTCGGCAATTTACAGTTAATTCACTCCTTTAGTTTAGCAGAGATTTTTGTCAGCAAACTTGAAAACTTCTAATTTTTTCATGTAAGCATAAGAAACAATGTTCATTTAAAGATTTACAGATCCTATCTGTTTTAGTATTTTCCATTTTACTCTTGGGGTTTTTCTTAACTTCTTTAAGCGACGTCATATTTTTGTAAGTATTATTGGAGAAAGATAATATATGTTGATACCACCAAGTTTTAATAGAAATCTGGGTACTCTCATAATAAATTTTTTAACTGTTGGATTTTCACTAGTGGAAATAGTGCTTAAGTCTGTTTGACATCGGTTTTTGCAATGGACATTCGTTAGAATTTCTACCGTTACACTTGCTGGGATTATCGGCGTTTGTTGCTTTGGAAAGGCTATCATATCTTATACTCATATTTTTGTATTGATTTATGTTTTTTTAATAATTTTTTTCCCGATTCTCCGTACAGCTATAGCATAGTTTTAGTGTATTGCTGTAAAAAAAAAAATATTGAGTGTATTATTTCTGGGAAAGTTTTTATCAATTAAGTGGAGGAACTTCTGCCCTAACTAAGTACTAAGCATTTAGTTAAATGAGGGGATGATTTTTTGCTTCTTTTCTTGTTTTTATGATCATTTTTATGTTTTACATTTTTGATGTCAGTGCATTTATAGCCATTATTTTTAATGCAGTGCTGTAAATTTTACTATGCTTGTAAAAGACATCTTCACTAGAAGAGTTATTTCTAATCCTATGTTCCTGAGAAGAGGATATGTGTTTGATTACGGGTGGAGGGTGGTTAGAATTTGGGTGGATGTATATTGGATTGCCATTCGTTCTACTATCAACGAACTGACTGCGACGCGTTCCGTGATTTCCTCCGCTATGTTCCCTGGGGTGGTGTCTACGCTTCCCGTCCAAGAATGTGCTTCTGAGGTCTCATCCTGGGTTAAAGCTGGGATCGACGCTTTCATCCCCTCAAGGAAATATAGGTTCAAGTCGCGCTCTTCCCCCTGGTTCTCCGCTGCTTGCTCAGCCGCCATTGCCCATAGGAACCACTTCTTTCACTTATTCCGTAGCGACATGTCTGACTGCAATAGACGTCTCTTTGCCTCCGCCCGTAACGATTGTAAGCGTGTCCTCAACGATGCTAAGTCAATATATGCGGATCGGAAGAAGGAGCGTATTGCATCTCGCAAATTTGGCTCCAAAGATTATTGGTGTCTCTGCAAGAGCGTATTGAACAATTGCAAACCCTCTATATCTCCTTTGTTCAACCAGTTCGAAGTCCTGACCTCCTCTGCTGACAAGGCTAAATGCTTTGCTCGGAAATTTTCATTCATCTCGACGCGCGACTCTTCCGGTGTACCCATACACGACTTCCCTCTTATTACTGAGGTCCTATTGAGTGGGTTACACATAACCCCGTCTTTGGTATTGGGCGTTATCTCCAATTTAGACCCCAACAAGGCTAGTGAGTGGTGGTGATGGGATACCAGCTATTGTCTTGAAGAAATGCGCGCCTGAATTAGCGGCCACCTTTTCTAAACTATACAACTACTGCCTCAATGAATCTTGTTTTCCTGACTTCTGGAAGTCCTCTTCGATTGTTCCTGTCTTCAAGAACTCTGGCGACCCCTCTGACCCTTCTAACTACCGTCCTATCAGTCTGCTACCCCTCTTCGGCAAATTCTTCGAAGCCCTAATCAATACCGAGGTGGTTAACCATCTCACATCCCATGATCTGCTCTCAGACAAGAAATATGGCTTCCGCTTTGCCCGATCTACAGCTGATGTGCTTACGGCCATCACTGAAACTGTCTTCCGAGATCTTCAAAATAAAGGGGAAGCTCGTGCCGTGACCCTAGACATCTCCAAAGCATTTGATAGGGTTTGGCATGCCTGTCTTCTTCGCAAGCTCCAGGGTTATGGCATTACGGGTCGATTGTTTGACATAATACAATCATTCCTGTCAAACCGTGAATTGAAGGTCGTTCTCAACGGATTCTCCTCCAGTTCATATCCCACGAACGCAGGGGTTCCTCAAGGCTCCATCCTAGGCCCAACTCTATACCTTATCTACATAAATGACCTTCCTGACGCCATAAATTCCCAAGTTGGCATCTACGCGGATGACACCACAATTTATTCCTGCCTCAAAAACAAATCTAGTGTCACTGACAAAACTAACCTGGCTGTGCGTCTCGAAAAGGACCTCCAATCGGTTGTGAACTGGAGCAGGAATTGGCTAGTCAACTTTAATGCCTTAAAAAACAAAACTGCTCTCTATTAATCACCACATAGATCCTTCCCTTCCCTCCATTAGAATGTCTGACGCTCAACTTCTCGAGATCACCTCTGCGGCTGCTCGATCTCACGTTGACGGCTGACTCGAGATGAAACAAATACATTGAGTCAATTGCTTCGTCCACCGCAGGGAAAGTTGGTTCCGTGTGCTGCGCCAGGAAATTTTTCTCCTCGGAATCGATCCTCCAGATCTACAAATCAACAATTCGCCCTTGCATGGAGTATTGCTGCTATGTATGTTCTGGAGCCCCTTCTGTTTGCCTCGGGGTTCTTGATAGGCTCCAGAGACAGATATGCATATAATTGACCCTGCTCTGCTCTGGCATCTCGTCTACAGTCACTTTCTCACAGACGCGCCGTCGCCTCTCTCTGTCTGTTTTACAAATACTTTCATAGCAATTGCTCCAAGGAGCTGTATTCGCTGGTTCCCAGACTTCATGAGTTCAAGCACCCTACGAGGCTGGCATCCCGCTCTCACCCCTTCACTGTCGAAACTCCTAAATGTAGCCGTCTCTTCTACTCCAATAGCTTCATGTCTCGCACCTCTCGCCTGTGGAACTCCCTTCCCTATCCCAGTTTCCCTGAGAGCTATAATCTTCAGCTATTCAAATGTAATGTCAATCGACATCTCCGGTTGCCTTGATCTATCCACTACCATTCTCCTCATCCTTTCCTCTATCACTCGTATCTGATCTTGCTTCAAATTTTCTGTAACCTCTTGCGTCCTAGTGGCTTCCCACCTTGCTTGGGGTGAAACGCTTAAAAAAATAAAAGAAAAAAAGTCTAATGTACCATCAAGGAAATCTATTTTTTTTTTAAATTAGTGTTGATCGTAACTTTAAGGTGAAGACTTTTAAATTCTCTATGAATAAATTTTCAGATTTTGTCAGCTATAATTACTGTGAAAATTTTCATCATCACAATGAAATCATCTCTATATATCCTTATATTATCAATGTTGATATCATCGTAGGCAGTAAGATTATATAAGATAAATAAATCAACAAGGTCGGAAGACACAGCAGAATCTAACGATATCATGGAATTATCAAATTGATCAAAAATAATGTTCTTAATCCACTCTTCTTTGTTATGGATGAGAACAGATCTTTTGCAGTTAATAATAATCTCAAGCTTCTCGCTGGAAAGATCCTAATACTCCTTTGCAAATTCCAAAGCTAAAAGAAAAAGATCTCTGGAAATAGATGGGTAAAAATCCTAGATATCAAATTGAATAAATGAACACATTCTTTTATCGCTTATACCATTGAACCAATTTGAGATACTGGGAATTAATCCATCTTAAAAGTCGAAAGCGCCTTCTCATCAGCTGGTTGAAACTATCAAGGATCAGCTTGCTAATCCTTCCAATTTCAGGCCTGGTAGGGTTGATAATTCTAGTGGGAAGATTAATCTCAAAATCAGGTTTATGGTCCTTGATCATGACATAGGATTCTCTAGTGAAGATTTTGTTAATTCAGTAGCTGATTTTAGTTTAGTCAGAATTTTTCTTGTTGCATTAATTTTGTCAAGTAAATTAATGATATTATTATCTATTTTTCTATAATTTTTAGTTATTTTTCTTTTAAATTAAAATATAATCCTTAGAATTAAAGTTGAAAAAAAAAAAAAACCTTGTCGGACGAATGAATATCCTATACAAAACAGTCCAAGTAGCCCTGAAAATGATTTTTATGTTTATAAAAAGACATACGACTAATGATTTCTTAATAAATCATTTTCAAAAGCATATAATCGTTCGATGAATGGTTCGGTTTTTTGCAAACCATAAAAATCCGGTTCTTTCGAAAAATCGTTTACACGAAGGAAGAAAATAGGTTTACCATCTTATCCGTCTTAGTAAATCCTCAGTTTTCAGAAATAGTTTTCCAAAATAATCCCGTTTCTTTATATTGGGAATATTCTTAAGAAGGACTTCAGAATTTTTTTTTCTTTCATGTTAATATAAATAAATATAAGTGTAGAGAGTGCTCTAACTTGAAGGGGGCAAAATATCCAAATGTGATAAAGACCAGATGAAGTAAAATTCCGCTGTTCATATATATATATATATATATATATATATATATATATATATATATATATATATATATATATATATCTATATATATCTTCTGCGTGTATTGTGTAGACGCATAAAATTGTTACAGGTCCTATTAACCGTAATCGCATAGCAATCTTCCATATCAACTTTAAAGCTTTAATTTTGAGAGAAAATAAGGACAAAAATTTCCAGGATTTGGATAGTTTCTGTTATGTTGTTCCTTGGTCTATGCTTTCAGTTCACATCTTCAGAGTGGTTCGATGGACATTTAAACAAAGATATTCACCATCAAAGACGATATTCTGTTCTGTTTAAGACCCTCGTCTGATATTCACCGCCCGTAATCGTCGCATAGCAATCTTCTATGTCAACATAACAGAACATCTTTCATGGAGAATTTGTCTTTGTTTGGAGAATTTTGTCTTTGTTTAAATGTCCATATAACCACTCTGAAGATGCTCATGTGAGCTTAGATTAAGGAACAGCTTAATAAAATGTATATCCAAATGTTGGAAAATTTTTGTCTTTATTTTCTCCTGAGATTAAAGCAACCGCACGAAATTTAGGACAGTTCATGACGAAATGTAATACAAATTCGTCGTCTCTTACATTTAACAATATGTCTGAATATATATTTCAGTAATTCATCGAGTCTGAAACAAACCTCAACAGAATGCAGAAAGCACTGGACGGCCGTTTCGTCCTAGATTTGGGATTCATCCAGTGCGCATCCACTACCGATAATTCTAATTCTAGAGCATTCTAATGCCGGTTCAAACAATGATGTACATGATAGAAACACACACACACACACACACACATACAAACCAACACGAAACGGCCGTCCAGTGCTTTCTGCATTCTGTTGAGGTTTCTTTCAGACTCGGTGAATTACTTAAATATAATTATCAAATCCTCCTAACAATATATATATATATATATATATATATATATATATATATATATATATATATATATATATATATATATATATATATATATGTATATATACAAAGATGAAGAAATATAGTTTTAAGGTGTGCTACATTTATGGGATAATGTGCTCAACATCAGAGATAGAGCGTATGTAATATAAAAGTGAACACTGAAGTCAAAACTCAGAGGCGACAGAATGTTTCATGCTAGACGGAAGAAAAATTGAAAAGAAAAAAAAACAAGTCAATTAAATTAAATAAAATAAACAAGCCACTCCCGCCAAAATAACCTCCAGAATGTATTACCCACAATGCACCACTGACCATATATATATATAAATAGTCGAGGAAAAATCCAACACTCGCGACCTGAGGATTGCGTTTAGCATGAAACAGCCTATCACCTCTGAATGTTAACTTCAATGTTCACTTATATATATATATATATATATATATATATATATATATATATATATATATATATATATATATAATTTATGTAACGTTAGCATCTGTTGCAGGTCTGCGTCTGGAAAAATTCCTTCCATGACTACTGTGCCTGTGCTATTCCTTATCGGTTGTCGCTCAGTCTTCTATTGTTATACTCTCCATACTATACATTAGGCTCTATTCAAACATTTTTTTCTTTCCATATCTAACCCTTTGTTCTCTTTATTTGTCCCAGCCACCTCTATCCCCGTTGATTCATTACTTCGATGAAATCTCTTATCTTGATCTTGATCTGACGTTGGATCCATGCTGACCTCGCGTTGCTCTTTCCATTGATTTTAATGCGTTTCTCCTTTTGTTTTTAATTGATTTTGTCAATTTCTAAGTTTCCCGCCGGTACACCATAACAGACATTACATATTTATTATACACTTTACGTTTTAGACCGATTGGCAAGGCGCTCCCTTCTCTCTGTCTGTTTTAATAAACGCCTTTTCAATCAAACGTTACACGTGGTTTTATTTAATTTTTATCGTCATTCTCCAACATGGGTAACCGCATGTGCGCGTATGTAACTGTCTATCAAGTGATATCGATAAGGAAACCCATTCTGAGCACTTTGCGGGAGACAGCGTTATAAATAATCAAAGGACAGAGAAGCAAAACACATACACACCAACACAAAATGTAAGCTACAACGAAAGTCTACATATATCCAACGAAAGAGCGATTTGATGCAACCACCATCAGTTTAACGATGACTCTCGTCCGTCTCCATGGTTGTAGCCAAATGGACAGTCGGGCATTAAATAACGAAGCACATCTCTGCGTCGATGACTACGGTGTCGTTACATGACTGAGAGGGCAGCGGTTGCCTCCTCACACAGACGCAGATAGAAAGAAAGCAATGGTGGCGGATGAGAAGGCAGGCTCAAATTCCAGTAACTGAAGTTGAAATAGTCGTAGCAGTGACTGCATATGAAGGAACATCGTTCACTCGAGACATTACAATTTTAAAATCGTTTACTTGATATCTCTTCTCGATATATATATATATATATATATATATATATATATATATATATATATATATATATATATGCGTGTGTCTGTATGTATATATATAATTATATAAAAAAAAAGAAAATTATAATATCATGCTCTACTATTTGTATCGTGCACAGTTTATTTTTTTAAATAAAAATAATTGCCAAGAACAACGGATTATAAATCTTATTATTCTTTCTTTTATTCTAATTTAAGTATATATATATATATATATATATATATATATATATATATATATATATATATATATATATATTAGGTTGGTGCAAAAATAAATACGTATTAATGTCGTTTTTTGACGTTAAAAATACGTCAAAAAACGACATTATTACGTGATTATTTTTCAGCAACCTAATATATATATATATATATATATATATATATATATATATATATATATATATGTGTGTGTGTGAGTTCGTGTGTGTATAATATTTATTTAAACATTTTAAACATTGCTTGAGAATGAAACTGCACTCTAAATTTTGAATTTAATATTGTAATTAAACTGTTGAGCTTGAGTCTCTATCGCGATGGAATCTTATATGTTTTTTAAAAATAATTATAATTTATGCTCTCCTGTATCGAGCACTTTTTTAAAGATAAAAAATAAACACTAAATAACGTTGGATCATTAATCTAACTGTTCTTTACTATTCAATCAACACACACACACACACACACACACACACACACACATATATATATATATATATATATATATATATATATATTGTGTGTGTGTGTTTACATTGTCGCTGTCATATTCTCTACAATCGTCCTTAATGTCATGTCTATATGTCGGTTTATCGTGACTTGAAGATAAAAAAATTATTCACCCCCCCTCCACTCTCTGACCTTATTTAACTATTTAGCTTACATCTGGAATTTAATTGGTTTATGAAGACAAACGCACATGTCTATTTTTAATTTCTGACCCTATGCCTCCCCCCTTTAACTTTAAGAAAGAAGTTAATGATTTGGTTTTAAATTTCCCTAAGAAATCATTTTATATCCAGTTACGTACCATCACCTGAGGAAGGACACTCATGGTATTGAAACATGAAAGCTTTGGTGTAACGATTTAAAAATGTTTTATTATAACTTCTTACAATAATCTCTCTCTCTCTCTCTCACTCTCTCTCACTCTCTCTCTTACTCTCTGTGTTGATGTATTCAACCATTTTCTTTTGAATTTGTGAATCTGTTGTGTATATTTGTTTGTAAGAAAAGTGAAATGGGGAAAAAAACCTGGGCGTAGATTAATATTTGGGTAATTTTCTATGGCGGCCTCACAAAAAACAAACTTAGCTAATGCACTAGTCATACATAGAAATAAATTCAACCATAATTTTGATTTTAAAAATGCTACACTACTAAAAAAAGAAAATAACTCACTCAAAAGGAAAATTCTGGAGAGTGCCGCCACATTGGACGAAACGCGTCAGAAATTACTAGTTTTCCTATTGTCATTTTTATTCATGAATATTGTCTTATCTACTGGTTAAATCGGAGAAATTTTCATATATATATATATATATACACACACACATATATATATATATATATATATATATATATATATATATATATATATATATAAAGTTTAGTTTCCTACTTAAAAGAAATATAAATTATATTTAAGAATAAGTCATATTTAAAAGATTTAAAAAATGAAAAATAAGTCATAATATAAATATTTAAAAAGGTATATTTAATATAAATTATCTAAAGGAGATAATTCATATTAAATTTAAGTAATAAATAATTTTAATGAATTTATAAAACTAATGTCTTCAGCAACCGTTTTTTACCAGTACTCATATTGCAATTTTTTCTGTTATCATATATGTTTTTACCAGAGCTCATATTGCAATTTTTGTTGTTATTATCGCTTTTCTCTGGGACTCCTTATTGCTGATTCCCATATTGTATTCATTTCTATGCTTGGTCGGCTCAGGAGATTTTTGTGGCCTAGCATATGTGCTGATTCGTTAAGTTTACGATTTTTCCAATGGTGTTCTTTGTCTATGATCTCAACATGATCCCACAGAGGGCGGTGATCTCCCTTTTCTCTCCATATGGGGTCTGCCACGCCTGATTTTTCCACTTCCCCTCGTGTTACAGCTTTCCGGTATTCTTAACGGGGTGGCCTGTCTAAATTTATTTCCTAAACTTCACGGGATAGCGTAGTTTTTAAAGCTGTAATATATATTCGTTATTTTTTTAAAATACAATTTAAGTAAATGCTTTGTTTTTTTATTATTATTATTAAACATTATTAATTACATTGAAGAGCCTGAATGTTCGAGAAATTGCGTAGAAAATATGCGTTTCCGACAGGAATCGAAACTGAATTCCTATACGGTTAAATATTTGTCGGATTTAATCGATTTCACTCTATGTTCTCATTGTTTACATTAAAATACCTTTCGCTAGCAGATCGAGAAAAATCGTCGAAGATTGTGTGTTTATATAAAAGTAATCCGGTCTGCTAACCAGTGGCTTCTCTTTGGCTGAATGGTACAGCACGGCAGGTCAAATATCTATCTATCTATCTATCTATCTATCTATCTATCTATCTATCTATCTATCTATCTATCTATCTATTTCAGTGCATCCATTATCTATCTATCTATCTATCAATCTATTATCTGTCTGTCTGTCTGTCTGTCTGTCTACTTGTCTACTTGTTCATATCTATCTATTTGTCTGTCTATGCCTCCCTATCTATCTATCTATCTATCTATCTATCTATCTATCTATCTATCTATCTATCTATCTATCAATGCATACATACATACATACATACATATATATATATATATATATATATCATTATTTTTTTCTTTTTTAAAATCTCCCTTTCTGTCTCACTCCCCATATATATATATATATAATTATTCATATTTTTCTTTAAAATCAACTATTTACATATATATCCATGTCAGTGAATTGATATATATAAATATATATATATATATATATATATATATATATATATATATATATATATATATATATATATGTGTGTGTGTGTGTGTGTATCTATATATTCTTGAACGCTGATAGCCTCTTTACTCCAATGTCAATGTTTGGTTATCGACAGCTTAATTTAACAAATTTAATTCGCTTTAATTTAACAAAACCTTGCAACGAAGTACAGGTAAATTCAGTGGGTTGTAATAAGAAACGCTTACCGGCATATTGCCAGAAAGGAGTGAGAATAAAATTGACACATTACCGTTTGTTCTTATTTTATATCTATCTACCTATCTATCTATCTATCTATCTATCTATCTACTAGTTATTTGTCAAGACCAGCTATGAAAATTCTGCATTAATTTGACAAGAAGCGACAATTGTGATACTTACGTGAGTTTCTAACCCTGAAACAACGAGTCTTGGTTGGGTCAACAAACGAAGAATGAACTCGGCTTTAGTCGTAATCACCCGTGAGATTAACCTAGAATCTAAAGCGAATCTTGATCTTATTTCACGACCCGGAAGTCTTCCTATAATCTTTTTATCCTTTTCATCTGACATTTGCGCAAACACATTTTCGTTGATTTTTTTTTCTTTCATATTAATGACTTTATGAAACATTTAATCAGCTTGTCTCTTTAGATCCATTGGGATTTTAAACAGAAATTAGGAATTTTTAGAAGTAGGACAAAAATATCTTAGACGTATTTTTATGTGAGAGAAAACGTGCCAATAATAAAAACATGAGCAGAGATAATAATAATAATTAGCGTGACCCGTGGAATTTCCACGGAACTACTAAAAGAATGTTGAGTAAACAATAATCTTTTTTCTGCATATATATATATATATATATATATATATATATATATATATATATATATATATATATATATATATATATGTTTATTTGTACAGGTATTTTTACAAATACATCAAGTTTAGCTATTAAATCTATACTTTTTTTTAACATACAATACTCATAAGCTAGGAAATAAACAACACATAGAAATACTTGGGAGTATCCGCCATATGTGCAAAGTTTGCCAATCAGGGCGTGGTTCTCCCTCCTCCCTACATAGAGCCATGACAGAAAACAATAGTCATATATTTACAAAACTATACAATACATGCCACATATAGTTTCCTCTTTTGAAATATATATATATATATATATATATATATATATATATATATAAGTGAACATAGAAGTCAACACTTAGAGGCGACAGTCTGTTTCATGCTATATGCAATCGTCAGGCCAGGTCAGGTAGCCTGACGATTGCATATAGCATGAAACAGACTGTCGCCTCTAAGTGTTGACTTCTATGTTCACTTTTATATTTACACACGCTCTATCTCTGATATTGAGCACTTTATTCCATAACTATAGCACACCTTAAGACTACATTTCTTTATATATATATATATATATATATATATATATATATATATATATATATATATATATATAAGTATGGATCGTTGGCGAACGACAGGGAAGAAGGTGGATTTACCGAACAGTCTTGCATTATTAGCCGTAATAGTCTGTTTACAAACCCTCACTTCCTCCTGAGAGAGCTCAACCGAAATTAATTTTTCAGGAGTATATATATCGTCATCCACAGACAGACTGTTTCGCTGTATCACAGCTCATCAGTGTAGCTGACGTACGGTTGCCTCTAGGTAGGATGGAAAGCCGACTGAATTGGTGTCAGTCGCGGATTCTACCACTAAGCCGTTGGCGCACGGCAGGGGTGTATATATATGGGCAGGAGTGGTTAGAACGTTTGCGTTCTGACTATGAGACCCGGGTTCGAATCGCAACATGGTCGATTTGTCAGGAAGGAGACTTCCTGCTTTTATCGGTCTGAAGCGGGTGGCGCGTCCGGCGTGCGGCATATTTGGAAAGTGACTGAAAACCATACCACGGGTTGACCCAAGACTTGTGAGTGAAATTGGGTAGACGATACCCTTAGGCAAAGTCGATAGCTTTGCTAGCACAAAGTCACAAGTCATCGTGACTGATAGCTTGGGCGTGCTGGCCTTTTTAACATTGTTGGTCACGCTAGATAACCCGCTCTTTTTCTGAAACTGACAGTAAGGTCTCCTTAGCATCGTTGCAGTATAAACAGCAGGTTGGCTCTCTGGGTGTTGAATAAACACAAATGTGCCTGAGCGAGAGTCTTCAACAGAGATTGACTAGGCACCCTAGTCGGCGGGTGTCCTTGAATACGAGTGGCCAGTTATTATTATTATAATTATTATTATTGTCAC
This sequence comes from Acanthosepion lycidas, assembly GCA_963932145.1. NCBI lineage: Eukaryota > Metazoa > Mollusca > Cephalopoda > Sepiida > Sepiidae > Acanthosepion > Acanthosepion lycidas. The sequence continues at coordinate 13,336,248 of OZ010600.1, read as the reverse complement.
ACATACCTAACGTAATCAATGATCTCCATAATTTCTGAAAAAGCTCCATCCTTACAAGTCAGTATTTCTCAGCAGACAATATTCTTAGTAACAGTTCGCCCTCTTCTCCTTGTTTGTCTGTCCGTCTCCATCACATTAACCTTTACATTTGAGAGTTTGTGAGTTCTTGAGTATGTCGCATACAATTGCCCATGACCGAACATTTGCTGGGGTAAGATCAATCCCAAGTTCTCAAATCTTTGCCCCTGTGACTTATTAATAGTCACGGCATATGACAAATGGATACAAAAATGGGTTCTTTCCAAAGTTAATGGAAGCGAATTTTATTCGGAGGATCAGGACAAGTCTGCCAATTGGTGAGCCACTAATCAACGAATCCTTCATTGAATGTTGATGCATGGCCACTAATTCCCGTCTTGTACCATTTCAGAATCCATTCTGGATAGGAATATTACGAAGAAGCATTAATATTGAGCCGGGTTTTAAACTCATTTTATGAGGAGGAATTCATGATGGTGTCAAAGAGTTTAGAAATTCAGGAGAGTAGTGCTCGTTCTCAGCAGGACCATCTGTCAAAACTGTACTATAAGAAGTGCTGTAGTCACTTGGAAATTGTCTCAAAACTACTTCATTGACCAGGAGACAATCTGAGTTCTTTGGCAAAAGAATAACTCTGCTCCTTCTCTCTTCCTCAGATCCATTGTTGAAGACATCATCCACAAGGGAACCGTCAACACATAAAATCTTAGGCCATCAACAGCAAGATTAGAATCTTGTGAAGCTGGTGATGTTCCATTGCCAAGATGCAAGAGACATGTTGCAAATTCCTTTTGACCTGCTGTTGTCCTGATGTTTTGGCTTGCTCTGTATTTGATGAAAATCATCCTCAGTGGAGAATTTTTAATACAGATTTCAATGATTGCTTCACGAGTTGCTTTTGGCTATATAGGTAGAACTTGCCTAAAGTCTCCCTCCAAGAGCACAACTTTATTACCAAAAACTAAAGCAATGGTCAAGGTGAAGTACGCCATTAGGTTAATGCAGTCCAACAGCTAAACGCTTAATGCCATTTTCTATCAGAATTGCATCATTTGAAAGCAGTGCCGTGTTTTCAGCATGGTCTGCATTTAAACCTCGGGTAAGTAAATCTTCAATCATGGATTCCTTGCAAGTGGTGCATAGGTGAAGGGCATTTGCAGGTTTCATATACGTGCACAGAGCGGCAAACATAATATGTAAATGTAAGGGCATCCTACAGGCAGTAGCTTCTAGCAAAAAGTGTCATCGTTTAAGACCATATATCAGGCATACTGCTTTAAATATTGGTAAGATTTCTCCTTCTACAGTGCGCAAATTCTGGAAACTCACGGCGCCTGCAATATGCAGCAGCAACATTCGCAAGTGAAATTTTTCTCTGTCTCTAGGGGTCACTGTATAAATTCTATCGATGATATTCGTATTCCTTTGCCTTGCTGTCCATGTTCTAGTGCGCTTATTAAACACAGGGTACAAGTGGTTCCCTTCCTCACTATCATGCTCATTCGGTTTGAACCATGCAGTAAAGGTGCGGTCTCGATCTTTCTGTCCGTGGGCAGCTTGCTGAGCGTTGCCTCTGTGAAAGTAAACTCTTTGGTAGTCTTCAAGATGTACAGAGACATTGTGAGATGTACTATGTAGCATGAACACTGAGAGTCTCCACATAACTTCCGAAGGAGAAACATGTCGTCAAGCAAGGTAATTAGAAATTACGTCGTGAACTTGATTCTGCTCACAATCTCTCTCTAGGTTGCTGTCATATTCCGTGCTAATAGGAATATGGACTGGACAAACACGGTGGATAAATAGTAACAGGTTTATTGTAGAAACCAGTACAACATGCAAGGAAGTAATAGTTATGCGCACGGCCGTCGCAAGTCAGTACAGTTGTGTGCGTGCTGCTATCAGAAGGCCGCTAGTTCTTGCAGATCCCAGCTCGACGCTATTTAGCAACTGCCCCACGGAGTCACATGTGGCACAAGGCCGAATTTAAAGTGGGGTTCCCGAACCCGGAAGCTCGGCCAAAAAATTCCCGTAGACCCCCATAAACGGGATCAGGTCTGTCTACCTCCCCGGATGAAACTCTGTCCTTTGGCATAGCCTCGTCCGGGTTCCTCTCTGTCCGAAGGCAGAGAGTTCGACTAGCGCAGCTGGGAAAGATCCCAGCGCGACGCAATTTAGTAACTTCCCCACGCAGATACATGTGGCACAAGGCCGAATTTAAAGTGGGGTTACCGAACCCGTAGACTCGGCCAAAAAATCCCCGTAGATCTCGCATAAAGGGAATTAGGTTTGTTAACCTCTTCCGACGAAACTCTGCCGTTCGTCATAGCCTCGTCGGGGTTCCTCTCTGCCCGAAGGCAGAGATTTCGACTAGCGCAGCTGGGAAAGATTCCAGCGCGACGCTATTTAGTAACTGCCCCACGCAGTCACATGTGTCACAAGGCCGAATTTAATGTGGGTTTCCCGAGCCCGGAGGTTCGGCCCAAAACTCCCCGTAGACCCCGCATAAACGGTATCGGCTCTGTCTACCTCCCCGGACGAAACTCTGCCGTTCGGCATAGCCTCGTTTGGGTTCCTCTCTGCCCGAAGGCGGAGAGTTCGACTAACGCAGCTGGGAAAGATCCCAGGTCGACTCTCTCGTCCGCTGTCCTGACGGATATTTATAGGTGGTTACCACCTATAGTGCCGCCTCATATGGGGGTGGCAGGTTATTCCATCACATCAGTTGTCTCTTACTTCAACAGAAGCACAGCCATATCTCTTGTACACGTACTTGAAGATATATTTAACAAACTCTTTGCTGGTCTTCAAGAAGCACAGCAAGTCTGTAGACATTGTGTGATGTACTATGTAGCTTGAACAGTGACACTCTCAGCATAACTTCCGGAGGAGAAACATGTCGTCAAGTAAGGTAATTAGTAATTTCATCATGAACTTGATTCTGCTGACGATCAGCCGCTCGGTTGCCTCTTACTTCAACAGAAGGACAGACATGTTCCTTGTACACGTATTTGAAGATATATTTAATGTTTTTCACTGATAAATAAATTTTCGAAGCCTGTTGAAACACGACGAAACAAAGAAAGGAAATGAAGGAATTGCTGTCCCAAAGAGATGAGTGGGTTTTCCCAGTAAGGGGAAGACAACCTTTCAAACGCGTGACCTTTTAACGATTATGTCATTTAGAGGCCACCATAAAAATTTCTGTGGCCAATTTAATTTTTCGAAATTTCTTGAAATTAAGTCGGATGTAACATATGTAACAACATTGTTTACTACAATTTTCTGAAAAATAAAGAATGCAAAAATAATTTCATTCATTTCTGAATAAGTCCTGAAAGTTTAATTTCAAATGCGAATGAAATAAAGTCTAAATATAATTAAATTAAACATTAGATTTAAAATTGAATTCAATATTATCTATCAAACGTTTTTGCTTCAAAACAACTCTAACAAAAAATAATAATAATAATAATATTAAAAATAAAATAAAACTAAAACAACTTTTCATGAAATAAGAATTAAATATAAAAATAATTTGAAAGAAAATTGAAAAATGATATGCAAATTAAAAAAGAATTTCAAAGTTAAAGCAAAAATTTATTTTTTCTAGAATTAGGTTCTAATTAGTTAAAGGAAACTAAAAACAATGAATGGGGTTTAACATATGTGAAAAAAATTATGTTTACTAAAATTTTCTGATAAACAAAGAATGCAAAACTAATTTCCGAATAAGTCCTGAAAGTTTCATTAAAATCCGACAATTATTTGATTTTTGCAAGGATTTCCAAATCAATGTGTTTTTCACCTGAAAAATAGACGCAAAAAATACTACCGTAAATACGACTCGGGTCGCCGACTTAAAAAATAAAGGGGGGAAAAAACAAGATATTCCCAAAATTTCGAAAATTTTTAACCCTTTCTAGGGTTAAAAAATTTAATAAAATAATCAAAAAATTCTTTGGTCTTGCCTCTTCAAAACAGCAAATTTTTGACGATAAAAATTAGTTTTTATTAAATTTGGGGCCTTTTTCATCATACTATTCTGTTTTTCGCTACAAAAGTAGAGGTAAATACATAAAATAAATACGAGATAATATAGAAAACACGAAGAAGAAACTGATAAAAATGGACTGTTACAGGCATCCTCCATTGTCGCTCCTCTAACTGCTTTGGTATGGGTGAGGGTGTTTCTTTGAAAATCGCAGACATTTGTTGACGACATGAGTGAGATGAAGTGGGCGAGGGTGTTTCTTTGAAAATCGGCGCCACTAAGACGCTGTATACAGATCAGTATTGAAGAGTGTAACGGACAGTCTAAGTAACTATGGAAGGAATAAGCACAAATAATAATAATAATAATAATAATAATAATAATAATAATAATAATAATAATAATAAAAACCCCAAAACAATTGATTCTCTTGTATCAGGTTGCACGGTATTGGCACCCACTGAATATAAAAGCCGGCATGACAGAGTGGGCCAATATCTGCACTGGAAAATCTGCAACATCTACTGGAAGGAAACTGAAAGAAATTGGTATGAAAACCACCCAGACCCAGTTACGGAAATAGGACCTGTTACAATTCTATGGGACTACACAATACACACAGACAGAACAATCAAAGCCGACCGCCCAGACATTATTAGAGACCGCAAACAAAAAAGTGCCTCCCTATTGATATGGCAGTCCCTTCAGACTGCAATCTATCTTTGAAGATATTCGAAAAGCTTTCAAAATACAAGGACCTTGAAATCGAAATCTCAAAAATGTGGCACATGGGAATATCAACAATCTCTGTTGTAGTTGGAGCCCTCGGATTGGTTAGAAAATATTTCAGTAGACTAACTGAAGCGGTTCCTGGAAGTCCATGCCTTAAAGAAATACAAATAATTGTTCTCACGATTACATCCCACACCTTACGAAGGGCTTTATCTATATAATTTTTTTTTTTGTTAGTGGAAAGTGTCATGATGCCATTTCTAAATTTAGGTCTCTGGGTGGGACACGGAACGAAATGTGTAAACGCCAGAAATCAAAGGAAATAAAATAAAAATGATAATATTGAAGGATCTTGAAGTGGACATATAAAAAATGTGTCATACGAAAACATTAATAATTCCAGTTGTGACTGGGGCCCTGGGTTTGATTGGAAAAGGTTCTGAGAAACTCGTTGAAGGAAAATCTGATAACCATTGCTTAAAAAAATGAATGGAAATGATGTTATCACTCGTGCAGTTCACACCATGAAAATGGTTTCATCTATGTAAAACAGGTGTGTTTTTAGGGTTTTTTTAGGCCATGATAAGTTTTCTTATATTAGGTCTCTGGTTGGGACACGGATGGAAATTAGTATAGTAGTGTGGCACCATTTAACGAGGCAGAAAGAGAAAAGGAAAGAGAGGAAGAAAAGGAGAGGCTAAGAACCGAATCGTGAGTGTTAAGCAAGAACACACACACAGCTAAGAGACAATGGATAAAAGGATATTTTGATAAGTAACAAATGGCGAAAGAGTGTCATTACAATGACAGGGAAATTCTGAGTAAAAAGAAAAGGAAAGAAGGAAAGAATCAGATATGTTTTGGCATCGGCCGTGTTATCTAAGGATATGAAAACAAACTATTGGTACGGAAGACATCTTATTATCAACTACAGACCGACTGGCCAGAGAGAGAGAGAAAAATTCAAATGAAAATGTTATTTCGCTAAGTGACAACTAAAAAGACTTAGACAGATATGAAAAATTAAAATACCACCCACGAGAATCCTTGGCCTGCGATAATAAAATTTTGTTATCAGGAATTTGTACCGAAGGAAATGAATGTGTTTTCTTTCTTTCTTCGAGGTGACAGACGGACTGGAACTTTGGAGATGTTCTTTTTTGAGACCATGTTGAGGAGACCACACATTCTGATAATTAGCGATAAAACACCTGACGTAAACCACGTGTAGAATTGTCCCGTTCGCGGCTGGAGAAATGATAAACCATTAAGGGGAAGAAAAAGGAAAGAAAAAAGAGATATTTTTTTTTTTTTTTTTAAGCAACATATTTTTTTTCCTGAAACAAAGCCGCAGATTCGTCCACGCCCGACTAAGACATCATTGGTCGAGTGGTGATCATGTGATGCACGAGGGAGGCTGTTGCCGCCCATCTGGAGGATGAGTAAGACAGGTTGCCACGAAGATGTGGGGAGGGCAGTTCACGCCCCTCTGAAGTATGATGAGAAGGTGGGAGTGAGGAAAGGTTCCCAAAAAATGGAAAAAGGTGGAAATTCCTAACCAGAGAGGTGGATATGTATTTAGAATTATCGAGGAACCCCCGGCGCCGACAAACCCACCCCGGTTTTGGTCGGCGCCCATATAAACGAAGCCACAACGAGCAGAAATGAGTCGAGACCCAGCAGTTCCCAGAGTCAGTCTCCGGTTGAGGCAAGCCTCGCAGATAGCTGACCAGGATTCCCGTACATTTTCCAGACCCACATCTTCAAACCAAGAACAATTATTTTGAAGAGCCACTTAGATCCAGATCACCGAAATAAGTTTTTCTTTCGACTTTCGTCCAAAGACCCACCGAAACACCAATTTCTTAGAGAGCAGACGACTTGAAGTGTTAAAACTTGCCTAGCGGAAAACAACGTGTCACAATCCATAGAACGAGTCGGGAGATAGATGCAGTCCTATGTATCGAACAACTAGACATAAAGTTTGTTACCTTTTTCTTTGATACTTTGAACTTTTGAGTTTTCATTTTGTTGCCTTTTATGCGTATTTTTGTGGTATCACCCCCGTTGGACTCGGTTTGCAGTACGGCCCCGATGACTGATTGATTTCCTCTGCCTAGATCAAATCACAACGTGGGTAGGCAGACTGGGAATCAAAGTAGGGCGTCACAGTTGGTGCCGTGGTAGACTGGGATACAACGACACGGTTGGCGCTACGACCAGGGGACGACGTCACAGTAGAGAAATCAAGGGAATTAATAATAATAATAATAATAATAATAAGAAGAAGAAGAAGAAGAAGAAGAAGAAGAAGAAGAAGAAGAAGAAGAAGAAGAAGGACAATAAATCCAGGAAGTGTATGCTTATTGAATTGGCAGTACGATCTGGAGATCGTGATTAACAGGATGTGGGAAGGAAGACTGAGACTGTACCAATAGTAATTGGAGCACTGGGTCTCGTGGTAAAAGGGCTACCAATTTTACTAAGTGTGACTAAGGTAACATCAACATACAAGTTGCCCAGAAAATCGCCCTACTAGAAATATCCCATATACCATATACTATCAATTAAATGACTATTCTCCTATAGGACGTAAGGACTATAATTTAGACCCGGCTCTACATTTTACAAAGCAGGAAACATAACATAAGCAAATAATAATAATAATAATGATAAAGATAAACACAATTATTGACGTAACTCTTCCAATATTTTGGAAAAATTACCGAAGGGAGCGAATGTAGACTAATAACGTCCTACCCCAAGGGAATGAACAAAAATGAAATAAGATTTATATTAAACTGTTTGATGAATTGTTCCTATTTAATCAACTGACGAAATATTTCAAGATAAATCCGGTCAGCGTCAAGTGACTTACATTTCAGCCGCATTGCGTTCAAATTAACTGCGTTTTCTGCGTTTTGTTGCCTTTATTAACAGTAGAACCGTCTTTCTTGTGTTATTTTTATATTTTTCCTTTATTAACATAACATGACGAAGAGAGAGATACTGCCGAAACACTGTCAATCCATGTTAAACCTTGTCTTTTCTTTTTTTTTTTGCTTAAATCGCGTTATTCTCTAAGTGTTGTAATAATAATAATAATAATAATAATAATAATAATAATAATAATAATAATAATAATGAATGAATGGTCAATACTCTATCCGTAGCAAAAAAAGCTGATGTAGACAAAACACGTATCCATTCTTGCTGCTCAGGGCCAATGCCTGCTAAAAAGAAATTACCAAGTACGGATAATGAAAAATTGTGTTAACTCGAAATGCCGATTCTTTGACAAATATCCAGAAAAAAATTGATCATATTGTATCAGGTTGAACACCGTTAGGTACCACTGAATATTAAACTCGACATGATAGAGTTGGCCAATAACTACCCGAGTAGATATGCAACTTTTACGGAAACGTAACCGTTAGGAATTGGTATGAACATCACCCAGTCCCGGTTACGGAGATAGGATCAGTAAGAGTTTTATTGGACTTTACGATACACACAGACAGAACAATCAAAGCTAATCACCCAGACACTGTGATCAAAAACTACAATAACAGAATGTGCTTTCGTATTGATATGCCAGTCCCTGCAGATTGCAATGTACCGTTGAAAATCTTCAAAAAACTATTAAAATACAAGGATCCTGAAATAAAATTCTAAAATTGTGGCCCATGAAGACATTCAGTTGTAGCTGGAGCCCTTGGATCGACTGGAAAAGTTTCCGATTGACTCATTGAAGGGATTCCTGGTAGCCCAGACCTTAAAAAAATACAAAAATTTTCTCTATATATTTCGGGATAGATTGTTATAGTTCCACGTGCCATGCATCTTCCGAATGTGTCAGTTATCTCTCTTTACTCCAAACTCTTCATATTTTTGTTCATCACTTCAGTGGCCAGGTATTAGACTTACAACTCTTTTCGGTCAACGATTTTTTCCAGCTATAGATTGTAGATGGCAGCAGGTCTGAGAAACTAGTGTAGAGGGATAAAAATGGATAACAACACCCAGAAAACAACTTTGGTATGTCTCCCCCCTATGTAAAGGGATTATTGGAAATAATACAGAAGATCTGTGGTCCATATAATATCATCACAACTTTCAAAAGTGTTTCAACACAGACCCCCACACCTAGAGGAGAACATGCCCAAGAACTGTGTGTACGCCATCCCATACAGCTGGTACAAGAAATATAAAGGAGAAGAAGGCCGCAAGAATATAGCAAAACCGTAATATAATGGGAAATAGAAAAACTCAGGCGTAGTTGACCACATATTGAAGGAAATGTCATTCCACATAAAGATGCTAAGTATATCATGGGCCGAGCGTGTGAGCAACGATGAGGTTTTAGAGAGGATGAAAACAAAAAGGAGTCTTATACTTAACATCACGAAGAAGCAGCTGAAATTTCTGGGACACATAATTGTTATGCTACAAGGAACTATGCTACTGATCCTATCTCCGTAACCGGGACTGGGTGATGTTCATACCAATTCCTAACGGTTACGTTTCCGTAACGGTTATGGTCCAAGGTTAGAACCAATGAAAGAATGACACAAACACAAGTATGGAATACAAAGATATATTACAACAGAAATATAATACAAAGAAGTAGAAGTAATAGTAATGACTATCAGATTTGGTTAGAGTGAAATATGTTGTCTCGACAAGTATCACTATTCCAATGTCCTTACAATATGCTCTCAATTATCTCTCCTCGTCTTACAATCTCTCCTCATACCTCTTGATAGGCGCAGTATTTATAATGTCAGGAATAGTCTATTATTATTATGGGTAAGTTCCCAAAATAATAATGAAGGAAGGAGGGCCTGGAGAATCTGATACTCACGTGTAGAATAGAGGGAAAGAGAAACAAGGGGAAAAAGCGCATGTCATACACGGCGGGCTTATGCAAGTTGATGACCTACCGTGGTTTGGTGGAGCTGGCAGAAGGACGGAACTTATTGAGAGCTACAAGGAATGGGAAGAAATGGAGAGCCACGACCGACTACGTCCTTAAAGTACGCGGCGCATAAACAGAAAGATTTCTTTCATGTTCATTGACGCAGATCATCATCCAGTCTTCTGTAGTTTTCAGATATCTTTGATTGTTTTGGTTTTGCAACACAGTTCTAGTTGAACTAATCCTCTGCCTCCTTCGGATCTCTTCCCATATAGCTGATCAACATAAGACTTAGGATGTTGTGTCTTCTATTTCTGTAACCGGTGTGTGTTCATTGTGTGAAGTAAATATTGCCCCACTCTATCGTAATGACCTTTATATTCATTTGGCGCAAGTACAAAACACCCTAAGATTAGATGGCTTATGGTTTCTTGATCTTTGTCACACGACTTGTTTTTTAGTTCCACATTGTTATTTTTAATATTTGCCTGAAAGTTTCTGGTCTTGAGCTATAAGAATCAATCCTTCTGTTTCAGTCTTTAATCCTGATGCCGTAATTTTTGCAGCAACATTTGGTTCTTGGATTCTGTTTTGATTTTCTACAGAATCTACTCAATGTAAATTTTGTTTGTATTTACAACCTTCTTCCATGTTTGAATATTTTTCATTGTATTTTCGTGTTGTTTGACTAATTGTATCATCCAGTCCTTTGTTGTTTCCATGTACGTAAGTAAGCCAATAGTTGTTGTGTATAACGATTCTAGCTTAATAAGACCAATTCCACCTTATTTACGGGCTATGCATAGACATAATACATCATCCAAAGGATGATTCATGCTATGCTTAGAAAGAAGAATTCTTGACTTAGAATCCATCTGTATGATATCAGTTAGAGTCCAGTTCAAGATGTTGAAACTCTATTGAACCCCTTGGACAGCAAGGCTATTAATGGCCATAATTCTGTTCTGAAAATTCAATTTAGTTCTAAATATTTGTCACATCCTTCTATAATACTCTATTTTTATTTTTTTATTTTTTTATCCTTCACTTTCCTTTACAACGAGGAAATTATAAGATTCTCGTTGCTCCAAATGTTGATTGTTACCCCAAAGTCCAAGCTAATAGAGGAAGTTTGTTGTAGTGATCCTCATAAGATTGTGGCTTTAGCACATTTATCCAAACCGAATTCAATTCCATCACTGAAACATTTTACTGTTTTCAGGAGACCTTTTAACTCACTGTAAGTATAAAGCCTCCTGTTTCATCATTTAATCCAGATTTGTTTTATTAGCATGTTATGGATATTAGTCATGCAGAGGTTTTTCTTACCAGCGTTGTTTCCTTTGTCAAATTCCTTTATTCTTGGCTTTCTTTTACATATGTTTTGCTAAAACAGTAGAATGTTCGGCTCTGAATTGGTTTTCTGCAACATTTACAAAATGTAAATCTCATTTGTATTTGCAAACTTCTTTCGTGATTGAATATTTTTTTTCTTTCTGTTTTCGTGTTGTTCTGATTCCTTTTCATGTTCTGTTCATTCACTTCATTTACACCGAAGAATTTATAAGCATCTTCTTGTTCTAAATCTTTGAGTGTTACCCCAGGTTCTAAGCTAATAGAAGAAGTTTGTTGTAGGGATCCTCATAAAATTGTGGTTTTAGCATATTTATCCAAACCGAATTCTATTCTAATGTCATCACTGAAACCTTTTACTGCTTTCAGGAGACCTTTTAGCTCGCCGTCATTCCTAGCACACAACTTTAAGTCATCCATGGAAAATAGATGGCTTATTTTCTTTTGAGATATCTTATAGACATATTCCGTCCTGTTAAGTTCGCTGGTTAATGCTATTAGCGATAAACATAAATAGTAATGGAGACAAAATGTCACCTTGAAATGTTCCTCTGTTAATGCTTATTTCACCAGACTTACAAACTTCATTGATATGATTGAGTTGAAGTAAAGTTTTCCATATCGACATACATTGTTTGATGAAATTGATGACGACAGGTAATACTTTGTATATGTTTAAAGATTTTAAGATCCAGAAATTGGTTATATTATCGAATGATTGGCTGTAATCTATATAAGCAGTACTGAGATTTTTTTCCTATCGAAGCATATTTTCAAAGATCATCCTATTAATAAATAAGTGTTCTTTACATTCGTAAGAGCCACTCTTGCTCCCTTTTTATCCAAGAGGTAGTATGTCATTTTTTTCTAAGAAAGAATATGTCTGTTGCGTCAAAATAGATGTCAACAGTTTGTAAGTAGTGGGAAGACATGTAATTGGTCTGTAGTTTGTTTTTTTTTTACATTTGTGTCACCATTCTTGGGTAGAAGGAAGGTAATTCCTTTGCTTACCTACGCCGGAATTTTGGTAGGATCATTTACCATTTCTTGACGTTCTTTGGCTAGTTTATTTGTGCATTTAGATGATAGAGATAAAAGTGAGGAATTGTTTCTGTTTCTGGAGATTTTCCAATTGTATGATTTTTAGGCTTATTTTCTTTTGAGATATAGCCATATTCCGTCCTGTTAAGTTTTCTGATTAATGCTATTAAGGATAAACAATATAGTAAGGAGACAAAGATTCAACTTGAAATATTCCACTATTCATGATTATATTCCACTGTTTATGTTTCTAGACTTATAGACTCCATGTATATGATTGAGTTTAAGTGTTCTTTTTCATATCAGCATACTTTGTCTGATGAAATTGATGACGAAGAATGATAGTGTATATATTTTTAAAGACTTTAAGATCTAGGAATGGGTTACAATGCCTTACGGTAATCTATCCAGGCAGTATCAACATTTTTCTTTGTACTGAAGCAGTTTTCCAAGATCATCCTATTAATTAATAATTGGTCTTTACGCCCGTAAAAGCCACGTTTGCATCCTTTTTGTCAAGAGGTAGTATATCTTTTTTTAAAGACAGAATATACCTGTGTTGTCAGAATAGATGTCAACAATGTATAAGTAGTGGGAAGACATGTAATTGGTCTGTAGTTTTTTGGACATTTATGTCACCATTCTTGGGTAGCAGGAAAGTAATTCCTTTCGTTACCTACGACGGATGCTTAGTGTGATCATTGACCGTTTCTTGAAGTTCTTTAGCCTGATTTTGTGTGCTGTATTTAGATAATAGAGCCAGAAGTTAGGAATTTAATTCATTCTTGGAGATTGCCATTTGTCTGCTTTTCTCAGTTGACATTCAACATCCTCTTCTGCGATTCCCGTCTATCTTTGTTCGGGATTATTTTTCATTCTTTCTACTTCTTGCGTAATCCAATCTGTTTCTTTGGAATTGTTATGGTCCAGGTTAGGACCAAGGAAGAACAACACGAACACAAGAGTAGAAATAACGAAGGTATATGACACGAAATAATAATAATACAAGATGTGGAAGGTGTTAGTATGACTGTCAGTCTGGTTGGGAGTGAACAACTATCGGATCGACTCGATTCGGTATCTAGCCACCCCCTACGAGGGTTGCATATGGCACAAGGCCGAGTTTAACATGGGTTTCCCGAGCCCGTAGGCCCGGCCAAAAAATGCCAGTAGAACCCGTTTAAACGGGATCTGGTTGGTCAACCTCCCCAAACGAGACTCTGCCCTTTGGCAGAGCCTAGTCCCGGTTCCTCTCAGCTCAGAGGCAGGGAGTTTGACCGTCAAGCCGAGAAGCTCAGATTGTTTCAACCCTCTCTCTTGAGAGGCGTAGTATACATAGTGTTAGGAAGAGTTCATTCTGTAGTTATAGGTAAGGACCCATGACAGTTATTTTCATCAGGGTAAGCACATATTTTTCTCAGAACTGTATAACTATTTCCCCTGTTATTGTGTGGGGTGGTGATTTCGGTTTAAAATCTCTTGTTCTGTCTGTAGAATCTTTTTTATAGCGCCTGATTCTCTGAGTCTTCGGTTGTATTGATTGCTTTATTTTTTTATTTAGTTGATAGGACTTTTTTTCATTCCTAAATTTGTATTTTCATTTAACTCTTCTGCCTTTTCTAATAATTACATTTCTTCCTTTTGTCCGTTCATCAAGTACGGATAATTCTTTGGCTATTTTCTGTGTGCTGCATAGAGCCAACAATTAGGAATTACAGGGTGCCCCAAAAGTTACTGACCAATGAAAAAAATTCATAACTATCTTATATCTGAATATTTTCCTTGTATTTTTCAGAGCATTTAGAACTTCCGTTCCGACGTCACCATGAGCAGATATAGCATCGAGGAATGAACCCTCATTGTACAGCTGTACTTTGAGTCCCATCGGTCAATTTCAGAAATGCAGCTTTCTTACCGCCGACATTTAGAGAGAATACCAGAGAAGCCCCGAGCAAAAGCACGATTCGCGGAATAGTTAGCCGTTTTCAGGGGCAGCGTGCATGTTTTTGATCTCCCAAAATCTGAAAGGCCTTGTACGGCAAGAACCGTTGAGAATCAACGAGAATTGGAGCGAAACCTGGAAGAAAATACATCTGTTTCAAACAGGAGAAAATCGCAACAAATGGCAGTTTCGCGTTCCTCCTTACAAAGAATGTTGCAAAGAATATTGCCGAAAATCTCGGAAGAATCATTTTACCTACTTCTGAAATTTTGGAAGGATAACTTGAGAATTATAAAAGTTATTAAAGATTTAAAAGGGTCACTAACTTTTGGGCCTCCCCCCTGGATATCTATAATTTGAAATCTCTATTTATTAGGTTGGTGCAAAAATAATGACGTAATAATGTCGTTTTTTGATGTTAAAAATACGTCAAAAAACATTATTACGTCATTATTTTTGCACCAACTTAATATATATCTATTTTCCTCCATTATAACTCTTACGCTGTCCAATCTGATTCTTTATGTCCTTTAGAGCAAGCCCCAAACTGTTTCACCTCTTCCATTGTTGGGGGTGGATGGTGTCACTTCAAATTTATGTTTGCCTACTTCTCTGCAAAATTCCTCCGCATCGGTCTCAAAGATCTTGTTCTGTCTGTAGAATCTGTTGATGTTTCTTCATAGCACCTGAGTTTTTAAGCATTCAACTTCATTGTTTGCTTTACTTTTTCAAAGCAGATAGGACTTCATTTTCTTTCATAATTTTGTATTTTCTTTTGACTTTTCTGCTTTTCTAATCTTTGCATTTGTTCCTCTTGCCAGTTTATCGAGTACTGATAATTCACTTCTAAGTTCTTCAATTTCCTTCTCTATTTTATTTTTGCACTTTTTTATTTTGCTTTGATGTTTACTTTTTAGTTGATGCTCTTGCTGATGCATACATTGCTTCGTTGGGATGTATATCGCGGATCTACTTTATCCAAAATTAATCTGAGTCAGATGGTAAGCTACGTCCGCATCCTGGGTTAAATGTTAAACTACGTCCGCGTCCTGGGTAAGAATTAAACTACGTCCAGCAGCAAGGCCTCTGATCCGGAGGTTTTGGGGAGCGTGGAATCACCTCTTAATTGCTGGTGCTCCTAGGTCCACCCTGACCCGGGGTGGTAGCATCTGTTAGGTCCCCAGCTATGGGCAAATTGTTAACCATTACCAGCAATACTTTTTTCAAAAAAAATTATTACCCGCAATACAATTTTGAAGGGAAAATATTACCAGAAACAGATTTTTGACAAAAAAAAATATTACCTTCAATAAAATATTTTGTCGTCATTAAATAATCCATTGAGGTTGATTTGCCGTAAAATAGAATAAACCAAACCAATCTAAACCAAAGAATACATATTCTGTTCACACGAATCTATCCTAAAAATGTTGTCGGCATTAAATAACCCATATGTCGTTAAACAAAATAAACCAAACCAATCGAAACCAAAGAATATATATTCTATTCATACGAATCTATCCTAAAAATGTTGTCAGCATTAAATAACCCATATACCGTTAAACAAAACAAATAAAACCAAACTAAGCCAGAATTAATCTGAGTGCTGCATTGTAGAGTTAAATAGTTTTGAGGTTTTGCTTTGTTGGTTGTTATTTTGGGTGTTGTTCTCGTTCCTCTTCAATAAATTTTGTCTGACTTTTATATCCTATGATTTCTTCCTTGTCTTCTTCTATACTATTCTTATTTTTCGTAAAATAATTCGGTTCAATGTTTTTTTGAATTCGTTTTATTTCAGACTTATGAACAACTAAGATCACCCCTTTCCACCTTTTCTAAACTTTCAGTTTTATCTTCGCATTGATTCGTGTCGATATCAATTTATTCATTATGATCTGTGGTTTGTGTGATGTTAGAACTTTTTTATGTCCATTTCCGGTTCCTTTTCATGATCTGTTGATCCACCAATTCTGCTTGCATTTCTTTTATATCATTAATTTCAACATCTCTCAATCGCTTATTTCTCATGATGTACTTTTTTACATTGGCTACTTTATTTTCGTCAATGTACTTTCTAATTGCTTGTCCAACCATTTCTCACCAAATATCATATGTTTGGCGAATGATGCTTTCCTAAGGTCTCTGTGCAACGCTTCAGCAGATGCAGGCATAACGTGTTTGTACTCCTCACGAAGCCATTTTACCTTTTCTTTCTTTAAATGGATGGATGTGGGTCTAGTTGGAGAATACGCAGACTCATCATTGGAATTATCCCAGTTGTGTGCACCTGAAGATTCATTATTTGTGTCGGAGTTTGTTCCTATAGAAGTTTTTTTTTTTTGACGTCAAGTAGGTTCCCACCTAAGATTCCTTGTTTACCACTGGAAGAGACATACTGTAATTTTTGTTTTTACTTTTAGTTCTCATATTGTTCCTACGAGTAACGCCCCGGTTCAATACCCTACCCAAATTTGCCTGGAACATTGTGTAACGGTCTTTTGCAAACAGGATTCCGAAACATGTAATGGGATCGTTCGTGATCTCATAACGCAGTAGCCATTCATCGAACTCAAACTGGAGATAAAATTTAAAAAAATCACTTCCAGGAATCAAGCACTCTACACAAAATATTCAATAAAAAACTGTAAAAATCAGTTACATTTGCACCGACAACATGGCACCAATAATAAAAAAGCAGAAAAGGAAAACAAACCACCTTAACAAATTAAACCCACGTGTAATTGCAGAATAAAGAATGAATGTCCCTTAAGCGGCAATTACTTACAAAACTACGTAATATACCAATACACGGTAAAATCACCCGATGATGAAGAAACATTATACATAGGAGTAACTGAAGGACCCTAGAAACAAAGAAACTATGTACACAAAATACCTTTCAGCAATAATAAATACGCGAACAGCACAATACTTTCCAAGTATGTCTGGGAAATTAAAAACAAAACACAACTCACACCAAAAATATCATGGAAAATAAGTAAAAGATTATTATTATTATAAATCAATCAAAAACTTGCAAACTTTACTTGGAGAAAAAATAGCTATTATTACCTTCCCTGACCCAAATAAATTACTAAATAAAGGATCTGAAAAAAAAAACAAAAAAAAAAAAAAACAGAAATATTTACTACGTTACTTAAAAATCGAAAACTGAAATGAATAAATACAAATAAACAAAATAATAATAAAAAACAAGTAAAATAAATTAATCCAAACAAATAATAAACAAATTAACAAACTACGTCTGTTAGAATAGACGAAATAGAATAAATAAAAATAAAATACGCAAAAATGAAATAAAAATAATCAACACATATAAATAAATAAATTAAATAATAATAAACAAATTAACAAACCAATCCCGCCAAAATAACCGTGAGAATAGACTACAACAAGCAATCCAAAAATTAGACGTAAAACTACATATAGCTACTATATAATGGTAATAAGACAAACTAAAAAACATTACTAAGTTACTCAAAAATCGAGAACCAAATAGAGTAAATAAAAATATACAAAATAAAAAATAAGTAAATAAATAAAAGGCAAGTAATAAATAATCCAAATAAATAAATAAACAAATTAGCAAACGCTCCCACTAAAATAACCGCTAATAAAAATAGGATAGCTGCCTATATAGACACACAAACACACACGCATATATATATATATATATATATATATATATATATATATATATATATATATATATACCTGGTGTAACAGTAAATTCGTACAAATCGCGTAACAGAGTAATTGTCAAATCCACAAAATGTTTAAATTCTAAAAAAAAATGAATACACACACTAAACTAATTGAGTTACATTTTTTCCAGGTTTTGAGATAAGATCTTTAGCCATCTTAACACCAGTTGTCGTATGAATCACTGAAAAACACTTTGAGTTATTCAGCTAGAAAGAGAATAGATTTCTTTCAGCCGAACTATGTCTTCCAAACAGTTATTTAGGCGTTCATCTTCGAAGTCCATTCAAGAACCATCAAGAGAACGGTGAATAAGTTTAAAAATGAATGTACGGAAAAGTGGATCAGGACGTTATGACATCAAGAGGGATCATCAATTCAACTTAGAGCTAAATCCATTGATATTGTTCTAATAGTGTTATAAAAAAAACCTTCGGAGAATTCCAGTGTGATATCTTTAATCATTTCAAGATACAACATCTTATAAATATTTTTAGTCTATGTTTAGTAGAAGCCATTCACAGATCTCACACGCGAGTTAATCGTAAGTGGGTAAATTTGTTTTTATGCTATTTAGCATATATATATATATATATATATATATATATATATATATATATATATATATATATATATATATGTGTGTGTGTCTGTGTGTGTTAATACATTATCTATAATATTATCCGAAACATAATTGAAGATGATGAGACAAAGTGAAATATTTTTTTATCAAAGACGCGTTTCGCCAGTGAAAGCTTCTGCTCTCGTTGAGGCCATCTGTTTGAAAATAAAAGAAAGACAATTTCATGTGGAGAAAATGTCTTTGGATCGTTGAGGATAAGTAGGTATCATAAATCAAATTAATTACCCCTGCTTATTCCAGGACATTTTTTTTTCACACGCAGTTTTGTCTTTGATTTATTTTCAAACTGTAGAAGACAAAGAGATCATACGATTTATCCGCCGAAACATGTCTTTGATAAAAAACAAAGGAAAAAAAAAATAGTTATTGTTTCCATTAAAGTTCCTATTACTACCTAATAAAAAAGTTCTCAAGAACCTTCCAGTAAGTAAACCCTCCCAAAAAAGAGCGGTGATTCAATCCCAGAAATGTCGAAGATTCAAATATTTCACCATCATTTTAACCATCTAAAGGTAGATTCATTTTGTGAAAAAAGTTCTCAAGAACCTTCCAGTAAGTAAACCTTCCCAAGAAAGAGTGGTAATTCAATTCCAAAAATGTTGAAGATGATAACATTTCACCATCAGCCTTAAGTTTTATTTTTATTTTTTTTTTACCCCGAATAAATACGCAGGCGCTTACATAGAGTAAAAGTGAGAGAATAGACTTATCTTTGGAGGATTGATGAAAGGATAAGCGCTGAACGAAATTCAAGAAGAAGGCGACTGACATTGCATTTAATATTTGGAAGAGTCTAGTTTATCAGGGAAGCACGTAAACGGAAGTGAGTTCCACATGCAGGAAAAACGAGAAATTATATTGTTGGAGTAGTAGTGGCATTTGCATTTAGCTATTTTACCAGTAAAAGTGCAAGAAACTAGATGCCAATCTAGTAGCACCTATAGTCAGGGTATCAGAACAAAATGCTAGTCAGAGCAGTTGCCACGAAAATATTTGTAGAAGAAAAACAAAGGGAAACCACGACACTTCGGTGAGAAAGTGACTGAAGCCAAAATGCCATGTCAGGATTTATTATATTGCAGACCCTTCTTTGGATTTTTTCAAGAACCTCGAGGTAAATAGCAGGAGCACCAGGCCATATATGCCAGCATTATTCAATGCAAGGACGGCTGGTAGATTTATAATTGTACAAGATCTATTCTAACGAGAACAAATCTCTGGCACGATACATTGAGACAAGTTTCCTTGCAGTAGATGCAGCTACATATTCGATGTAGACGTTTCACCAGTTTTCAGCTGCCTTCAGTCAGTTGAAAACGTGAGGCCAAAAAGGAGCAGTGTGTTGCTCTACAGGAGTCTAGTATCAACCATTCTGATGGCGGATAGGAAAGTTTCTCTATGGTAGTTAGATGAGAGCTGTTTTCAATATGAAAGTCGGTTTGTGACTGAGTAAGATTCATATCTCCGAAACGAATATTTTAGGGATGATTTTCATGTACTTAATATCTTAAATACCACACGAAAGTACAATGGAATAATGGATTTAGCTCGGATTTAGGAATCGAAAAGCCGAATTCGAATTCCAGCTGAGTTCATGAGCAAATACCAGGAAAAACTGGGTTCTATAGCCTTGGGTGGCAACCAGTCTACAAGAAGGAAAACTCTGAAATCAAAACTGTATGCAACCCTGGAGAAATGCATACCATGCGGCTAAGGAAAGAATCGTTCGCGTTGACTCGATGATTCCGACTACGATCGACTCCTTTAAGATGTAAACATTTTAAGCCATGTAAAGTCGAGATGTAGAGCAAGAGCCCCAAGCCAGATATGAAAAGAGTATTCAATGCAAGGACGAATGGCAGATTTATAAATGTGCAAGATCTATTGTGACTAGAATAGATTTCTGACACGATGCATTAAGACAAGTTTCCTTGCAGTAGATGCAGCTACTGATTCAATGTATTCATTCCACCAGTATTCAACTTACCGAAGTCAGTTGAAAACGTGAGGCCAAAAAGGATCAGTGTGTTGCTCTACATGAGTTTAGTAAACAGCCATGCTGATGGCGGACAGGATAGTTTCTCTATGGTGGTTAGATGAGAGCTATTTTCAATAAGGGAGTCGGTTTGCCACAGAGTATGATTCATAACTCCCAAACGAATATTTTAGGAATGAATTTCATGTAGTTAAAATTCTACAAGAAGGCGTGATAGAGTAATGGATATTAGCACGGACTTAGGAATTGGAAAGCCGAATCCGAATTTCAACCGGGTTCATGGGTAAATAGAAGGAAATACTTGGTAATATAAACTTGGGTGGCAACCAATCTAGGAGAAAGAAAACTCTAACTTCAAAACTGTATGTAGCCCTGGCGAAGTGCTTACTATGCAGATAAGCAAAGAATCCTTCGTGTTGACTCGATGATTCCGACTATTCCTTAACAGACTGGGTTCTATAGCCTTGGATGGCAACCGGTCTAAGAGAAAGAAAACTCTAAATTCAAAACTGTATGTAGTCCTGGGGAAACACATACTATGCGGCTACAGAAAGAATCGTTCGCGTTGACTGGATGATCCCGACTACGATCGACTCCTTAACAGACTGGGTTCTATAGCCTTGGATGGCAACCAGTCTACAAGAAGGAAAACTCTGAAATCAAAACTGTATGTAGCCCTGGGGAAACATATACTATGCGGCTAAGGAAATAATCGTTCGTGTTGACTCGATGATCCAGACTACGATCGACTCTTTAACAGACTGGCTTATATAGCCTTGGATAGCAACCAGTCTAGGAGAAGGAACACTCTGAATTCAAAACTGTATGTAGCCCTCTCGAAGCACATACTAAGCGGCTAAATAAAGAATCGTTCGCGTTGACTCGATGATTCCGACTATGGTCGACTCCTTAACAGACTGGCTTCTATAGCTTTGGATGGCAACCGGTCTAAGAGAAGGAAAACTCTGAATTCAAAACTTTATGTAGCTCCGGAGAAACACGTTCTATGCGGCTAAGGAAAGAATCGTTCGCATTGACTCGATGATCCTGACTCCGGTCGATTCATTTTAAAAGTCTTATAAAGCCTACAAGTGACTCGCAAGGCATTCCACATTGTGCCGAGGCAAGTCTCTTAACGCTAATTATTCTGAGTGAGTCTACTCGCTAATCTATACACTTTATTAGAAATGCTGTACGAAACATCTTCCTGTGTTTCATACTTGCAGTGTGCACGTTTGTGAATGAGGATGCACGTCATCGAGAAGCAGATCGGCCACGTTCACCACACAAGAGAAACTCTTTTGAGACCCTCTCGCGAAAGTGGATGGCGTATTCAATAAATCTACCAGATCGTTTCAACCTCAGCGCGTGCAATTCTTCTCAATTCTTGGACTCGACAAGGAATTTTTCCACGTATCTCTGTCTAATAATGCAAGAAAATCATTTAGAAATCATTTCCGCTGATTGCTTATAATTCATATATTTCAAAGCACTATAAATATTACGTATTTTTACTGCTGAACTGAAGTTCAATGGGAACTATACCGTATTTTTGAGCTATAAAAGGCTCTTTTTTTTAAACCCAAAGCGCACATAGGTAGTTTAGCTTCATGTTCATTATCTTTTTATATGCGGACGTAGGCGATCATGGCTCTCCACTTTCCTCTAACTCTTGCAGCTTTCAGCAAGTTCCTTTCCTCAGCTTCCTCCCCCAGACAACGTTCTATCATCCACCTGCTCAAGCTCATCGTTTATACCACGCATTGCTTACCTTGTCTCTCTTTCCCTCTATTCGACCCGTGAATATCAGATTCTCCAGGCTCTCCTTCCTCGTTATGCGTCCCAGAAACTTCAGCTGTCTCTTTCTGATCTTAAGTATAAGCTTCCTGTCTTGATCGTTGCTCACACGCCGCTCGGTACATGATATCCCTAGCATCCTTCTGTAGAACCACATCTCCGTCGCCTCGAGTCTCTTCTTCATCTTCGAGGAAATCGTCCAACAGTCGTGGCCGTAACAGCTCAGTATTCTTTTCTTTGTTACCAAAGAAAATCCTTCTGTCTCGTAATACTCTGCTTAGCTTTTAGACTGTGTTCTTGGCCATCCCAATACGTCTCGCTTCCCATCTTCAGCGTCTGCTTGATTGTAGTGTTCCCGACATGCAAGTCGCATTTAGGGCTCTTCCTCTTACTGTTGACTGTGCATTCTGTCTTCTTGTAGTTTAGGCTTAGTCTTTTCTTCACACTCTCCGTGGCTAACTTCTGTAGGAGATTTTGTAATTTCTTTTCAGTGTCTACTATCATCACTGTGTCATCTGCGTATATTATGTTGTTAAGATTGTGGCTGCCAATAGTAAATTCCGGTAGTGTTTCCAGTTCTATCAGAATTGCCTCGTTGTATAGGTTGAACAGGTCCGATAAGAAGACGCATCCTTGCCTTACGCTCCTTTCTATTTTTGTATATTCACTGAACTCGTTCCCTATGCACATGCATGCTGTTTCCTGCCAGTATATGTTGTCGATTATTTTGATATCCCTTCCGAATATATCATGCAGTTCCATCAGAACCTAGTGGCGTACTTTATGTTAGATTACTATTTATGTCCCCAAGGAAATGACATTTATCTGGAGTACAATAGTGTAGCCATTTACACACGCCTGGGTTTGGCGTCAGGTTGTTGTCTTTGATTCAAAATCTACGAGTCATGATTCATTTAAGAAAGGTGGCTTCTAAAACTTTTGCTTCTTCCCTTACTTTAAATTTAACTTAGGACATTTTGACTGGTTGATTTGAGTAAAACCCGCAAAGTCATTAATCATTTCCTTTTTTTTCTTTCTTTTCTTTTTCTTCCTCCACTCGTGAAAAGAGATTGTATTTTGATTTTAAACTTCAATAAATCGTCTATTTACCAGTCATTTAAAATCGCCTCATAGATGGGTTGATTCGTATCGAAACACAACTGCAATTGTCTAGAGATTTTTTACATGTTTTTGATGTAATATCCTAAAATTAAATATATATATATATATATACTGTCGGATCTATATCCATATATTTGCATACATATATATATATATATATATATATATATATATATATATATATATATATATATATATATATATACATAAAGGGAACATTGAAGTCAACACTCAGAGGCGACAGGCTGTTTCATGCTGGACGTAATCGACAGGCAGCCATTGCGTCCAGCATGAAACAGCCTGTCGCCTTTGAGTGTTGACTTCAATATTCACTTTTATATCTATACTTACATACGCTCTGTCTCTGATATTGAGCACTTATCCCATAAATATAGCACACCTTAAAGCTATATTTCTTCAAATATATATATATATATATATATATATATATATATATATATATAAGTGAACATTGAACTCAACACTTGGAGGCGACAGGCTGTTTATTGAGCACTTTATTCCATAAATATAGCACACCTTAAGATTATATTTCTTCATACATATATATATATATATATATATATATATATATATATTTATATATATATATATATATATATATATATATATATATATATATATATGTATGTATGTATGTATGTATGTATGTGTGTCTCTGTGTCTGTGTGTGTATTTTTGAATAAGCGTTTTATATCAGAATCGAAAGATTTGATATAGTGACCGAAATTCAAAATTTTCTGTTTATTTACGGTCCATAGGTTGTCAGTGTTGTAAGATAAATTCCTTTGGCTACATCCTGTCACTGATTCTGTATTTCTGTCAGTCTCTCTCTTTATATATATATATATATATATATATATATATATATATATATATATATATATATATATATATGTGTGTGTGTGTGTGTGTGTGCGCGTGTCTGTGTGTATCTATGTCTGTGTATGCGCGTGCGCGTTTGTGCGACTGAAACGAGCGTTTTATTTTGGTTCCAATACCAAATTCTGGAGGCCAGCCTTTGAGGCGATTGTATTCTTAACCGTCAAACAATGTCGTTTCGTAATTCTTCTTGTTATCACTTGTCTTTACTTAATCGTCTTGTTTCTCGTTAACTACCTTTATCATCGTCTTCTTTTTCTTCTTCTACTTCTTCTTTTTCTTCTTCTACTTCTTCTTTTTCTTCTTCTTCTTCTTCTTCTTCTTCTTCTTCTTCTCCTTCTTCTTCTTCTTCTATTACTAACATCTCTTTTTCTTCTTCCCCTTCTACTGCTGCTACATCTTTTTCTTCTTTTACTTCGCCTGTTACTATTATTTTTTCTTCTTTTCCTCTTTTTCTTCTCCTTCTTTTTCTTTTTCTTTTACTTCTACTGCTATTATTGTTTGTTTTTTCTTCTTCCTCTTTTTCTTCTTTTTCTTCTTCTTTTACTACTAGTGCTACTATTGTTCTTTCTTTCTCTTTTTCTTCATATTTTCTTCTTTTTCTTCTTCTTTTACTTCCACTGCTACTATTGTTTGTTTTTTCTTCTTCCCCTTTTTCTTATTTTTCTTCTTTTACTTCTACTGCTACTATTATTTTTTCTTCTTTTTCTTCCTCTTTTTTCTACTGCTAATTCTACTTCTTCCTCTACTAGCATTACTTTTTCTTCTACCTCTTTTCGTTCTTATTTTTCTTCTTTTTCTTCTTCTGCTACACTATTACTACTTTTTCTTCTATTTCTCTTTCTTATCCTTATTGTTTTTGCCTTTTTCATTCTTTTAATACTAATGCTTGTCTTTTCTTCTTTTTCTTCATCTTCTTTTTCTACTGCTACTACTACTAATAACAATTATTTTCTTCTACTTCTTTTTCTTCTTTCTTTTTCTTCGACTTCTTTTCCTTCTTTCATTTTAGCTGAGTCCTAATACGCCTATTATAAATTTTATTTCGCGTATTATCTCCTCTCCACCTTCTCACCGTTCACTTCTCGGTGCCGTCTATTATCGTTTCTCTAATTATTCTGCTATTTTCCCTTCTTTGTCACTTCTCATCAAATCTACAAGAACCGTGCTTTCCGGCAGAAACCAAAAATATACTTGATCGGACATATAAAAGCTGGTCTCTTCGCCTGCTTTTCCCAAGGTAAGGCATTCCCGTCGATCTGAACAAAGCCGTGCCAAGCGGAAGAAAATGGTATTTGATAAGGATGGAAGTATTGAATATATTTTCACAGGTGCAAGACGAAAATTGAGGAGATAGAGTTAATTATGAAAATAAAGCCAGGAAAAATAGACGAATTCAAATTAAAAAAAAAAAAGAGTGACTCTTTACAGTAAAATGCTTTTAAATATAGATAAGAAGTGAAACTAATAACAAGAAACATTTGAATCCTGAAGCTCAACGATCGTTGTTATTTCAAAAGCAACCCAAAACCACGGACCGCCATATTTATTGGTTAAAAGTTATGGCGAAATTTTATTGTTGCCTTCATCATCGCCGTCGTCATCATTTTTTATCTTAAATCGCTGGTTTTTATTTCCCTAGAATATTTGTTGGCTCTCCGTGGAAATAAAGGAAGCGAAATTTTACTAAATAATCCAGCTTTCTTCTCATTTAAAAAAGAAAGAAAACAAAACATGTCTTTCAGGATCATGGCTCTTCATTTCTTTTTCTTTGTGAATTGTGAATTGCTATGTAGCATTGGGAATGATAGTTTGACAGTATCGTGTTGTCTTCTCTACGGCTGGAATAAAATATTCAATTCAGCATCAAGTCCGACTCAACTAAAGATATACACCTTCTTGTATACCATGTCATTTTAATGTGCATATAATAATGGCCCTCCACATATTACTTTGTTTATTAGCTTTGACTTGTCATGCTTTTCTGAAAGATAGCGTAGGGCTTTCTCCTTGCGTTTTCCAAATTTTGGAATTCAAAATTCATGTCCACATAAACTCAGATTGACATACAGAAATGCAAACATCTTCTTCTATAACATTGTAGATATTCTTGATAAATCAGCAGTGTTGTTGGTCCTGACCTGGCATCTCAGATTCAGTGACTTTGCGACCGCCGTAACATAGCTTCCCTGTGCCTTTTCTGTGAATACTCTTATGATAATTATTTCATTGATTTTTGTCCACGGTAAATAGTCTTTATAAATTTACTCGCACTACTTGATTGGCGGCAAGTAAGTTCCCAACCGTAAGTTCTATTCTAACAGTTTCTTCTCTCACAGTGAACTCTTTCACGACGAAAGAGAACAACAGGCAATACAGAGAAATAACGACCGAATGAAAATCTTATATATCGAAGTGGAAGCTTCACTGGGCAAAGTGGGTAGAAACAAAGTGGCAGCGCCAGATGGAACTATAATAGAGATGCTGGCAGCCTTTTATAGTATTTCTGTCAAAGAGAAGGTCACAGCAATAATAAATGAAATCTACAAAGATGGTGATATCTGGGAAGACTTAAGAGGATCTATTTTCATATCGCTGCCAACCAGGCGCAAATGAATGCAAATTCCGCCGGACAAAATGCCTAATGTGCCACATAACAAACCTCATCATTCGAATTCTGACGAATAGAGCGCTCAGCAGAATCAGGCCAGAGATAGGATAAGAACAGTGTGGGTTCGTCAAAAACACAGGCACAAGGAACGCTATATTTATTCTCAGAATGTTATCAGAAAGAGCAATACAAATGCAGAAGGACCTGTTCCTGTGTTTTATAGATTATCCAAAGGCGTTCGATTACAAAACGATGAGCCCAACATGCAAATGAAACTAAAATCAAACAGTTATAGAAATTTAAATATCTGAAAAGTGTTCTTATAGAGGAATGAATGCACGACACTGAGATCCGAAGACACATTGGCATGACCAAAGATGCATTCCAAAATCTAAGCAAAGTATTAAAAGACAGAAAAAATTTCGATGGAAACGACGAAAAGATTACTGGATTTTTACGTGATATCTGTCTTCTTGTATAGCAGCAAATGTTGGTCAATATCTTCAAAGATGTAGAAGAGAAAGAGAAGCAAAAGAAATGTAGTTTTACAGAAGGATGCTGAGGATACCATGGGTCCAACATTTTTTTTTAAACATTTCACCCCAAGTAAGGCGGGAAACCAATAGGACGCAAGGGGTTACAGAAAATTTAGAGCAAGATCAGATAGTGATAGAAGAAAGGATGAGGGTAGTGGACAGATCAAGGCAACTGGAGATGTCAATTGACATTACACTTGAATAGCTGGAGATTATAGCTCACAGGGAAACAGGAATAGGGAAGGGAGTTCCACAGGCGACAGGTGCGAGACATGAAGCTATTGGAGTAGAAGAGACGGCTATATTTAGGAGTTTCGACAGTGATGGGGTGAGAGCGGGATGCTAGCCTCGTATGGCGCTTGAACTCATGACGTCTAGGAACCAGTGAATGCAGCTCCTCGGAGCAATTTCCATGAAAGTATTTGCAGAACAGACAGAGGGAGGCGACGGCGCGTCTGTGAGAAAGTGACTGTACACGAGACGCCAGAGCAGGGCCAACTACATTGCATATCCGCCTCTGGAGCCTATCAAGGACCCCGAGGCAAACAGAAGGCGCACCATATCATATATGGAAGCAATACTCCATGCAAGGGCGAATTGTTGATTTGTAGATCTGGAGGATCGACTCCAGGGAGAAAAACTTCCTGGCGCGGCTCAGGGAGCGAAAACGACGTGGTTTTGGAGATAACTGAAAAAAAGAAGGCACTTATACTTAATATCAGGAAGAAGCATCTGAAACTTCCGTGGTAGGTAATGATGAAAGAGGGCTTGGAAAATATGATACTCACAGAACAGATTGCGGAGAATGGGGACAGAGGAAAGTAGCCCGTAACATATTTGATAGGCTTTGATAAATCGATGGCAGGAGTTTGGGAAAAATAAGAAAAAAGACAAAACTTATTAAGAGATACAAGAGACAGGAGGATGTGGAGAAACATGATCACCTACGTACTGAAGGGACACGTCACATAAAAGAAGAAGAATGAATTTTAAATGTTCGATGAATTCTATCGATGCAATAAATGAAATACCTCCACTGAATTTTCGATACCTAAGGTTTAAAATGAATTTTTACAAAATGAAAAAGCATTCTTGAAGATTTCATATTAGCTTTAACTGGAAGCTAAATGATTAAATTTATTTTTTCCAGTAAATAAAATATTCTGGCGTATTTCTGATAGAAATTATATAGTTTGGAATGTCAAACATTTGCTTGATTTTTTTAATTTTCTTAAAAGCGCCATTTTCTTAATTTTAAGAAATTTGTAAACAAAACAAAATTATCGGTTTTAAAAATCTTACAAAACTAAAATATATATTTCTGACATGTTATTTGAGTAAAATTAGAAAGTTTAAAGTTAAATTAATCAGATTTGGAATAAATATTGCAAACATATAACATAAAAATAATATACAAGCATTCTTTAACGATGGGTTCTGGGATTTTTTTCTTTATCGATATATCGATAAGTTCCGAGGTGATGATAACTCTTATGGATGACCAGAATTGATATAAATTTACGAAATCTAAATGAAACTATTTGTCTTAGTTTTTAACTGCCTAGTAATTTTTAGAAATTAACATATTTTCAGTGAGTTATTTAATATTTTACTGACTTTTACTTAGGTTACATGATGCTTTATGAAATTTGTGTTTCGTCTCTTGGATAAGTTTAACTTTGTTTTTATAGAGTTTGGGGACTTTTTTCATCATGCTACGCTGTTTTTCTGCGAAAATAGTAAAGGTACCTACAATATATGGTACTGATCTTTGTGTGTTGTATGTCTTTTGCTATATACCGTATATAGAAATATACTACGGTTACTGTCTACCTGACCCTATATACTTTTGGCATAGGTTATCGTATGCTGTGATTTAACTTCATTTTACCGGTAGGGCATAATTTTGGGCCAGTGTCGACCTATACAGTAGATATAAGTGTTAGATGAAAGCGCGTTTCGCGTTACGTAGCGTTTCATGGCAGAACGAAGAAACAACGGCAATTTAAAGAAAGAAATAATTGTATTAACCTAAAACACAAATGAAAGATCAAGGTAGATATCGCCCGTATGAAAAAAAGAGATAAGTGAAGTTGTACAAGTCGTCCGATGAGGTATATGGAAGGAGAGAGAGAGAGAGAGAGAGGTTGAGATTCGACTTACTGAGGCGACGACGTTTGCAAGTTTGTCGAGTCTGGTGTCTTTGGAGATTGGAGGTCGCTTTTCGACGAAATGTGTGAACGTCCAACGTCCAACTACCGATGCCCCTTTGATAGGGTTTTGTGTCCTATTTTATGGTAAAATCGGATCCAGTTTTTATTTTGTTTCTTTTGGCGGGAGTGGGAGCTGTTGGATGTAAATTTTGGGATGGTATTGCTTTTTTTTTCTTCTTTGAGAGTGTCAGTAAGCTGTTATCGGACCTTACCCATAATAACATAATGGACTATTCCATACGTAATAAAAACTGCGCCTCAAGAGGAAGCAGAGAGCAGCCCGAAGTCGCGCCACATGATGTCCTCGTGGGGGGTAACTAAATACCGTTCAGCCTGAAGTCGGGTGACCGGCTGATCGGTTGAACTCTCTGCCTTCGGGCGGGAAGGAAGCCGAACGAGGCTACGCCGAAGAGCGGAATCTCTTTCGGGGAGGTAAACCGATCCTGAACCATTTTATACGGGTTCAAAGGGCATATTTTTTGGCCGAGCGCACGGGCTCGGAGATCCCACGTTAAACCGGCCTTGTGCCACATGATACCCTCGTGGGGGGTGACTAAATACTGTTCAGTCTAAAGTCTAGAGTGAAGTCCGTCAGTCAGTCAGAGCGAGTCAGTCAGTCGAGTCAGAGGCCGTCCGAAACAGAGTCGCGTTCAGACAATTACTACAAGACATTGGAATAGTGATACTGGTCGAGACTACATTGTTCTCCTTACTAAAACCTGATTGTTCGTAATTACCCTTTCTACTTCACTGTATATATTACTGTTTGTAATATATCTGTGTTATTCCATATCCGTGTTCGAGTTCTTCTTTATTGGTTCTACATTGGACCATCACCGTGGTACAAGGACTTGGAACATAACATAAACGGAAGATAAGTGCGAGGCCTTGTGCAGCTGACGGACTTTTTGTTTAGTTATGGACGTTCGGAGCATTCATATCTGGTCAGTGGAGGAAATTAGTGTAGCGTGAATCGGAAGAACAGAATTAAGGAAGAATGCGCTAAAAATCTTTACGTCAACTTGTAACCCACACTTTACACTAGTTCTGTCTCTAGGTTCTCTACGCATCTTGTTGGATAAACGACGTTTACGATGTAAATATAGAGAGAATTGATGTTCAGTTTAGATTCGAGTCTCGCATTTCTAAGTGATTAGGTTTCGTTCTGGTCGAAACAAGAAGCTGTTTTAATTAAAGATAGTAATTCGCTAATTGTTTGGCCGCATTAAAAACGAAATGAAGACGGTGTTAAAAATAGCCTGTTAAACTTCTAAAAGTGATAAGAAGTAAAAAAAAAAAAAAAGGAAAGAAAAAGAAACATTTCGTAAATCTGAAGAATTAGTTTTCTTTTTCTAAATGTTTTCTTTTCTGTCAGTCGGCAACAGAGATGGCGAATTAGTTATTATCATTTCGCTAGATTTTAAACTTTGGTGTCGTTTGTTGCTTTAAGTTTCGGGCAAATAACCTTAAGAAATATATGATTCGAACTCTTCTCTCTCCAGCTATGCGTTAAATATTAGGACATACTGAAATCTCTGGTCCTCTGTCCTGGCTAAAATGATAAACTACATCAGGGTCCTGGGTAAGACGATAAACGATATCCGAGAGCAAGGCACTGATAAAGAGCTTTTGAGGAGCGTGGAACCACCTCTTAATTGCAGGTGTTCCCAGGTCCACTCTAAAACCGGGGTGATAGCACCTGTTAGGATCTTATCTATAGACAAATAGTTAAACCCCAACCAAAAGGGGTCAAGCACACAATGAAAGTATAGCAATAGGTTTTATTACCAGCAATACATTTTTGAGGAAAACTTATTACCAGCAGTACATTATTATCTGGATAACATTTTTTTTGAAAAAAATATTAGCATGCCGTGGCTTTCTTAGTGCCAGAAATAAAGATACAAGAGAGGAATTGAGTTAAACAAATATATTAACAGAAACAGAAACAATAATACAAGCATATACAAACAAGAGTGTTACAGCAAGAATGTTCTGTCTGACTGTCAGAGCTGAGTGCTGGAAACTTCCCTCTCCAAAAAGGCAGTACCTGCTCCTATTTATACCTGGGAGAGTCCATGAGTGCGTGGGTAAATTAACATAACACCAACAATACATTTTTGGAGAGAAAAAAAAGAGTACTAGCAATAAAATTTTTGTCGGCTTTAAATCATCCATTGGGGTTGATATACCGTAAAATAAACCAAACCAAACCTGAACTCTCTAGCATTAGTACAGAACCTGTATAGGAGGAGGAGAACGCTGAATTCAAAAACCTGTTGGTCGTGGAATTGTCAAATCCAAAACGTAGAAAAGCAAATTCTTGATAAGAAATCAAAAATAATATAACCATGAAAATGGACACAACATCTTGGCCGTGTTTTGAAAATGAAACCATTATATAAATATATAAATACAACATATATAAATATATACAAAATTATATGAATATATACATACAACAAATATAAATATATACAACAAATATGAATATATACATAAAACAAACTATTTTTTGTTAACAGATAATATATTTCAACCTCGGAAAATGGCTAAATGTATAGCCGAAAGCGCTCAGATAAAATAACATTCAGACAGTTTTTATATAATTTATCATCGGAAGAGAAAGAAAATAAAATAGATCACGTGAGAAATTGTATAAAATACTAAATCAAAGCACCTTGTATGTAATATTCAATGAAATGTGCATGAAAGAACGATTGCTGCCTAAATACGCATATATATATATATATATATATATATATATATATATATATATATATATATATATATTAATAAAAACAGACAAGGGGAAAAGTATTCTTAGCTGGGGCTAAGAGTAATTTTTTCGCTTGTCTCTTTTTTATTCATTTTGTTCCCCTACAGATACACTGTATGTGGAAATATTTACATGCATATATATATATATATATATATATATATATATATATATATGTGTGTGTGTGTGTGTTTGTATGTGTGTGTGTGTGTGTGTGCATATGTGTGCCTCGAGAAAGCTACATATTTGTGTTGTACGTGAGTGCTTTACAAGTTCTTGTGCAATTTCATATACACATAACTATACGAACACACAAACACATACATGTATCAAAACAAAATCTGAAATGAAAAAATGCGTTTCCCTTTAACTAAGTCTGGGCAACACCTACACTCAGCTGACCGATGAAATCATAAATTTGGAGAGGAAAAAGATTAAATTTTCATCCAAGAAAATCAGCTAATTATAAGATTTTATTGCACATTTTGGAAATTATTTTCTATTAAATATAAATATTTTTATAGCTCTTGAAAAAAAATACAGAAATATTTTTACGTCTGTCATTGAATTAAATGCACATGCACACTTAAAGACTTATATGCGCGCGCCATTCAATGAAATTAAAATTTAGCTATATATTGCAAGAGTTAATTTCCTTTTCTGTCTGGCAATAACACTTGGCTAACAAGAAAATAGTCTCAGCTTTAATGCATAAAACTTTAAAGTAATTTTACGATTCCTGCTGTATTTAAATTAATGCATTCAAATAGCTGAGCAAAGTGCTGAAGAGCAGAATAAAAATTCGCTAGATTGCTTGGTGATATCCATCGTCTTATATGCCATATCCATTGTTTTATAATTGATATCCATTCTTTTATATGTGATATCCAGCCGCTTATATGTGATAATCTATCGTCTTATATGTGATAAAAATCATCTTATATGTGATATCCATCGTTTTATATGTGATATAAATTATTTTTATAAGTTATATACATCCGGTTATATGGGATATCTATCGTCTTATGTGTGATATCCGTCGCCTTATATGTGATAACAATCATCTCATATGTGATATCCATCATTTTATATGTGATATCCATTCTCCTATATGCGATATCCATCCTCTTATATGTGATATCCATCGTTATATATTCCATATCCCTCAACTTATATGCGATATCCATCTTTTTATATGTGATATCCATCCTTTCATATGTGATATCCATCCACTTATATTAGCTACCCATCCTCTTATATGGCAGTGAATGTTGGACACCCTCCTCACAGTCAGAGAGAGAAAATTGGAGGCTGTAGAAATATTGTTCTACAGAAGGATACTGAGAATTACATGGACGGAGCGAGTAATCAACAAGGAAGTTTTAAAGAAAATGGCAGCAGAAAGAACTCTTCTAGAGTCAGTCGAAGTTCCTTGGACATCCAATGAGGAAGAGGAGATTGGAGAACATAACTCTCGCCCCGCGTATTGAGAGTAAGATAGATAGGCAGAAAGCCTATCTATCTTATCAAGCCTGTTGAGATTTTATGAGTGGACAGCAGAAAGGCCGAGGACTGAAGCCTTACCAACAGGAGAAAAAACGGATATGGTCCACAAGGGATAGAAAACGTATATTTTTTTTTTTTTTGAGAATCCTGTTTGCCCATGCCTGGAACAGATGCGGCCCCTAGAAGAATTTTTTTTTTAAATAGACAAATAATTCAGACGGACAATTCGATCACATTGTCGTCTGCGAAGCGACTGGTAACGAACGGATAAATTAATCAAGAGTAAACTGAAATTATATAGAAAGGGAATGTAATTTATGAAGCTTTGTGGTTCGTATTGACTTCTGATTACGTTCCCGTTTGCTCGACCCAGACTAAAGAAATGTCGACGATTTCGGCGACGCTCTATTCAGTCGTGATTCGCACATACGGTCGCCCGCCCGCCCTCGTCAAAAGAAACAGGATTGATTGATTATTCGATCGATATTCACCTACATAGCACACTGCACACCTGGAAATGCAGTCGACTGCATGCATTGAAACTCGTCTCTCATGCAAAAAGAAATAAAATAAAAAATAAAAATAAAAATTAGAACAACTACAGTACAAACGGAAAGTGATTCGTTTCTGTACATTCGTCGTGCGCAAGAGTGCTTAAATTTCAAGCTTCTCCCTCTCTTCCTAAGTAATCTTTGTCCTCTCACCCTCTCTCTATACCAGTTACACTGTGTCTCCATATCTACAGGGTGCGATGGGTAAATTGTCGTTATTTTATATTTTTCATTTCGCGCATGCGCGTTTTTTTTTTTAAATT
Organism: Acanthosepion lycidas; assembly: GCA_963932145.1. NCBI lineage: Eukaryota > Metazoa > Mollusca > Cephalopoda > Sepiida > Sepiidae > Acanthosepion > Acanthosepion lycidas. The sequence goes on along the minus strand of OZ010600.1, from coordinate 13,301,589 downwards.
TGTCGACTACACGGGAGAGCAGGGTTAGTGAGACACCGTCTGGGAGAAAAAGACCACAAACACGCAATTCACTCCGCCATAAATTTGGAAACGGCTTGCTGTACTGCTTGGCATTCACGCCGGTCGATTCAATACAAACATTTCAAAGTGTTTGAGGGTCAATTTTAGGACAGTGCAAAGGTGTCGGAAAGAGATGGATCAGTCTAATGTTGATTACGAAGGTTTTTGAAGTGATCACTAGTGATGACGATGTTATGTTTCCTTTCATCTTCCAACGAAGCCTTAGATTCAACACGGAATGTTACATCAAATGCCTTGAGAATGTGGTGCTGATCTAGTTCAAGAGGGTGGCTACTGGAAGACACTGTATCCGACAACAGAATTCTTCACCATGCCATACAAGCAGAAGAACCCGCTCATGACTATCAGACAATTTCTGGGATCACATCACCCCCTTACATCTGGCCACCTTACTTCCCAGACATTTATAATTATGTAAGGGGTAAAGTTGAGCGAGAGACCAACAAAACTCCTTTTAACAGCAAAGATGAACTAAAGGCCAGTATCATGTCAGCATTCACTAACTTAAATAAAGAGACCGTCCAGAAGAGTTGCAAGAGATTCCGAAGTTGTCTGGAGGCCTCGGTTAAAGCCAATAGCGCTTTTATTGAATAAATTTACATAAATTCTGTAATTTTGGTAAATATATCTGTTAAAATTAGATGCCAGTGTTATTTTCATTTTTGCGTAAATAGACGACAGATTATCCAAAGCGCCCTCTATAAAATTCTGTAACGCGGCGCTTATACTTCCCCGCTTCAGTCCGATCTCTGTATATTTCTATTTTCCTTTTAGCTCTGCCTATATTTTAATCTAATCATCGCCGTATTTTTTTACTATCTATTTGAGATCAACTTTTTAGTCACTTTTTTTAAGTCTAAATATCACCTCATTTTTTTTTTATTTCGCCGCCTCTCAATGTCTACAACAGTCATGGGCAAACTGCGGGTAACTTGCCCGACTGGCATTCTAGATGATGCGCGCCTAATTTCGCGAGGAAAATAACGTTCTTAAAATATTTGTTTCCTTTCATTGTCAGTTGTACACCCACGTGCGTAGACACATTGGTTAAGAACAATGTTTCTTGAATTGTTTAACTTTTCGTTGAAGGTAACGTTGTCAGCATTTGGAAATATTGGCGATTTTCACTACCGGAGGTCATAAGTGAAAACATCTTATGCTTCCGAAACAGAAAACGTTAATTATAATCATTTTTCTTGAGAGAATAAATTTTCCTTCATTTTAAAACAAATTGTTTTTGCATCGCCAAACGAATGACTTGGAAAGAAATCACACAAAAAAGGTGTTTTAACCACTATGTCATTAGTGATAATATTATACGAAGAATTCATTTGCTTTTTTTAATTGTGGAAGGAATCTTTCTTAAAAAAAAAACAAAAAAAAAAACGTAAAAAAAAATAAATAAATAGAAATAAAAATAAAAAATCCATTTTTCTCCATTACTAAGGAAGATGCTTATGCGCATGCGTATTGTTAGGAAAATGGCTGCGGTGTCCTTAATCCAAGTCCTTGACTTTTTTAATAGTGCACGCTACCTTATGATGAACTGTAGCTCATCTAGCCAACTCTTTGAAAAAGGATCTCATGCCTGGTTTACACAAATCTATTTATCTCGCTAACAATAGTCTGTTCATATCTATCAATATCTTTTAGAAGTAAAAGCAAAATTGTCCAAATCGTGTAACAGCATAATTGTCCATTGCATAAAAATGTTTAATATCTAAAAATCTCGAAGCTGAATTTCTTTTTTTTCCCCCAGATTTTCTGATAAGACGATTAATCGGATCAGATTTATCCAGTATACCTCTACTAAGGTTAAAAGTTCACAGGTTTAAGTATCATTACCTGTGTCTTTACGTGAAACTTTTCATATAAATTAACATGTGGTCCCCAAATTGGTCAAACATATATTTAACTGTTCTCTTCTTAATATGTACATTGTATGTAGTCACAGTGGAAATAAGAGATTTTATATATAACTATATAATTGGATGAGGTGTACATGCTTCTGATCTGTATATTTTTACTTATTTATTGTATGTATGAGTATGTGTAGATATAGATATACACATGTATAGTGCTCGTATTTTGTATTGATGTTAACCATGTTCATGTTGTATTTATTATCTGTTTGTGCTTTTAGAAATCTGTTATTTCCACGGGGAAGGACATTCGTACTATGTATATATTAAGAACTAGCAGCAAGACCCGGCGTTGTCCGTGCTTGATTCAAAAATCGTACGACTCATACAGCAATTGCTATCACTTGACTTAAAATATTTTTGCACTTCCTTGCCTTTAAAGGAGTGCCCTTTGCCGTGCTGATGTTGCTACATGCCTTACTTCTTGCCTATCTCACACTGCAATTTTTTTTCTAAGCTCTATACTAAACATTAAATCTGTTACGAAAAAAGAACTAAACAAAATGAACACAAAACGATCAGCTTTAAAAAAAAAGGACTCGTAACTGGAAACAAACGAATGAAAAAAGAATGTTAACAGCAAAGACTTTTTCACACCCAACCCAGTTCTGCGGAATCAGTGTCGTGGCGGGAACGCATGGATTGGGAATTTGGCTGGCGTAGGTGATCGAGTTGCACGTCCCAGCCCTTTTGACACTACACCCCCGCCCCTAACTGTGGTTAGGATTGGACTCAAATTAAACTGCCTAAGTTGGACCTAGAGAAAAGAGGTTCTAGAGCCTTTAATAGGCAGCGACTAATCCTGATCTAGGCTCATGCCCACTTGGGGGTCTTTACCGTCAGCTTGCCGTGAGATGCCCACAGACGAAAAGGCTAAGTGGGGACCGGGAGCCGACGGTTACCGGACAGACGCTCCAATGGCTAACAGTCCTAAAGAACTTCGTTGAAAACAACATTTTTCGTCCGATCTTGTGGTGTCAGAGCGAAAACATCACTCTTTCTCCCTACACGTGAGCAGCCAGCGTAAAGCTGACCGCGCGAGAAGCATTGTTCACCTAGGCGCAACCCCGATACACTCAATGCTTGCCTCTGTGCCTTGTTAATGGACATTGCAAAACAGACCCACGCGGGGAATTGAGGCCTTCTGAACGTGAAGGGAATGTCTGCTTCAGAGGGGTACAGATGCATCCGGGTAATCATCACTGACTCTTCCCGTCCACAAAGTGTGATTAACGTAGTCTCAATGTGGTTCGGATATAGTGGCTTCACCACCAAACGTGTGCCGTTGCATTGTTTTGGGGGAACCAATAATTTGAAGCCCGACCTTCAAATTTAGAACGTGAGGTGGAAGACCAGGAGGTTCGAGTGAATTCAATAGTTCGATTGGATAGTCAACAATGCCCTCAGGGTCTGGTGTTCTATCGATGAATTTGTAGACTCGCTCTTCATCTGGGATTTGTTGGAGAAGCTTGTCAGTAATCGCATCAGCAGTACGGTTTTTGGGGGGCAAGAATGGCGCGTTGACTAAGCCATTCCATGTTACGGAAATTGGATTCGAGGTTTGGGAAGACGCAATTCAACAATTGAAAAGCTGTCTCGACGACTGTGCAAACGGATTCAATCGAAACCATTCCATTATCATCTGATGGCAGTCTACCCTCGCCCAGAACCAAAAACCGCTGGGAAAACTCTGAGTAGGCGGTGTCACACCTCAAGTGGGCACGCATGTTTGTGCTCGAACTTAGTGTTCTTACTTGGTACCACAAATTCGAGGAATTAAGACAGGCTCCCACGACATCAGCCCTGTTACCTTTTAGAATGACAGGCAGTTTTTGTCTGAAATCACCTGATATGAGAAGTGTGATACCCCCCATAGGACGATCTGAATCTTTGATGTCCCGCAGGAGACTGTCAAGGGTCTCAACTGCATCTTTACGGGACATGGTACACTCATCCCAAACTATAGACCTGCAACGTCGAACAACCTTAGCTTTGTTAGAATTTTTTGAGATATTACAGAATGGCGTGGTCTCTTACCCTGTTGAGAGGTAACATAAATGCTGAGTGAGCAGTCCTTCCACCCGGGAGCAAAATAGCTGCGATGCTCGATGATGCCACCGCTAGTGCGATATCACCGGTACGCCTGAGTTCGGCAAGTATGAGTTTAGTAACAAAGGTCTTACCTGTAACCCCGGGAGCATCGAGAAAGAAAATACCACCCGTTTGGTACCGTACGGAGTCAACGATAGCATCGAAGTCTGCTCTCTCTTCAAGCAGAAGTGTAGGCATGTTCTCCGCAAGATAAATCTCAAGCTCCTCGACGTTATATGACGTCTCCCTCAACAAATCAGTTCAAAGATCACTAACGCGTTCACGATGTATACGTGGTAAGCCATATGTCGCAAGAGTACTACCACCTACCCCTAGAAGACTGTCTTCGAGTGCAATTAGTGCCCTGTTGTAAATTATCCCGCTGAATGTAACCTCGATGTCAGGATTATGGGACTTAGCTTGAAGTAGGAAATCTTTTGACATGTGATCTCTGTAGCACTCCCATAAAGAATTTGGGTCGCTTACTTCGCCCCACTGAAGAAGTATTGCGAATAGATACCGGAGACAGCCAGATCTCAAAAGGACGCCCTCTGCTAAGGTAGAATCCCATTGCGTGTCATCTTGATGAAGACCGCGCCTAAAGCAGGCCTCACGGAGTGAAGGGTAGACATAATTTTCGACAGCTTAGAGATCTTCGAAGCTCTGCGGCCCAGGTACCTCATGCAGGAGCAGTCGGAGGTAAAAACACTCCTGCTGGCTTGGTGATACCGTGTAAACTCTGCCTAAACCGCAGTCCCATTTTACTTCTGGCTGCCCTTCAACGTCCTGGTCCGTTTTTCTTCGAACCCAATTATTTCCCGACAAAACATAGTAGGAAGGAACCTAGGGGTAGAGGAGTGTATGACAAACGTGTTGTGACAGCACAGTTTTAAAAAAAACAACAACCAATAAGCGTAGTGTCCTTTGGATTCATTGCAATCTCGCCTGCATTTTCCTCCGTGAAATAGGTTCGCTGATCATTTTCTAGATGAACAGCCAATTGCACAATAGCAGGAGGCCTTTGATGAAGTGGAAAACCGAAAATTCTCCAAACAGCTTCATCGCTACTAATGTAACGATCTGCCAAGTACTCCGATGCTTCATCGCGACAGTTGGCGTTTTGGAGTGTGAACATGGCTGCGTCTGAACCTTTATTGACGTACTTACAAATGTAACTTACAGACTTAACAGAATTACAAAAGTCAACATTTATATGCTCGTTGAAAGTTTTCAAAAGGAGGGGGAAGTACGGCACAATCCACCAATTGTCTACGCTATACTCCTTAATGTTAACGGTGAAACCCCCATTTTCAGGTTGGCGCCGGCGGTAAAGGGGGTAACCGTCTCCTGCGGTTGAGGTCTTGTCAGTAAATTTTTTTATAAAATTTCTTAGTACATGTATTATTTCTATGGCAGGCAGAGAAGGTTTCGAACCCAGGTCCATAGGGTCCATGAACCATGTTGCGCTTTACGATTTCGTACAATTGTGGATCGAGAACGGGATCCGGGATTTCGGCCGAAATTATATCATCCACTGTAGTCGGATCAATTCTGTTTGTAAGCCATATAAGGATAAGGGCATGGGGAACACCCCTTTTCTGCCATTCGATGGTGTACTTGTCGCACCTAACAGAACTAAATATTTGGCCTTTTGTAATCAAATCCATGAACTTAATGACTTTCTGCCTAAATCCCCGAGCGATAAGGTCGTGACGGTGACAGTATTCCTACCCTGGAAGTAATTCAGACGTAATTTTGATCCACTTAGGTTTGCAGGTAAACGTGATAAAGAGGTATGCACGACCGTAATGGGGCACGTAAGCATCTTGGGTAAGCGTGTGTATATATCGTGGGTCCCCTGTAAATGATGAGGGCAAAATGCAAGCCTTCTCATAGCATTCTCAGGTTGCGGGGTCCACCTCATTCCTAATCCCATCTTGCAGGTGAATATAGCTGTCACACCTAAGCTTTTTCTGGTTCAGTTTAATGAAGCCCAATCTCTGCGACTCTATTTTCGCAGCCATGTCAACTGAAAATTGGTGAAAAAGATCCTGAGTACTGTGCAATGGATTAATGGAGCAAACTCTTCGCATAAAGTGGTATGAGTAGAATGACATACAGGCTGGATATTCATATCGTGAGAAGGCAGATATGATTTTTACATCAGGCCGCACGAATGGTACATTTAAAAGCGTCTACCATAAACATTAATCTTAATAACTCAAAAACGATGGATTTGAGGACATGTGTTTCTGTGGCCTTTTGTCTTTGTTTTGGTGTGAGGAATCCGCCACCAAAATTTGTAAAAGTATTTTTGATATACCATATATATATATATATATATATATATATATATATATATATATATATATATATATTAATTTCAATAAAGATATGATCCTCGTTTATAAATTTCAGTTGCATAAGGTCTTTTTTTTATTTTTACAAGATTTCGTCTGTTCCTGCAGTCATCCTCAGGTATGGAAATAGATTTTGTTCTTGTTTTTACTCTCAGTAATAAAAGAACAACGAAAATAGGTGCAATTAATTTATAAATTCACGAATCATTCATACAAAAAACAAATACAGAGGTTAATGATTTAATTGCCGAGAATCCGTGGTCGCAAACAATTCAAATAAGATACATAAACCCGGAACCTGTACATGAATAATAGGATCATATCATTCATGTACAATTTATATATATATATATATATATATATATATATATATATATATATATATATATATATATATATATATATTTAAACAGAGTCCTTTTAAAGGACGCCGGATCATCAGATATCACTTCCAGAAATGAAATGAAACGAAAAATGAAATTAAAATTGATGGGTAGTGTAAGTTTTTTGTAATTTAACAGAGAGTGTAAAAGGAGTAGTTAAAGAGACATGGTAGAGTATAGGGAGGGTTTAATTTCATATCTCTCTCAAGTATACCTAGTATTGGGGGAGGAGGAGTGACCAGACCTTGACCTATTTAGGCGGTTAACTTAACGGAAGTGATATATTGAAATCCGTAGTCCTTTATTAGGACTCTGGTGAAATAAATTATTATAATGATACCTTAAAGTGGTCTGTTTTTCTTTTAAATATTAGCTCTGGATTTACATTGAGTTCTCAGGATTTCATTCACCTTCGGATTACCAAGTTCTTCATAACTCTCTCTCTCTCTCTCTGTGTCTCTGTCTCTGTCTCTCTCTCTCTCTCTCTCTCTCTCTCTATATATATATATATATATATATATATATATATATATATATATATATATATACTTGTCAGTAATAAGAGGACAACGAAAATAAAAACAAGAACAAAATCTACTTCCATACCTGATGATGTCTGTAGGAACAGACGAAAGCTTGTAAAATTAAAAAGACCTTATGCAACTGGAATTTATAAACGCGGATCATATGATTCATATACAGGTTCGGGGTTGATGTATCTTATTTAGATTGTTTGCGACGAAGTATTCTCGCCATTTAAATCATTAACCTCTATATTTGTTTTTGTATGAATGAATCATGAATTTATAAATTATATTTGCACCTTTTAACTGAAATTAATATATATATATATATATATATATATATATATATATATATATATATATATGTATGTATGTATGTATGTATATATATGGAGAGAAGTAGAGATAGTATGTGAAAAAGAGAGAGAGAAAGCAGGTCGGAGAAGTGTTTATGAAAAATTATTATTGGCTTTTTTTACGTGTCCAAAACCTATCATTATTTTCTCAATGCTGCTGCTGTTGTTTCTAAGCATTCATTTGCGAAAACATTCCGTGATTTTTATTTTGTCAGATTTTGCTTATAATTGATGCCTATATCTTTATTTATTTATCGTTCTCTATTGCTTGTTAATTTTAGTTTGTTTTGTTTTTCTTCTCCCTTGATAAACTCCATTCATCTTAAAACTGAAGATCAAAACTCTTTAAAAAAAAAAAAAAAAAATCACCGTGTTTCGAATGGGCGGCAAAAAGGAATTATATAAATGCGCCAATCTAAAGAGTCGATTACGCTTTGAATGACTCGCTACCTGTTTGTTTATTTTATTCATTGAGCTGCGTGTTCTGTGTACGCATGCGCAGACGATGTGGGAATACCCAAGAGAAATCAACGGGGAATAATGCCGGACCGCAGACAGGAAGTGATATATTTGTCGTTTCCTCTTCTCCCTGGTGATTCGTAAAAGCCAAACTATATTCTACCGTTTTTAGATTTGTTTTTGTATGCGTCTAATTCTTTGTTCAGATCTGTGCATGCTTGTATGGGTGGTGTGCGTGTCTGTGAATTTTAAATGTTTCTCTGATCTCGTTACTTTGATGCTCGCCTGTCTATTATCTTCTCTTGCACTCTGTTCCTGCACAAATTGTCCTTTTTCTGCTAACTAATTAGGATATCCATACATCTTATTTTAGCAGGTAGCATCCTTTTTAGACGCGTCTATCCCAGGGATTTCCTTTCCTTTTTCTTTCTTTTGTTACCAGGGACATCATTATTTTTGTTTTATTTTTATACTTTATTATACTTTCTCATTTTTTTCTTTTTTAATCCGTTCGCCCCTATCAAGGCGATAATGTCACTAAGACGCAGGGGGATACAGGGTGTGAATTAGAATGAGAAAAGAAGTGCTGAAAAGGACAATAAACGCAAGAGATGGCGACTGACGCCGTATTTAAATTTTTGAAGATTGTAGATGGCAAGGATGCAAGAGATTGAAAGAGAGTTTCACAGGTGAAAATTAATGAAATAGAACTGTTTGTTTGCATCTAGCTTGATCAACAGCTAAATGGTGATACCACGTACCAATCCAGTAGAATGCTTAAATATATGTAGTCGTCGAAAAAAAGCTAATGAGAACTGTTGACATGAAAATATTTGTAGAAAAAAAAAAGAAAAACAAAGAGAATGATGCCAGGTCAGGTATATGGCAATAATATCCAGGGTATGGATAGGTGGAAGATTTATAAATGTGCAAGATCTATTATGACGAGAAGAAATTTCTGGCAAGATACATAAAAACCAAAATTCCTTGCAGTAGCCGTAGCAATTACAGTGTTCCCTCGCCTATTCGCGTTTCAGCATTCGCAGCTTCACGCATTCGCGGATTTTTCTTTAGAACATATGTACTTTTTATCCGCGGAAACCCCGAATATCCGCGTACTTTTTTCTGAAGAACCAATGTACAAATTATCCGCTGAGAACTCCTTCGATTCGCGTATATTTTTCGACAGAACATATTTAAAATATTCTTGTATTATTTTCCTGTTATTTAAGCGACTTAAAACATGTAACAGTCTATTTTTATGGTAAAAATTGGCAGAATTGTACATCTTCATTATAAAAAAATCAAAGTCAAAACATGCGTAATGCTTGGGCTTTTTTCTTTGTTAGATGTTGCTTCTGGGGTCTTAAAAGTGGCTTATGCTAGGCCACTTCATCACAGTTTTATTTTTAGAAAATGTTTTAAACTTTATATTTTATATCTTGTTAAACATATTTAATGCAGTATTTTCAATGGTTGTATTGATCTATGTGTAATTAAAAACAGTTATTGTACGTATGAAAGAAAATTTACGTTAAGTGTATGGTCACTAATACGATATTTAAAAAACGTTTTAAAAATGCTCTGCAATGTTCTTAAAGTGTTTAGGATGAAAGTTTAAGGTATATGGGGTTTTAACAATCAAAATAGCGACTTATAAGCACTTTTACGGTGGAGAGTTACAAATATTCACGGATTCTAACTATTCGCGGGCGGTTCTGGTCCCTAACCCCCACGAATACGGGGGACAAAATGTAATTCACTATAGTCACTCCACTTCATGTCAATGGAAACTGTGAAGCCAAGAAGGCGTAGAGAGTTGTTCTCCTAGAGTCGAGCCTCTGTCATGCTGACTGCAGGCAAAAAAGTTTCTCTATGTTTTTATATCTTTATTAGCCCAGTGGATAAATATGTTGGTTAGATCCAGTGACTAGACACAAAGGGTTATGAGTTCAATACCAGGACACAGCAATGGTGAACCAAATCTTTGAAGGTTGAGCTAAACGGAAATACCTGAGACATCCGGAAGAGTCATGGCACGTGGAAGTAGAACAATCTGCACCGATGGACGAAATAAAGGGTTCGGTTCGAAATTCCAGTCACCTAAAGAAAGCCGGAATGTACAACGGTCGAAACGTTGTGAATATGGCAATAAAGATGAGGATAACAGTCCGAATAATGTAAATAATGCAAGTAAGCATAATACCTCATCTCAGTGATATAGAAGCCGAAACGTTGTGAATATGGCAATGAAGAAGAGGATAACAGTCTGAATAATGTAAATAATTATATTATTTTTTTTTTTTACTTTTAAATATATATTTGTTTCTGAAGTTTGATATTTGAGATAATGTTCCTTTGTTCTAGTTTATGGCTTATTAGATATGAGTGTAGTGATATAGTTGTAGGTAGCGTAGTAGGATTTTACTTTCATTTCTGCATTTGAAAATGATTTTTGATCTGTCATTTATGTGTTTACATTTTCCTTAAAATATTATCATTGACATTTCTCATCGAGTTAATGGTTATTTTGTTTGGACTATTATTGGAAACGCTATTCTCGACAACATTATTAAATGAATTAAAAAGTCACCACCAGCCTCTTCAAGACACAAAAGTGAAGATAAAAGAAAGAAAAGAAAAAAAGTACCAGTTAATTTTAATTTCTGTCTCTATATCTGAGATTAAGTATTGTAACTATTTACACTATTTACATTGCTCGGACTACTGTCCTCATCTTTATTGCCATATTCACGATGTTTCGACCGTTTTATGTTCCAGTCTTCTTCAGGATCTGTCTATATTTCTGAGATTAGGTATTGTAATTATTTACATAATTTACGGTGTTCGGATAGTTATCATCATCTTCATTGCCACGACGATTCGCTCGTTGTATGCTCCGGCCTTCTTCAGGATCGGACTATTTCTGAGATGCCGTATTGTAAGTATTTACGCTATCTACATTGTTCAGACTGTTATCCTCATTCTCGTTGCCATATTCACGACGTTTCGGTCGTTAAGGCTCCGGCTTTCTTCAGGATCTTTCAATATTTCTGAGATGGGGTATTGTAACTATTTACGCTATTTCCATTGTTCGGACTGTTGTCTTCATATTTATTGATATATTCACGATATTTCGGCTGTTGTTGGGAGTGGCCTTCTTCAAGTGTTCAGTTCGAAATTCCAAATTAAGATGAGGATAAGTGTCTGAATAATGTAAATAATGCAAGTAATCAAAATACCTCATCTCAGAAATATAGAGGCCGAAACATTGTGAAATATGGCAATGAAGATGAGGATAACAGTCCTAATAATGTAAATAATGCAAGTTATTTTATTTTTATTACTTTTAAAGGTATCTTTGTTTCTAAAGTTTGATATTTGAAATAATGTCCCATGGTTCTAGTTTATGGTTTATTAGTCATGAGACTAGTGATATGGTTGTGGGTAGCGTAGTAGGATTTTACTTTCATTTCTGCATTTGAAAATGATTTCTGATCCGGCTTTTATGTGTTTACATTTTCCTTAAAATATTATAATTCACATTTCTTATCGAGTTAATGGTTATTTTGTTTGGACTATTATTGGAAATGCTATTCTCGACAACATTATTAAATGAAATAAAAAAAGTCACCACCAGCCTCTTCAAGATACAAATAAAAAGAAGAAAGGAAAAGAAAATCTTAATTTTAACATCTGTCTATATTTCTGAGATGGGGTATTGTAACTATTTGAACTATTTACATTGTTCGAACTGTTGTCCTCATCATTATTGACATATTCGCGATGTTTCGGCCTTTGCACACTCCAGTCTTCTTCAGGATCTGTCTATATTTCTGAGATGAGGTATAATAACTATTTACACTTTTAAATTGTTCAGACTCTTGTTCTCATCTTTATTGTCATATTAACCTCGATTTGGTCGTTGTATACTCCGGTCTTCTCCAGGATCCATCTATATTTCTAAGATAAGGTATAATAACTATTTGTACTATTTACATTGTTCGGGATGTTGTCTTCCTCTTTATTGCCATATTCACGATGTTTCGATTGTAGTCTGGTCTTCTTCAGGATCTGTCTATATTTCTGAGATAAGGTGTTGTAACTATTTACACTATTTACATTGTTCGGACTGTTTTGTCCTCATCTTTATTGCCATATGCACGATGTTTCGACCGTTGTACGCTCCGGTCTTCTTCAGGATATTTCTGAGATGAGGCATTCTCACTATTTACATTGTTCGGATACATATCTCCATCTTTATTATCATAATCAGAAAGTTTCAGCCATTCTACGCTCCGGTCTTCTTTATTACCTGTCTATATTTCTGAGATGTTACATTGTTCGGACAGCTGTCCTCATCTTTATTGCCATATTCACGACGTTTCGGCCGTTGTTCGGTCCGTTCTTCTTCAGGTGATATACGTTGGAATTTCAAGACCTTTATGTAAAGTTCTTGGTGTTGAACTTCCTTCTTACAAAAGGGATACGAAAGAAATTGGGCTGATTAATCTCTATGTACGTCGCAGAGCACGTCTTAGCTGTGAAGGACCAACGTAATGGAACTAACAAATATATATCGACAGAACGTTTTCCATGGAAATAGAGATAGAGTTCTGTGTGGATTACGACGTTAGTAAAAATAAAATCATCCTACTTTCGGGAATTTTCAAACATGTTTGGTTAAATCATTCTGGACATGATCTGTCTTTTAATTTTTTTTAATTTTTTAACAATTCCGAATAATTTGTTGCATGTTATCGTTAAATTTAATAAAATTCCACTCCCTTCCACCCAGATAGTGATCGTGTTGGTGCCTGTGTACAGGAGCGACTAAACAGTCCCTGTTGCATAGATCGGCTCAGTTACATTTGTGTTTTTTTCAACGTCCAGAAAATATCTTGAGCAGGATTTAGTGTCAGTTTCTGGGAGAAAGCCCATTATAGGGCAGGATCAGCAGTCTGAACAAGGTTCTTACACTCAATCACTGGATCACGATGACTTGTGACTTCGTGCTAGCACTACCATCGACAGCTTCTAAATATTTCCGTTGACTGACTCTCATTAACAAGGTGTGGAGAGCCTATTTTATGGTTTTCAGTACTTTCAAAAGGTGACACATGCTGGTATATATATATATATATATATATATATATATATATATATATATATATATATATATATATATATATATATATATGTGTGTGTGTGTGTGTGTGTGCGTGTGTGTGTGTTGATGTGTGTTTATATATATATATATATATATATATATATATATATATATATATATATATATATATATATATATATATATATCAAGAACCAAAACAAAAATCGTTTCACTTTCATTTTTGCCTTGATAAAGTCGTAGGACGAAACGTGTTGGCAAAACTAAGATTTTTTCCTTTTCTCATTCTTACACACACACACACACATATTTATATCTATGCAGAAATATAGTTTCAAAGTGTGCTATATTTATGGGATAAAGTGCTCAATATCAGAGATAGAGCGTGTGTAAATATAAATATAAAAGTGAACATTGAAGTGAACACTCAGAGGCGACAGGCTGCCGGGACGCCTGCCGATTGCGTCGAGCTTGAAACATCTTGTCGCCTCTAAGTATTGACTTCAATGTTCACTTTTATATATATATATATATATATATATATATATATATATATATATATATATATATATATATATATATATATAATCCAAGTATAGGATTGGTGTATACGGAATAAATTCCAATAACCAAAAATACTATTCTTAAAAGAGTGCGCAATATAATTTATTCATGCTATAATTTTCGAATATATATATATATATATATATATATATATATATCAAGAAATATAGTTTTAAGGTGTGCTATATTTATGGGATAAAGTGCTCAGTATTAGAAATAGGACGTATGTAAATATAAATATAAAAGTGAACATTGAAGTCAACACTGAGAGGCGACAGGCTGTTTCATGCCGGGACGCAATCGTCAGGCCGCCGTACATATATGGATTCTCGTATCGTGAGCCAACGCATGAGCATTCTATCAACACATTACCGATGAGTCCTCTCGTGAGATTAGAGTCCAATACTAGAGGCGAAAGCCCCCCCCCCATTGCGGACGCTGCATTGATAAAATGAGTTCTGACTGCTACTGTAAGTCTTCCTCTTGGCAAGTTTCTAAATGAGGAGACTGGTAAGCCTGTTTTCAAAGAAATCGATGCCCTCTTTACAAGTTAACCCCCGGGATTGAGTAGCACTTTCCTATCTATCACATTACATACGACATCTCTTGTGATTGTATTTAACAGTGTCCTTATACATCAGTTTCAGTCTGCCTACTGGTCTTTTGCCCTGGTTTAATACACTGAAGAAGATTGCTTTGGGAATTCGTGAGTCCTCCATCCAACATACGTGCCCCCTCCCAACGAAGCTGTATCTTGATTATCAGGCTTTCTGTGCTGGGCACAACACATCGTTCTAAGACTTCGACATTGGATACTTTATCCTGCCATCTAATTGTGCAGATGGATCGCAGACAGCGTTGCTGGAACTGCTCAAGAAGCTTAATATAGCAACGATAGACTGTCGAAGTTTCGTAACCATACAAAAGATTTGTAAGAATCACAGCCTTGTATACATTTATTTTGAGTCTCACACTAGATTCATTCCATAGCCTACGTTTAAGCATTCCAAAGGAACTGATGTGCACCCTCGTTATCTATAGCCACTGAGTTTGACAAAATATTTGCTAGATGACAGGAATTATCTACTGGCTTTAGGGGAATGCTGTTGATATAAACCAGGGCGGTGGTGTACCTATTGTCAGGAGCTGGTTGATATATGACTTCACGCTTCTTTATGTTGATAGTCAAGCCAAATGTTTCTGAAGCCCGAGCAAACATGGACGTTATCAACCGTATCTCTTCCAGAGACTGGATCACCAGGAGGTAGCCGTTGACATAAAGCAGATCACGGATCAGCATTGTCATAGACTTTGTACAGGATTGAAGTTGTCTGGGGGTTGAACAGGCTCCCGACTGATATGAACTTTATGTACACCGCCTTGTCTAGGTCGGGGAATTCGTCAAGCAGCAAAAGAGAGAAACCGATAGAGAATAGGCTTGGGAAAAGGACACAACCATTTTTGGTGTCATTGGTAACAGGGAATGGATCGGATAATTCCCCGCACTCCTGTACTCTGCTCAGCTTCCCCATGTGGAAGGACCGGACTACTGGTGTATATATATATATATATATATATATATATATATATATATATATATATATATATATATATATATCACATGAATCATTCATACAAAAACAGATTAGTGAAGTTAATGATATAAATGGTGAGAATACATCTTCACAAATGTATTCTCGCCATTTAACTTCACTAATGTTTTTTTTGTATGAATGATTCATGTAATATAAATTGAACTGCACCACACACACACACACATATATATATATATATATATATATATATATATATATATATATATATATATATATATATATATATATATATCATATCTATATATAAATATATCAAACATATATATATATATATAAATACATTTTGTGTATTTATATATATTTATGTCTTTCAATGATAATGGTATTAAGCTTATCAGACGATATAAAAGGAATTTGCATGAAATAAAGACAAACTTTTCTATATTATTCAATGAAACATGTATCAATAAAAAAAATATATATACATACATATGTATATCATATCATATATATATATATATATATCATATATATCACATATATATACATAAACATATCATATATATATATCATATACGTATACATATCATATATATATATATCATATGTATATATATATACATATGTGTGTGTGTAAATATGAATATGTATGAAATTGTATATCTTGCTTTTGTACTTTCATCCTCGTTTTAAACGCATTTACAATTTTAATTTTTTTATTATCGATGAGTCATTCTTTTCAAATATCCTTTTGGTTTTTCAAAAAGCAACGATAATAAGTCTATTGAAGATGGTTAAAAAGTTTGCGTAAGTTCTCAGAAAGGTTCTTTTGGGATTGGAACAGAAAGTAATACAAGATAGAACAATCCAAGGGGCAACAAAAAGAAGATACCTTTAATACCAGAGGGAAAGAAGAAAGAAACATCCGACCAACGACTTAACATGTAACTAAAAACAAAGATTAAAACAGAAATGTCTATTTGTAGATTTTCGAATAAGGACTATGATTTTTTTTTTGTTTACTTTTTTTTTGAATAAATTTCCTTGCCCAGATAAAGTGAGATACGAATGGCAATCAACTTCTTCTTGAAAATCGATATTGGAAAAATAACTTGGTAGATAAAAAAAAAATTAAATACAGAAAAAATAAAACTCCACAAAAAAAATACAGAAACATGCAACAACAACCTATTCAAGGAGTCGATACAAAATTCTTTCTTTCTTTACGGATGTTTCCTTGGATTAAAGCATAAATCTAATCTCCGATCTGCGATGTTTGCTTTCCAGTCATTTCGACATTATTTTCTAATATTAGAATCGACTAAAATAAATCTTAAAGCTTGGGTGTATCGTGAACGATTCCATGTCTGTACAATTCGTCGCCCGTAGTATTCTGGTTAAATTATGCCGGCAGTCACTGTTCGATCCTCAAAAAGAAGACAATATATATATATATATATATATATATATATATATATATATATATATATATATATATATATATATATATATATATATATATATATATATATATATATATATATATATATATTAGCTCCTGAATTAATTCCAGTTGAGCACTCTCGGGCTGAGGTATGGGTTTGTAAACAGTGACTATTATAGCTATATAGCGAGACTCTTCGCAAGCCGAATTGAGTCACTGTCGGTCACTGGGCGTGTTTCCTAAAATAAATACGCCAAAAATCCACCTTCATCCCAACCGTGCCGACAGTTTTTTTTTTTAGTGGTAGAATATCCGCCTGATACCAATTCAGTCGGGTTTCGATCCTAGCTAGAGGCAACCGGATGTCTAGCCGCACTGATGAGCTGTGAAAAAAGCGAAACAGTCTGTCTGTGGATGACATTATATTAGCTCCTGAATTAATTCCAGTTGAGCACTCTCGGGCTGTAAACAGTGACTATTATAGCTATATAAGCCGAAGTGAGTCACTGTCGGTCACTGGGCGTGTTTCCTAAAATAAATACGCCAAAAATCCACCTTCATCCCGACCGTGCGCCGACAGCTTAGTGGTAGAATATCCGCCTAATACCAATTCTGTATGGTTTCGATCCTAGCTAGCCGCTGTGATACAGCGAAACAGTCTGTGGATGACATTATATATATATATATATATATATATATATTCTGAAATGCTCAAATGAGTGATCTGGTTAGCAACCTAAATGTTTTTAAAATACAAATAAATATATTAGTTCCACCGTTTAAATGACATCACCTTGAGGGAATTGAAATTGTTTCCATAAAATGTAGGATTGTTTAAATTAAATAGAAAGAAAAACATTTGCATTAAAACACACAGAACATTCCTTGGAAATAAATGTATTAAAATACACAAATACTCGGGAAAAATTATATAAAATACATATGAACTTTAGTCAATTTACCAAAAGCATGCAACAACTAATTCGGAATTGTTAAAAGTTTTAAAAATTGACAGATAGAATTTCTCCAGATTATTTAACGTAACATGTTTGAGAAAAAAACTATTCAACAAATTCAGAAACGTTTAACTGGCTGTACTGGTTAGCCGACTCAACAGTTGAATTGAAGCGCTCATCAGGGCCAGATGTTTGATAAATCTATTGAACTTATTATCAGATACCATATTTATACTCTTTCTGAATGAATGAAAGCTTAGATCAAGGGACAGCTACATAAATCAATATCCAAATGTTGGATAATTTTTGTCATTATTTTCACTTTCAATTAATGCAGCGTCCTGGGTATGACGATAAACTACATCCACGTCCTGGGTATGACGATGAACTGGGTTCAGCAGCAGGGCCTCTGATAATACGTTTTTTGCAAAAGTATTACCGGCTATAAGTTTTTTTTTGTGGGGGAAAGAATAGTGTTGCCGGCTATACGTTTTTTTAAAATAATATTACCAGCTATACATTTTTTGAAATAATAATATTACCATCTATACGTTTTTAAAAAAATATTATCATCAGCTATACGTTTTAGAAAAAAATAATATTACTGTAGAATAACAAGACAATAAACAGCACTTACCGGCGTAAGAGTCCCAGCTAGCGTCCAGCTGGCAGACAAAAATAAAGCAGGTTGTAACTTAATACAAACCCTGCAAACTAACTTATGAATCAAGCTGGTATTTATATAGAAATACCTCCACTCAGGTACCAGCAGCCAATCACAGCCCAAGCAATGGACTATCCCACTTTAGCACAATGAGATGCTCCATTGCACCATAAATAGCTCTCTTTCTCAAGGTTGAATTTTTTTTACCTCAGATTGCTTCACAACTGAGTGTTTATCTTGACCACGTGATTGTTCGACATGGCGCTGCGAACAGGATTATTGACACCCGAAAATTGGGAACTCTTCTTCATTGAAGCAGGCATATCCACTGACTCGGCCAAAACTCATGCAACAAGGTTTGCAACAAGGTTTGCGGATGAGAAGCTGACAATCGAGAGCCTTCAAATGCTGGATCGATCTATGCTTAAGGAGCTGGGAGTCACTTTAATTGGAGAAGCCCTGTGTATCATCAAGCAGGCTAAGGAATCACCACCCAGACAACCCGCATTCAGGCACTAGCAGCCAAGCCTCCTCATCTCAATCTCGAGATGACACCACAGCAATTCAGGAAGTTCCGAATTGACTGGGATGTCTTTACCAAGATGACGAATATGCCAAGCTCCCAAACTAATATTCACTTATACAATTGTGCTGATGAAGCTGTGCAAAACGCCATAATCAACACACACCCTGACTTCTTTACCACTGATCCAGATAAGCTACTTGACATGGTAGAAGCATTGGTCACCCAGAGGTCAAGTCCTATTGTCCATCGCCTTGCTTTTGCCTCCATGTTTCAGGATGCGGATGAGCCAATACAAAGTTACCTTGTCCGCCTCAGAGCCATAGCCGTTGATTGTAACTTTACCTGCCCCTCGTGTGAGCATGACCTGTCTGATATATACATCAAGGACCAGATCATCCGTGGAATAGCAAATGACACACTCCAGGCTGACCTACTGGCCAAAGCTGGGGCACTTAAATCCCTTGAGCAAAATATCCGTCATGCTGAGGCATTCGAATCAGCATTGCGAGACCAAACCTCAATGGCCGGCGCTTCAGATACAGCTGCTGCTCGGCTATCAACATACCGCAGACAGAAGGGTACACCTCAAGCCAACGAGGGGATCCGTACCAGCACCTATTGCAACTGCAATGTTAAACCAATCCACCAGGCTTGCTTAGGTTGTGGCAGCCACCAGAATATCACCTCAGGAACTGGATCCCGCCGGCTAAAATGCCCAGCATGGTGACAAACATGTAGTAACTGTGGAAAGCCCAATCACCTATCGAGGGTATGCCGGGCTAAGAAACTGGCTCAAGCGGTCAGGAAAAGCCCAGAGGCTAAAGAAGCTGACCTGGACACACTTATCGCCCACATCACATTCAATCAAACGACAGGCACGTATACATCTAAAGACACAGGCCAGGTAAGGGAAATTGATGCATATGTTGTTCCGCTCTCACCAAAACCGGATCCCAGACAAGTTAAGAATATCCCCAGAAATCACAGCACTAGGATGACGATCTTTCCCGACAGTGGGGCCACCATATGTCTCGGGGGACTTAAGCACCTTCTGTATATGGGGCTCACTACCAACAACCTCATTCCATCAAAAAAAGTCGTTCGAGCTGTGGGAGGCTTTACACTTGTATGTCAGGGTTGGCTCCCTGTGGAATTCATCGTCCAAGGAAGAACAACTAAACAAGCCCTATACATATGCAAAAAGATTCAGCGGCTATACTTCAGCAAAGCAGCCTGCATTGATGTAGGGATACTGTCCAAAGACTTTCCTAAGCCGACGACAACAATATTACCCCAAACAGCAATGCAACACCTGCCCTCGACAAGCACAAATAAAAAATCGGACGCAAGCACTAAACAATGCAAAGTCGAGGGGCAACTTCCAACGCGCCCCAAAAAACTCCCTTTTCCCCCAACAGAACAAAACATTGATAGGCTCAAGAAATTACTATTGAATCAATTCGCCGAAACGGCGTTCAAGAACAATGGTGAATTCCCACCAATGTCTGGCCCCACTGCACATATACACCTCAAAGAAGGAGCAGTCCCCAAAGCCAGACATAACCCAATACCTGTGCCTTTTCACTTCAAAGAGCCCGTAAGGTAGGCCCTTTGGGAAGATGTGAAAAGGGGTATCATAACCCCAGTACCCGTCGGCATGCCCACTGATTGGTGTAGCACTATGGTAATTACCGCCAAGAAAAATGGCAAACCACGAAGAACCATAGACTACCAACACCTGAATTCACAGTGCAAACGGGAAACACACCATACAGGGTCACCATTCCAGTTAGCACTACAAGTGCCACCTAAGCAAAAGAAAACAGTGTTGGATGCTGTTGATGGATATCACTCCATCCTCTTAGATAAAGAGTCCCAGCCACTCACCACCTTCATCACAGAATGGGGAAGGTTCATGTACCTAAGGATGCCACAAGGTTACCTAGCATCTGGAGATGCCTACACCCGAAGGTATGATGAAGTAATAAAAGACATCCCCCGCAAAGTAAAAATCGTAGATGACACCCTACTCTATGACTCTGACATTGACGGAGCCTTTTTTCACACCGATTTCCTCCTCCATTGTGCAAAAAACGGCATCGTACTAAATAGAGAAAAATTCCAATTTTGCCAAGACACAGTGCAGTGGCCTCCAGATAACATCCTCTGGTGTAACCCCTTCTAAATCCATGCTGGAGGCAATATTAAGATTCCCAATACCAAAAACGCTCACCGATGCCAGATCATGGTTTGGTCTGGTCAACCAAGTCGCTTGGGCATACTCACTGAGCCCAGTCATGCTTCCATTTCGTGATCTTGTAAAACGAGACTCTCACTTTACATGGAATAAAAGCCTCGAGGATGCATTTCAGCAGTCAAAGAAGGTAATAGTTGACTTAGTCCGAAAAGGCATCGCAACATTTCAAAAAGAACGAATAACCTTCCTTGCCCCAGATTGGAGCAAAGACGGAATGGGCTTCCTACTTCTACAGAAGTATTGCTCATGCACCACTGACAAAGCCCCAGTTTGCTGGCCTGAAGGTTGGCGCCTGATATTTTCTGGTAGCAGATTCTGCATTGATGCTGAACGCAGATATGCACCTATTGAAGGCGAGGCAGCAGCAATTGCGTGGGCATTGGAAAAATGTTGCATTTTTGTAAAGGGTTGCCCGAATCTCATAGTGGTTACAGATCATGAACCACTAAAAGGATTATTCGGAGATAGAGACCTTAGTAAAATCCAAAACCCCCGATTATTCAGGTTAAAGGAGAAAACACTCAGGTACAGATTCACCATTCAGCACTGCCCTGGGAAATGGCACAGAGCCTCCGATGCTGTCTCACGTAACCCAGCAGACATCTCACAGGCACTCCTAAATGTATTCACTGCTGAAACCTCTCAATCAGATATCATAGAGTCTGACAACATGGATGACTGGGTCAAATCAACAACCCTATTAGCAACATTCGGTGCAAACGACAACCTGGAGCTCATCTCACCAGACGTTATCCGTGCGGCGGGACGCAGCGACCCGCAATACAAAAAATTAATTGAAGTAATACAAAATGGATTCCAAAGGACGCGCATCCTCACTGCACCTGAAATCCGCGAATACTGGGAAGTGAGGCACCGCCTAAGTTTTGACGACGGATTAGTGCTCTTAGCTCAAAGAATCGTTATCCCCACCTCACAACGCACAAAAATATTACATAGCCTACATTCTGCACACCAAGGCGAAGTTGGCATGAAGGCACGTGCCAATGAATCTGTTTATTGGCCCGGGATGAATGCTTCAATTCGTAACATTAGAGCAGGTTGTACGTTCTGCTCAAAAATTGCCCCGAGTCAACCAAAAGAGCCAATCAATTTGACACCATCTCCTGATTGGCCATTTCAGCAAATCGTCATGGACATCTTCCATGTTGGGAACCATGGTTACTTAGCATGCGCTGACAGGTTAACAGGCTGGCTGAATCTATACCACTTGAGCTACGGAGAATCGACTGACTCAAGGATTATTTCGATTTGCCGAGACATATTTCAAACCTACGGCGCTCCTGATGAACTCAGCAGTGATGGTTGGCCACCCTTCACATCTCTTCCATTCAAGCAATTTTTACAAGACTGGGCTGTTAAACACAGATTATCATCTGCTGGTTACCCACAATCCAATGGTCGTGCAGAGCTCGCTGTCAAAACGGCCAAGAGAATCGTAAATGGCAACGCAGGAGCCCAAGGATCGTTGGACAATAACCGTACAGCAAGAGCCATCCTCCAATACAGGAATACTCCCATTCAAAACATTGGGCTATCCCCTGCTCAACTACTACTCCACCGCCGACTACGTGACTACATACCATCCCACCCCACACTCTATAAGCCACATGCGAATTGGATAACCGCAGCCCAAAATCGCGAGATAAGTCTGTCCCGGCGGAACGCTCGTCTCATAGAGCAATACAACAGAACAGCACACACCTTAAACCCCCTTCAAAAAGGACAAATAGTGGCACTACAACGACCAACAACCCGCCGATGGGATACAACAGGTCATGTCATTGAAACCCTCCCCAACCACCAATACCGTATCAGAATTGACGGATCAGGTAGAATTACCTTACGAAATCGCCGATTTCTCAGGAAACTGGATACACCAACAATCCCAGTTCCAAGACCTAGTGCCTTACCCGAGACCCCTACACCAGTGACACAAACATTCGACGCTGGAATAACATCAAACACTGCTCAGCCGTCTACAATAACACGGACAAAACCCCCTCGGGCATTGTCCAGACCACTTCCACACAACCAGCCAGGTTTAAAGGAACTCATCTCTCCCCAAAGACCACTACCCACACGCGATGGGGGGAAAGGAGATGTAGAATAACAAGACAATAAACAGCACTTACCGGCGTAAGGGTCCCAGCTAGCGTCCAGCTGGCAGACAAAAATAAAACAGGTTGTAACTTAATACAAACCCTGCAAACTAACTGATGAATCAAGCTGGTATTTATATAGAAATACCTCCACTCAGGTACCAGCAGCCAATCACATCCCAAGCAATGGACTATCCCACTTTAGCACAATGAGATGCTCCATTGCACCATAAATAGCTCTCTTTCTCAAGGTTGAATTTTTTTTTACCTCAGCTTGCTTCACAACTGAGTGCTTATCTTGACCACGTGATTGTTCGACAATTACCAGCTATACGTTTTGGAAAATTAGTATTACCAGCTGTACGTTTTTGAAAAAATAATATTGCCAGCTATATGTTTTTGAGGAAAAAATATTAATAGGAAAAAAAATATTACCATGAAAAAAAAAGTTGTCGGCATTAAAGGACCGATTGAGGTTGATGTGCCGTAAAACAAAACACACAAAACCAAACCAATTAATGCAACCATACTAAGTTTAGAACGCTCATGATCAAACGTAATAGACATTCATTGTCTGTTATATGTCTGTTATAACTGATTTAGAGCAATGATTATGAACATAAAGAGGTCATCATTCTGAAAGTGGGTACAAATCAATCCTTCGTCTATTTGTAGAATTCCTTTGACTTACTTTACAACTTTTCATGTGAAAATGTTAAAGTTTATTAATCTCCCTGCTTCAAAATCTATTTATCCATTTAATTTACACATATAAGTATATTTGTTTTTTTTATATAGTTCTATATTTTTATATATATAGCAAATGTAATAAATCCTTGGGTATATAGTGGATCCTAGTAATATAAAATATTAAAACTGATCCACAAGAATAAATGCTACAGATATATTAAAAATAGAAATATATTCAGAGAGGTAGAAAGTGTTAGTACAAACAATCAGGTTTAGTAGTAATTGTCTGAACGCGACTCTGTTTCGGACTGCCTCTGACTCGACTGACTGACTCGCTCTGACTGACTGATAGACTCCTGACGGACTTCACTCCAGACTTCAGATTGAACAGTATTTAGTCACCCCCCACGTGGGTATCATGTGGCACAAGACCGGTTTAACGTGGGATATCCGAGCTCGTGGGCTCGGCCAAAAATATGCCCTTTGAACCCGTATAAACGGGTTAAGGGTCGGTTTATCTGCCCTAAATAGACTCCGCCCTTCAGCGTAGCCTCGTTCGGGTTCCTCCCCGCCCGAAGGTAGATAGTTCAACCGATCAGCCGGTATTTAGTCACCCCCCACGAGGGCATCATGTGGCACAAGGCCGGCTTAACGTGGGGTTTCCGAGCCCGTGGGGTTTCCGAGCCCGTGGGGTTTCCGAGCCCGTGGGCTCGGGCAAAAATATGCCCTTTAAACCCGTATAAGCAGGTTCATGGTCGGTCTAACACCCCGAAAGAGACTTCGCCCTTCGGCGTAGCCTCGTTCTGGTTCCTCCCCGCCCGTAGGCAGAGAGTTCAACCGATCAGCCGATCAGCCGGTCGCCCGACTTCGGACTGAACGGTATTTAGTCACCCCACCCACGAGGGCATCATGTGGCACAAGGCCGGTTTAACGTGGGGTTTCCGAGCCCGTGAGGTTTCCGAGCCCGTGGGGTTTCCGAGCCCGTGGGCTCGGGCAAAAATATGCCCTTTGAACCCGTATAAGCCGGTTCAGGGTCGGTCTACCACCCCGAAAGAGACTCCGCCCTTCCGCGTAGCCTCCTTCGGGTTCCTCCCCGCCCGAAAGCAGAGAGTTCAGCCGATCAGCCGATCAGCTGGTCGCCCGACTTCGGGCTGAACGGTATTTAGTCACCCCCGCACGAGGGCATCCTGTGGCACAAGGCCGGTTTAACGTGGGGTTTCCAAGCCCGTGGGCTCGGGCAAAAATATGCCCTTTGAACCCGTATAAACGGGTTCAGGGCCGGTCTACCCCCACGAAAGAGACTCCGCCCTTCGGCGTAGCCTCCTTCGGGTTCCTCCCCGCCCGAAGGGAGAGAGTTCAACCGATCAGCAGGTCGCCCGACTTCGGGCTGAACTCCCTGCTTCCTCTTGAGGCGCAGTATTTATTACGTATGGAATAGTCTATTATGTTATTATGGGTAAGGTCGCATAACAATAAATATATTTAATATTACAGAGTAAATAATTAGTACACAATAGAATCCAAAATTACCTCATATGGTGAATAGGTTTATTTCAATCGACGAAACTTTCGTCTCTCTTATTCAACCCCATAACATACTCAGTCTATCCTGGGCTTGAATAAGACTGACGAATTGTTCGTCGTTTGAAAGAAGTCTATTTTCTATATTAGGTAATTTTGGATTTTATTTTGTTCTATATATATAATAATGAACTCTCCCTTCGGTTTCAACGCATGAGGATCTGACAGCTTATTGATTCAGTTCTGAAATTTTGTGCTATAATCTTAAGTGGCATTTAAGACCCGCTAGTTATTCACAAAGGAGGCCTCATACGGAGAAAGAGTGATGATTGTGAGATGAGATCACTGTTAGATTGGCTGATATTTTAGATCTTGCTCTCGCTTCTTGAAGATGATTCAGACAAGCAGATTGAAAACTGCTGAGTCCACTAAAACACGTTGATCTCCATTCTACCCTCTCCAAGGCTAAGCGCTCAAGGATGTTACGTGGTATATTGACTGCTGACAAGTTGCTTAGCAGCTTGTCTTTGTATCTTAGCCATGGGCGTCCTACATTCCTGTAGCCCTGATCTAACTCACTTTACATTAGGATCTTGGGTTATCCTGTCATCAGCCATTCTCAAGACATGACCAGTCCACTGTATGAGAAAAGTCTCGATTCCTCTGATATTACACCTGTTAAACAGGTCTACGTTAGAAGACTTATCGTGAAGGTCAACTCCACAGATTGCACGCAGTCAGTTTTTTAAGGAAAGCATCCAGCTGGCCTATATATATATATATATATATATATATATATATATATATATATGTCTGTGTGTGTGTGTGTATGTGTGTGTGTGTGTGTGTGTGTAAATGTTGCTAGAAATAAAAGAAATACAAAATAACCTCTTGCTTGGGGTGAAATGATTAAAAATAACATCATAGTCTTTTCAGATCTGTCTTTTCATATCTATCACAGTCTTTTCATATCTATCTATCTATCACAATCTTTTCATATCTATCTATCTATCTATCATAGTCTTTTCAGATCTGTCTTTTCATATCTATCACAGTCTTTTCATATCTATCTATCACAATCTTTTCATATCTATCTATCTATCTATCTATCTATCTATCTATCTCAGTCTGTTCATATCTATCTATCTATCTATCTATCTATCATAGTCTTTTCAGATCTGTCTTTTCATATCTATCACATCTATCAATTTATCTATCGCGGTTTTTTTTATATCTATCTATCTATCTATCTATCTATCTATCTATCTATCTCAGTCTGTTCATATCTATCTATCTATCTATCTATCTATCTATCTATCATAGTCTTTTCAGATCTGTCTTTTCATATCTATCACATCTATCAATTTATCTATCGCGGTTTTTTTTATATCTATCTATCTATCTATCTATCTATCTATCTATCTATCTATCTATCTATCTATCTGAATTATAATGTATTTTCCAGCAGTAAATAACACAGAATTTCAGTTGATCAAAACGGAAGGAAAAAACCGAATGGAAAATAATAAAAGAAAAAGAAGGCCAATTGTTTCAGTGTCACTCTTTGAGTGAAGTGTGGGTACATGAAAGGTAAAGTGGTCGACTAGATGTCATAAAAAGTTATTGTCTGACCTGAAGCACTTGTTATGTAAGCGTCATTGCCCTGGGGTAAGTGAAACATTCTTTTTGTTGCTCTGCAGTCAAGCATTAATAAGTATTTTGGAACATGTCAATTTCATCAGGTGTGTATTAGGTTGGTGCAAAAATAATGACGTAATAATGTCGTTTTTGACGTTATAAAAATACGTCAAAAAACGACATTATTACGTCATTATTTTTGGACCAACCTTATTATTTGCCGGATCTATCTATCTATCTCTCTATCTATCTATCTATCTATCTATCACAGTTTATTCACATTCATTTGAAGGTATTCATATATACCTACGTCTTCCTCTCATTCCTACTCTCCTTAGTTCTCGCTCTCAACTGCTCTCGCCATTCTCCCTCTCTCTCTCTCTCTCTATATATATATATATATATATATATATATATATATATATGTGTGTGTGTGTGTGTGTGTGTTGAGTGTGCGTGCGCGCATGCGTGCTTGTGTGTGTGTGTCTTCTCTGATTTTCTACGCACGTCTGTTTTTATGTCTCAGTCTGCATCTATCTATCTATCTATGCTTGGTTTGTCTCTCTATACATATCTGTTTGCATCTATCTATCTATATACAGGGGATGGACAAAATAATTGGAACAGTTGCAAAATCCACTCCTATATTTCAAAGACCTATTAAGAACTTTTACTAAAACTTCGTAATTGCAGTTTATATCTATTGTAAAATGTTTGTATCTATTGTAAATACGTTTATTATCTATTTACTGGCATTGAAATCATTGATATTGAAAACATGGCATTGAAATCATTGGCATTGAAATCACTGGTATTGAAATCATTGGTATTGAAATCATTGGTATTGAAGTAATTGTTATTGAAATCATTGGCATTGAAATCATTGGTATTGAAATCATTGGTATTGAAATCATTGGCATTGAAATCATTGGTATGGAAACAATTGGTATTGAAATCATTAGTATTGAAATCATTGGCATTGAAATCACTGATATTGAAATAATTGGTATTGAAATAATTGGAATTGAAATCATTGGTATTGAAAAAATTGAAAACGTAAGACTGAAGTCAATGGTACTTAAACAATTGCTATTGAAATTATTGGTATTGAAATCATTGGTATTGAAATCATTGACATTGAAATCATTGACATTGAAATCATTGGTATTGAAAACATTGGCATTGAAATCATTGGTATTGAAAACGTAAGACTGAAATCATTGGTACTTAAACAATTGTTATTGGTATTGAAATCATTGACATTGAAATCATTGACATTAAAATCATTGGTATTGAAATAATTGGTTTGGAAACAATTGGTATTGAAATCATTAGTATTGAAATCATTGACATCGAAATCACTGATATTGAAATCATTGGTATTGAAATAATTGGAATTGAAATCTTTGGTATTGAAATCATTGGTATTGAAATCATTGACATTGAAATCATTGGTATTGAAAACATTGTCATTGAAATCATTGGTATTGAAAACGTGAGACTGAAATCATTGGTACTTAAACAATTGCTATTGAAATCATTGGTATTGAAATCATTGGTATTGAAAACGTGAGACTGAAATCACTGGTATTGAAACAATTGGTATTGAAAACATTGGTATTGAAATTATTGGTATTGAAATTTTACATTACTTTTCCATAGACGAAACTTTTAATGGCATTTCTGTAAACAATTTGCACTGTCTTTCTGTCGTCGTTTTCTGTGTCGTGCCCCTTCAGGGCGTTGACGATTATGACTCTCCACACCTACCTGTCCTTTGTAACGCTTAAGAAGTTTTGTCTTTTTGCTATCTCTTCCCTCAAACTCGTGGTATACGTTGCTTTTCTCTGTCTCCTTAAAATTCAATCTGTTCTGTGAGTGTCAAATTTTCCAAACTCTCTTTCCTCATTATGTCCCCCATAAATTTCAATTCTCTCTTCCTGATGTTTAGTATGCGTCCTTTTTTTGTCTCTAGAACTATCGTCGCTTACATGTTCAGTTCGTTACATTCTCATCATCCTTCTGTAGAATAGCATTTTTTGTTGTATCCTTTCTCTTCTTAATCTTCGACGGGATTCTTCAGCATCCACTGCTATATAATAAAACAGATAGATATTATAATTAATTTTACTATTCGTTTCTTTGTTTCTAAGGAAATAGTTTCTTAATACTTTGCTCAGCTTTTGGAAAGCATTTTTCGTTATCCCAATGTGCCTTTGGAGTTGCGTGTTGCATTTTCCGACCTCTGTTCAAACGTTTTCCAAATATTAAAATTTTATACTTGCTTGATTTTGGAGGCACGGTGATGTAATTGATAGCGGCACGGTTTCGAATTCTAGTCGAATCCTTTACGTTCACTTACGTGCTAATGCCCTTCGAAAAGGTATAAATCCTCTTCTTCTCCCCCCTCCAGCTATGGGTAAATACCGGGTTCTATGGCAACTGGACTACCTCAGAAAGAAATGGCAACCTACTGCAGGAAAAAATCTGCCTTGTTGGTCATGTATCGAAAGATACATGATCGCCTAGTGTGTATCACGCATGACACATAACTGACTGATTATCAATTACGTACTAATACCCTTGGGAAAGATATGAATCCTCTTCTTCTCCCTCCAGCTCTGGGTAAATAGCAGGATAGACCGGGTTCTATAGCCTTGGATGTCAACGGGTCTACCTCAGAAAGAAATAGCAACCTACTGCAGGAAAAAATCTGCCTTGTCAGTCATGTATCGAAAGATACATGATCGCCTAAGCGTGTATCACACATGGCACATAACTGACTGATATTCACTAACGTGCTAATACCCTTGGGAAAGATATGAATCCTCTTCTTCTCCCTCCAGCTCTGGGTAAATAGCAGGATAGACCGGGTTCTATAGCCTTGGATGTCAACGGGTCTACCTCAGAAAGAAATAGCAACCTACTGCAGGAAAAAATCTGCCTTGTCAGTCATGTATCGAAAGATACATGATCGCCTAAGCGTGTATCACACATGGCACATAACTGACTGATATTCACTAACGTGCTAATACCCTTGGGAAAGATATGAATCCTCTTCTTCTCCCTCCAGCTCTGGGTAAATAGCAGGATAGACCGGGTTCTATAGCCTTGGATGTCAACGGGTCTACCTCAGAAAGAAATAGCAACCTACTGCAGGAAAAAATCTGCCTTGTCAGTCATGTATCGAAAGATACATGATCGCCTAAGCGTGTATCACACATGGCACATAACTGACTGATATTCACTAACGTGCTAATACCCTTGGGAAAGATATGAATCCTCTTCTTCTCCCTCCAGCTCTGGGTAAATAGCAGGATAGACCGGGTTCTATAGCCTTGGATGTCAACGGGTCTACCTCAGAAAGAAATAGCAACCTACTGCAGGAAAAAATCTGCCTTGTCAGTCATGTATCGAAAGATACATGATCGCCTAAGCGTGTATCACACATGGCACATAACTGACTGATATTCACTAACGTGCTAATACCCTTGGGAAAGATATGAATCCTCTTCTTCTCCCTCCAGCTCTGGGTAAATAGCAGGATAGACCGGGTTCTATAGCCTTGGATGTCAACGGGTCTACCTCAGAAAGAAATAGCAACCTACTGCAGGAAAAAATCTGCCTTGTCAGTCATGTATCGAAAGATACATGATCGCCTAAGCGTGTATCACACATGGCACATAACTGACTGATATTCACTAACGTGCTAATACCCTTGGGAAAGATATGAATCCTCTTCTTCTCCCTCCAGCTCTGGGTAAATAGCAGGATAGACCGGGTTCTATAGCCTTGGATGTCAACGGGTCTACCTCAGAAAGAAATAGCAACCTACTGCAGGAAAAAATCTGCCTTGTCAGTCATGTATCGAAAGATACATGATCGCCTAAGCGTGTATCACACATGGCACATAACTGACTGATATTCACTAACGTGCTAATACCCTCGGGAAAGGTATGAATCCTCTTCTTCTCCCTCCAGCTAGGGGTAAATAGCGGTACAGACCGGGTTCTATAGCCTTGGACGGCAACTGGTCTATCGCCGAAAGAAATGGCAACCTACTGCAGGAAAAAAATCTGCTTCGTCAGTCATGTATCGAAACTGATTGACTGATCCCCAATTTTTAATTTGCATGTTTGGCTGTCCTTTTTGCTAACACCCATGTATTCAGTCGTACCTTGAATCAATTTAAAAGCATTTCTATAGAAAACCATTTTTGTGCATTTTTATAGATAATCATTTCAAATAGGTTTCTATAGAAAAATATTGGAAAGGTATGGAAAGATAAAATGGACTGATTTAGAGAAGGAAAGAATCTAATGATACTAATGTAGAAGAATAGTGACAGAGGAAATTTATCAGAGAAACATTGAAGTGGGGTACTGGAAGGTGTCTGGTCTTGAAATAATCTTAAATAAATAATTACAGGCGGAAAGATAAAAGAAATATTCTGGGAGAGTTTCATTGATGAAAGAGGTTGAAGAGAAGGAACATTCTCAGTGAGTATATAGATGTGAGAGTGAGAGAGAAAGAAAGCTGGAGAAAGAAACAAAGAAAGAGAGATAAATTAATAGAGAGAGAGAGAGAAAGAAAAAGAAAGAAAGAAAGAAAGAAAGAAAGAAAGAACGAACGTTGGGCGAATAGAGAAAAGGGAAGAGAGGAAACAAGTGAAAGAAAGAAATAAAAAAGAAAGAGAAATAAAGAAAGAAAGAAAGAGAGAGAGGAAATGTAAGAAAGCTGAAGGAATAAACAAAAAAGAAGACAGGAGAGTGAAAGAGAAAACGAGAGAATGAAAGTCAGAAAGAGAGAAAACACGAGAAAAAGAAACAGCGAGAGAGAAAGAAAGAGAGAAAAAATAGAGAAAGAAAAATAAATAGAAAACAAGCGAAAGAAAGAAAGAAAGAAAGAAAGAAGAAATAAAGAAACAACGAGAGAGAAAAATAGAGAAAGAAAGAGAGAGCGGAAAAAAGGACGCTGGACATATAGTAACAAAAGAAAGACCGGAACCAAGTGAAAGAAAAGGCGAGAAAATGAAATAAACAAAGAAAGACAGAGTATGTGAAAGAAAGAAAGAAAGAAAGAAAGAAAGAAAATAAGAAAGAAATACCCAGAGAGAAAAATAGAGAAAGAAAAAGAGAGGTAGAAAAAAGAAAAATCGGAAAAAATTGAAAAAAAAACAAAAACGGGAGAATGAAATTATTAAAGAAAGAGAGAGAGCATGAAAGAAAGAAAGAAAGAAAGAAAGAAAGAAAGAAAGAAAGAAAGAAAGAGCGAGAGAGAGAAATAGAGAATGAAAGAGAGAGAGTGACAGAAATTAAAGAACGCTGGCCGTATAGAAAAGCAAATCGAGAGAATGAAAAAAACAAATAAAGAGAGAGAACTTGAAAGAAAGATAAAAAAAAAGAAAGAAAGAGAATAAGAAAGAAATAGCGAGAGTGAAAAATAGAGAAAGAAAGTGAGAGGTAGAAAAAAAAGGAAAAGCGGAAAGAAGTGATAGAAAAAAACGTGAGAATGAAATAAATAAAGCAAGAGAGAGAACATGAAAGAAAGAAAGAAAGAAAGAAAGAAAGGAGGCTGAACGAATTGAAAAAAGGAAGACAGGATACGAGACAAGATGTCGTACGTGAGACATCCTCGCTTTAGAGGATGTCTATGTGATAAAAATTGATTTGAGCGGTAGAGAAACGAGAACACTAAATGCGAAGAGGTTCACGCGATGATTAAAAAAAAAAACAGGCGGGAGAATATAAACTAAGGTAAGACATGATAGATAAATAACAAAGAATAAATATGGAAGCCGTCACCGAAATTAAAGGACTGAAGAGCAAAAATGGTGGAAAGGAAAAAAATGGCAGAGACAGTGAATGCAGATAGTTAGAAAACACGAAAGAAAGAAAAGCCTGCTCACCGGAAGCAGACAGATCCGGAAAGATGTTGCTCGAAGGAAAGCGGACAAACTGAACGAGCTTAGAAAATCGAGGAGGCCAAGTGTGTGTGTGTGCAGAAAGCTGAAAGAAAAAAATAAATTAAAAGGATAGAAAGGATATTGGTGAGGTTGTCGTTTGGAGAATAAACCATTAGTTTTAACTATTCTTTTCGGAGTACTTTAAAGGATATTGAAAAATCATAATTCCTCTTCCTTTCTAACATCGATATCTCTTTTTAGATTATCGATCTGGTGACGTCTATTAGTTTGTTTGTATTCTAATCTTTCCTGTCAAATCCAAGTGAAAATCAATTTGAATGAATATTTTAAAATTTTTCTAATGGTTTTTTTTTTTTCAAATAATTTTTGTTAGAATGTAATTTTCCTCGTAGTATTAAAGGACTTGTTCTTCAGGCTACCAGGCTGCAATTGGTTTTCTACTGAAATATGTCGTCATTGGACAATGCTCCAAACATAAATCTTTCTGTCGAAGTGTAGTTGCACGGATGGATATATTTGGGCTCATTATGTTCAATACTTTGTCAACCTAAATCTCTTCACTATCTATCTATCTATCTATCTATCTATCTATCTATCTATCTAACCTGTTAGATAGATAGATAGATAGATAGATCTCAGGCTGTACATTATCTATCTATCTATCTATCTCCTTTTGATCATAATCCATCTATCTATCTATGTATACTTAATTATCGGGAATATAATAATCTTCCATTCTTTCATTCATATTATATATATATATATATATATATATATATATATATATATATAGAGAGAGAGAGAGAGAGAGATAGATAGATAGATAGATAGATAGATAGATAGATAGATAGATAGATAGATAGATGTATTTTGAACAATGAAAAATATTAAAAAAATTAAAAATTAAAGTCTTCAGACACACTGGGTTGTAGAGTAAAATTCTTTCGTTTTTTTATTATTATTTCATTTAGATTCCTCGACTAGTTTTGACCAAAATGGCCATCGTCGGGAGGAGAAATATTTCTGCTTGCTGGTAGCAGTAAACTATAGAAATGAATGTCTTGATGGAGAAAATGGACTTTTGTCTGTAGTTTTCATTTTTTTTTTTTTTTTATATATTTTTAACATGAATCTTTTAACATTCCTTGTGTTGGTCAAACAGTCTCTTTTAAGTTGTTATTTGAGATAAGAGCTGGATGGATTTGTGCTTCCCTGAATTCCCTTGGTCAGTTTGACAGTTTTATTGGTCCTGGAGAGGGGATGTTTCTCTCTTAAGTGTTTGTGTGTGTGTTATTTGGTTCTTAGGGAGTCAGTGAGTATGATATTTGTAAGCGTGTGTATTGCTGTGGGTGGGTGTTATCATTTGGCTCATTAGGGAGTGAGTGAGCATGATGTGTGTAAATGTGTATTTTCGTGTGGGTGTGTGTATAAGTGTGAGGCCTCAACACCTCCGTAAGCTTGTCTGTCTTGTGTAGGTGAGAAATGTGGGTAGGTTCTGATTTGTAGGGTTATATATTAATACTATCTATATTGTTAAATTTATGGTTTAGCCCGGCTGGATATTTTGTTTTTAGACGTTGTATCCACTTATTTTCATGGGACTCTAAAATCTTTCTAATGTTATCTGCTCTGAACTTTTCTATTCTCTGAATAAACAGTTTTGTTTCTTCCAATCTCGCCCTGTCCTTTGGTATCTCTCTTTCATGTTACTATATATATATATATATATATATATATATATATATATATATATATATATATATATACATACACACAAACATATATATATATATATATGTTTGTGTGTATATATATATATATATATATATATATATATATATATATATATATATACATATAGAGAGAGAGAGAGAGAGAGACAAGGAGAGAGAGTAATATGACGGTTCGATCCATCATTCAGTCTTTTCAGTATCTATCTGCCTGTGGCAATAAGCATCTCCCTCTCCTTCTCTCTCTCACTTTATACACAATATCTATCTATCTATCTATCTATCTATCTATCTATTTATTTGATGCATCCTGTATATATATATATATATATATATATATATATATATATATATATATATATTATAAAGTGGTAATCATACATTGAATCAATTAGCAATATTAATGCAATTAATGGCGAATTCTTTATTATGCTGCCTAATATTATATATATATATATATATATATATATATATATATATATATATATATATATATATATATATATACATATATATATGTGTGTGTGTGTGTGTGTATGTATCTTTGTTTTTTGTTCATAATCTATCTATCTATCTATCTGTCTAACTTAGTCTGAAGATTTCTATCTATCTATCTCAGTTTGTAGATTTCTATCTCTTTATCTATCATAAAACAATATTAATATCTAATTGTACCCTTTTGGGTAGAGTAGGTAATGGCTGCTCCAGCTACTGCTACGTAGTATCTATCTATCTATCTATCTAGCTAGCTAGCTAGCTAGCTAGCTATTTCAGTCTATTGCTTCTAACTCGAGCAGAAACTATATAACCATACAAACACAAAATAAATTAAATATCTCCGTTTGTTTCTGAATACACGGTATAATATTTTAATTCTGATGATGTAAAGACAGATTGTTTTTAGCCTTTCGAACATTGCCTCGTGAATCCAAGAGTCAGATAGCAATGGATCATTTAGTTTTGAATCGTGAATGAACTGACTTCGTTTCGGTGGAATAATTTTCAATCACCCATTGATGATATTCGCTTATCACCATGGAAACACCGCTTGGTGAGGCGCACCGTGAAAGGAATTCTTGGAATTTTTGTGGCCGGACCGATAGCAGAGATTTTTGAGTTGGCAAGATTGTGGAAGTTGGCTGTATATCTGTGGACATTCGTTGAGGCTCTTTGCCTTGGCGCCAACTTTGAATAATACTAATAATAATAATCATGCATCAGGTTGCACGGTGTTAACAACGTCTGAATATAAAATTCGGCCTGATAGATTTGGCTAATATCTGCACTAGAAAATATACAACTTTTACAGGAAAGAAATTGGTATAAACATTGCCCTACCCCGCTTACAAAGATAGGATCCCTAACAATTTTATGAGACATTACAATTCATACCGACAGAACTATTAATGATAATCGCCCATACCCCGTGAAATAAAACAAAAAAAAAAAACGGAATGTGCTTTCTTATTGATATGGCCGTCCCTGCATATGGTATATTGTATCTTTGAAGTCCTTGAAAAAGCTATCAAAATAGATGGATCTTGAAGTGCAAATCTCAAAAATATATCATATGAGGACATCAATAATTCCAGTTGTAGTTAGCTGATTGGAAAAGGTTCTAATAAAATCATAGAATAAATTCCTTGTAGCTCATTCCTTAAGGAAATACAAAAAAATTACTGACAAGTACAGCTTACACCTTACGAACACCTTATCTATGTAAAATGTGTGCGCCATTTTAGGTGTTTTTTTTTCCCCGTTTTTTTTTTTTTCAAATGCTTTGTAGAAAATGTCATGATGCCCTTTCTGACCTTAGATCTCTGTTTAGGACGCGGAAAGAAATTAGTATAAACCAAAAATTAAAGGTAATAAAATAATATTAATAAAAACTAATTGTACCCTTTTTGGCGGAGATGGTAATGGCTGCTCCAGTTACTGCTACGCAGTAACTATTTATTTAAGACGTTGCATACAGAGAAAGACAATATTCGGGAAATGCTAATGAACTATAAATTTATGCTACTGAAAATGACCGTCATAATATCTCCAACAAGTAGACATCAAGAATCTCATTTGCCTTTGTTCATTTTGAAAGCAAGTTAGAAACTTCTTGGAAATAATTTTCGAATGGATCCAGAATGCCAAGCTAACAAAGTCAAAGAGTTTTACTTTGAATAAACT
Source organism: Acanthosepion lycidas (assembly GCA_963932145.1). Lineage (NCBI taxonomy): Eukaryota > Metazoa > Mollusca > Cephalopoda > Sepiida > Sepiidae > Acanthosepion > Acanthosepion lycidas. Next base: position 13,264,512 of record OZ010600.1, on the reverse strand, counting down.
GACTTCAAACAGTTCAGAGGTCATCCAAAAATCACCATAGTCACAACGCTGAACCGAGACATTCAAAGAACAAGGCAGAAAGATGCCATTTTTATTTTGGAGAAGTTTACAATCAAAAAAAATCTGCAACGAATTGTCAAACTCGCAGAGGACAGAGAAGGGTAGCAAAATAGTGTCGAATCAGTAGACAATGTCACTGAAGATGAGAGAACATGTTAATTTATGGTCTCAAATCAAAAGAATTTTCATGATGATGATGATATAGGATTAAAACAAAAACTCGTTTAAACCTGACTGATTTCAATACAAGCCCATGCCATCCTTCTTTTTATCTATATTTTATTAATTTCGTTATTTTTTAAGAATTTCCACGATAGTCACAATGCGGAACCGAGTCATTCAAAGATCAAAGCAGAAAGATCCCACTTTGAAGAAGTTACAATCAAGAAAGATCTTCAACGAATCCGTTGAGGACTGCTCACTGTTAAAAAACCAAAAACCAAAAACCAAAAAAAAAAAAAAACAAAACATACAAATGTCAACAAACAGAATGGAACCAGAATGCCTAGCTAACAAAGCCACGGAGTTTCACTTTAAAAATTCTATCATCAAAAAGTTCACATGTCATCCAAGAACCACCACAGTCAAAACGCTTAAGTGAGACATTCAAAGTACATAGCAGAAAGATCCCATTTTTTCTTTGGAGACGTTTGCAATCAAGGAAGATCGGCAACGAATCCGCAACTCGCAGAGGACCGAGAAAGGGTGGCAAAATATTGCAGAATACAATGTCATTGAAGATGAGAGAACATTGATGACCTCAAATCGAAACCGTTTTCATGATGATGATAATGATTGGTCTCTTTCCTTTTTCTATGCTTAGGGGATATTTCCTATTAGTACTTACCTTCTTTGAGTGTTTGTTTGCTTCTTGCACCGAAACATAATATGAATCGCTTTAGCACTACCAGACCCAAGAATTGAACTCACAATTGAAAAAAAACTGACTTGAAACAGTTCAGAGGTCATCTAAAAACCACCATAGTCACAGCACTGAACCGAGACATTCAAAGAACAAAACAGAAAGATCCCATTTTTTTCTTTGGAGAAGTTTACAATCAAGGAAGATCTGCAAATAATATTCAGAGGACAGAGAAGGCTGGCAATATCACTGAAGATGAGAGAAAGTATCAGACCGTCTGTCTGTGATACATCTCACTGTTCAAGAAAAAAAAACATCCGAATGTCAGCAAACAGAATGAATCCAGAATACACAGCTAACGATGTCATGGAGTTTTACTTTGAAAAGAGTGATTTCAAAAAGTTCTGAGGTCATCCAAAAACCACCATAGTCACAACACTGAGCCAAAATATTCAAAGAACAAGACAAAAAGATCCCATTTTTCCTTTGGAGAAGTTTACAATCAAGGAATATCTGTAACAAATCCGCAAACTCGCAGAGGACAGTGTCGAATCAGTAGACAATGTCACTGAAGATGAGAGGATATGTTAATTCATGACCTCGAATCGAAACAGTTTTGATGATGATGATGATGATGGTGGTGGTGGTGGTGACCCTTTTGTATTTTCTGTTTCCTTATTTGAATTTCCTGGGATAAAATAATATTGAAGAATAAATATTCTCATTGCGACGAACAATTACATCTGGAAATATTTTCTATTTATTTAAATATTTCTTCTTAACTATTTAAAAAGAATAATTACAAAAACAATGATAAGTATGTATACATGACATTATTTAAAGAAGCAAGAGGCTGCGCATAAAAATAATTGAAACTTTCTTTTTTAATTACGCAGAAGCAGACGGGAAACGAATGACAACACTATTAACTCCACTATCTTTGCTTCCTTTCTCTTTCTTCCTGAAGCCAAGCAGTGACTCTGATAAATCTGTTCAGTCTTTCCTAGCGATCAAAGTTAAATAAACTAATATTTATTAAGCATTGCCAGGGCGTATCGTAAGCACTAACTACCGAACTAACAGCCTAATAGGAGGAAAACCGACTAGTCACGTTCAATGCCCTGAAAACTAAACTAGTGACGTTCAATCAGCCCCGAGAAGGATGCTAAATTTTCGCCTATCGCGATGAGCGGATCTTCTCTCAGAGAGGAACCGTGAATCAAGAGTCTGTTGGGACTTAAATTCAACCTAAACCTTAAGTTGAACTCCTGCACACAGTCCATCACTGAAGATGCAGGAAAGAAAATGGACAGTTCTTCGTACAGCTCCAGTAAGTACCTGACTCCTAGTGCTATCTTCTAACATTACAATCAACAAGATAATACCAAAAACAAGCAATTGTCAAATTTCAAAGTCTAGCGGGATTGTAGAGTGTAAAGGTATGATATGTTTACAATTAACCGTTAATTCAAACCTTTGACTTAATAAATCATCCCTATTTAAAAACCTTATTATCTGCATTTGCTCCTGTAAACAGAGAAAACAAAATTCATATAAGGATCTATATGTCCTTGCCAGTTTTCAAATTTTCCATTTAACTTTAGGAGTTTTATTTTGATCTTTCACCTTCGAAAAATATTTTGAAAGTGAAGTATTATTTCTATAAATACTGTTAGTAAAAGACGATATGTACTGATACCAACGGGTTTTAAAAGAATTCTTGGTACTACCAATATAGAACTTTTCAACCTTCGAATTTTCTGTTGTAGAGATAGAACAAAGATACACAAGCGATTCGGTTAAACATTTCTTAGACAAGGATGTTCTAAAAGAGAGGCCGCGTGCATTAAGCGCCTGTTGGGATTTAAATTCAACCCAGGCCTTAAGTGAAACTCCTGCATACGAAGCATCACTGAAGATGATGGAAAAATGGACGGTTCCGTTTTTCCGCTCCAGAAAGTAACTGACTCCTCATGCTAGCATCTACATTTACAAGAGCAAGATCAACCTTGAAAGGAAGTACTGATGTTTCGCCTTTGCATGGAGTATTGCTGCCATAAATGGTCCGGTGCCCCTTCTGTTTGTCTCAAGGTCCTTGATAAGATCCAGAGATGGATATGCAGTGTAATTGGCCCTGATCTGGCATCTCGTCTGTAGTCGCTCTCTCACAGACGTGCTTTCACCTTCCTCTGTTTTTTTTACAAATACTTTCATGGTAACTGCTCCGAGGAGCTGCTTTCGCTGGTTCCCAGATTTCATGAATTTTATCTTTCTACTAGGCTGACATCTCGCTCACACCCTTTCACTGTCGAAACTGTTAAATATAGCCGTCTCTTCTACTCCAATAGCTTCATATCTCGCACTTCTGGCCTGTGGAATTCTCTCCCCATTTCTTGTTTTCCTGATAGCTATAATCTCCAGCTATTCAAATGAAATGTCAATCGACGTCTCCAGATGCCTTGATCTGTTACCTATCCTTCTCTTCATCCTTTCATCTATCACTTCTATTTGGTCTCGCTCCAATTCTCTGTAACCCCTAAATAAATAAAAACAAAGAACAGTAAGATATATAATCCGGTGTTCTTATAGATATTTTTATTTTTACAAAATAGTGCTCAATGTAAATTTACAGAGCATTAATATTATAAATTAAATGATTAAAATATTTTTTCGCTACACAGTTGCAACCATGTTTCAAAAATGGAAGCTAAAATCTTCGAATTCAATTTTGTAATTAAATTAAAGACATTAGTTCCATTTCAGCCTCAAGCCAATTTTAAATCAATTAATTTATTATATATATATATATATATATATATATATATATATATATATATATATATATATATATATATATATGGACTTGAGCAGCCCTGCCATGTAGGTCCATTAATTATTTTCCGCACAACAACCTATTTCTCAGCGACAAAACTTTGCAAGCTTCTATCGCAATTTTCATGGAAAGTGTCCAGACGAATTACATTTTTTAGTTCCACCAGTTCTAACATTCCCGGCTAAGACCCGTCATGTCACGCCTATTGTAGCGAACTACCCTCATTCTATTCGATATGTAAACTCCACTCGAGCAGCTTCTTCCTAGGAATCCCTGCTTTGTTGGATCGACTCCTAACAGGATCACTATAAACTTATAAACTACCTCGAGTGGCTTTCGAGCTTTGTACAGGGTGAACATTATTGTAAAAAACATTACTGAAAAACAAAATCTGAGCAACAAAGGAACAATAAGAATTATAACAATCATTTTGATGTTATTTTCTGATTGCTGGGATTGTTAAGTATCGAATCTATTTATTTTGATTAATTAAAACAATGGCTGCCATAGATTTGAAAATCCAATCACCGGAAAACTGATCAAGCGAAATCCTGATGAGCGGTTGGATTTGATACTGATTTGAGCCGAGATCGATGAAACCGTATTCGCTTTTTATGGCTTTGTAATAAACAACGTAGTTTTTATAACGCTGCTATTGATCAATCGATTTTTCATCGATATTCGATCACATGAATAGCCATTTAGAGGTCAATGAAAACTAATATTAGCTACTCGAATTAAAAAGCTAAAAATGGACCAGAAATATTTTGAGAGGGGTGGGTAAAAAAAAAATAATGTTATTTGATGACACATCGATTTTTATAAAATGGTCATACTTCAAATGATTTTTTTTCTGTGTGCGGAAAAATAGACATAATTCAATTGAATATTTTTATTCTATAAACTTAAATGTGAGCGTGGCGTAGTGATCTGTCGTGCGGTATATGGGATTGGTACGCCAATTTGCAATTCCTGACATTGCGGTCATTTTCGCAGAAATTCCCCTGGAATGGTATAACACACTCTTCCTCTCCTCGACTAAATTAAATACTGTTTTTTCTTCTTCTAATTGTAAACTTTAAACAATACTAGGCACGAAAGCCTCTCAAGTTAGAGGGTTACTAAATTACATGCGTGATTTGAATGTAAGAGGCGGATATTGTGATAAAATAAAGAATACTCTGTCTTTTTAAAAAATATTTTCGTGTCAAATGGTCTGACGAGCTTTTTTACCTGGTCCCCCGGCTGCATGAATTTAAGCGTACAATTCGTCCTGGATATGGCGACAAATTACATCCGCGTACTGGGTAAGATAATAAACTACATCCGACAGCAAGGACTTTGACCAGATTTTGAGGATTGTGGAACCACCTTTTAATTTGTGGTGTTCTCAGATCCAACCAGACCCGGGGGGATAGCACATGCCAGGGTCCCAGCTATGCGCAAATAGTTTACCCAACGAAAGGTGTCAAAACACTATAAAAGTATAAAAAAATGCTTTCAACATCACCAATTAATTAAAAAAAAATATTGCCAGCAATAAAAATTGTGTCGACATTAAATAACCCATTGAGGTTGATATGCCGTAAAACAAAACTAACCAAAACAAACCAGTAATAAAAATCTTGTCGGCATTAAACAACCCATTGAGGTTGATATGCCGTAAAACAAACCATACCAAACTAAAGCAGCAATAAAAATCTTGTCGACATTAAATAACCCATTGAGGTTGATATGCCGTAAAACAAACCAAACCAAACTAAATCAGCAATAAAAATCTTGTCGGCATTAAACAACCCATTGACGTTGATATGCCGTAAAACAAACCAAACCAAACCAAAGCAACAATAAAAATCTTCTCGGCATTAAATAACCCATTGAGGTTGATATACCGTAAAACTAACCAAACGAAACTAAAGCAGCAATAAAAATCTTGTAGGCATTAAATAACCCATTGAGATTGATATACCGTAAAACAAAATAAACCAAACCAAACCAGCAATAAAAATCTTGTCGGCATTAAATAACCCATTCAAGTTGATATGCAGTAAAACAAACTACATCAAACCAGCAATAAAAATCTTGTAGGCATTAAATAACCCATTGAGGTTGATATGCCGTAAAACAAAACAAGCAAACCAAACGTGCCACGAGATTGGCATCTAGTGCCACCCGTTTACTGTTGATATAGCTAAACGTCACAGCCACTTCTACTTCTAGTTTCTTTTCTTGCACTTCCCGCCTGTGGAATTCCCTTCCGTTTACTTGCTTCTCTGATAAATACAATCTTCAAAAATTTAAGTGCAACGTCAATCGCTATCTTCTATCGTCTTGAATCCCGTTTATCTTTTGTACTTTTCTCAACGACCTTACAGTACTCAGTCTTTTCTCTCACATTCACTTTCTGTAATCTCCGGCGTACTAGTGGCATTCCCGCTTTGCTTGGGGTGAAATGATTAAAAAAAAAAATAGATAGATAACGGGTGAAGCTTGATATGACGAAATTAAAATATAGTATTCAGGGAAGCAGCTAAGTAGAACATATTCCAAGAAGTACCTGTTCATGAAAATAAGCAATTTAAGTGAAACTTCCTCTTTACAAATGGAATGCCAGTGGCATAATAATAACGTCTCTGCTAAAATAAGGCTTACTTATTGTAGAGTTGTGATACTATGAACACCCAAGTAGAAAAGGTAGATGGGCTTTTAATTCGATCTCATTCTGTTTAATACCTAGCAAGTGTATTTTTTTATGTCTAGTTTTCTAAACGGAACACACTTTTCCCGAAGGGGAACGGCAAAGTAACTGAGTGAATGTGGAGTATTTGAAGATTAAATGAAAACGAAACTGGAAATATAGTTTATCCGGTTGCTGATCTATATAAACTTTTTGTCAATATTCTGAGATTAAGCAATGTATCTATTTACATGTATCCCTGATTTTTATTGCTATATTCACGACGCTTCTGCAATTGTACGCTCCGACCTTCTGTAGGTAATATTTGTTGGAATTTTGTACCGAACCGTTTTTTTTTTTTTTTTTTTGTCTACGGGGGTAAACTGTCCTAATTTCGCGTACCATGAATTTATAAAACACATAATGAGAAAAGAGGGCTTGGAAATTTGACACTCGCAGGTCATACTGAATGCAACAGAGCCAGAGGGAAACAGTGAGTAGCTTCACTAACGTCCTTGTGTAAATAGATGGCAGAACGTGAATTGGAAGTGACAGCGAAAATACTGACCTTACTAAGAACTAAAAAGGATAGGAAGGAGGGAAGATCCATGATTACTCACGTCCCGAAAAGTCACGCTACATTAAAGAAGATGGATTCCATGCCCGTTAATTATTATTCCAAAAAAGTATTTAAACTTGTGTTAATGGTAAATTTGATAGATTTAATAAAATTAAATTGGCAACTGATCACGAAAATGAACAACAATCAGTTGTTAACTGGGGCAAGAAAAGCCTTGTTTATTTAAACTCCTCCAAAACGTAACCACTGTTCTTAAAACCGTTAAAATTTGTTGGAATTACCAGTTGTAACCGTAAGTCATATTCTAATAGTTCCTTTTTTTGTGGAACCCTCTTCCGTTTAATTGCTTTCCTAACAGCTATGGTCTTCAAAAACTTTTCTTAATTCTCTTTAAATCCTGATCTTTTATTGTCCGCTCTTTCCTAAAAGTTTCACGGCATATCGCCACACCCCTTTGAAATATGGGTTCCCGGACGATCACTGAAGTTAAGCAACGTCTATCCTGGTAATTATCTAGATATGTGGTCGCTTTTAAGTGTCGATGTTTCAGTGGTCTAGTGGATAATGGCTCGGAGTTATTGATCTGAGAGCTGAGTTCCAATTCCATTTAATTAGTACAACTTGTATCACTAAAATTATTATAACCACTCACCAAAAATAGCGTAAATATATTTAGATTTCGGTATTACATAACCCATAGAGGTTTCGATATGCCACTAAACAAAAACGACCATTTAATCGTTTCTGTGTCTCTTTCTAACTCAGTACCCCATTGAGTTTTAGTTGTTCTATCGTTTTGCTTGGGGTGAAACGGCTGAAAAAAACTCCCGTTATCATCCTAGGAAATCTCTAATAACGAAATTAGCTGGTTCATCTTACTGCAACGTAATTTACTGTCTTAGAAGAATATGGCCATAAACGAACTTGGATGCTCATGGTTTTGGCATTTTTAATAGCGAAAATATCATTCAATATATCGCCCTTTATGGCTTTTCGATTGTTGCTTATGGAATGGCTTCATAGAAAGGTTTTGCCAGTATTTTTATATAATTTAATTTGGATAGTGGGGGTGACTACACTGCCGATCCATTCGCCGCTTTTGGGGTAAGGAAATGTCTTTCGAGCCTAGAGGCGTTGATTTATTGGTTGAAATTTCGATCCGTACTGGCTGTCATATACCAAATTTAATATTAAGAAACCAAACAAGAGGTCGAAAGGTCGACAAAAAAAACAACACTTCTACTCGTTCGGTATTAAATCTATACGGTGGCCTATACAGATGCCTTATTTGTTTGTTTTTTTTTTGTTTATAAATTCAGTTTTTTCTTTCTTTTTTTTTCTTTCTCTTTTCATTTTCCCGCCATCTTTGTTCTGAATATTTTCATACATTTGAAGTTTTTTTTACAATAACATCTTTCTAAACATGATATGTTGAGTTATTTTGTTTGAATCCAATTTAAAGATTTTTTTCTTCCTTTCTGTTTTACTATATTTCTTCTTTCTTTCTGTTTTTTATTCCATTCTATCCACATATGCTATCTTCCTTCTTTGCTCTATTTAATTTACATATTTCTTCCTTTCTTTCTTTCTTTCTTTCTTTCTTTCTTTCTTTCTTTCATTATTTATTTCTTGTTCGTTTTCTTCATCCATTATTTTTCTATTTCCACCATGTAAAATTCTTTGATTATTTTTCTTCTTCCGTGTTATTCTGTGCCTTTGTTTCGTTCTTCCTTTTAACCATTCTTTCTTTCTTTTGGCTCCTTTCTTTCTTTTTCATCTTTCTTCTTTTCTCTCTCTCTTTCTTTCTTTCTTTCTTTTTTTTATTTTACATCTTCCTTCTTTCCTTCATTTCTTTCTTTCTTTTCCATCTTTCTTCCTTTCTCTCCCTCTTTCTTTCTTTCTTTCTTTTTTCTTTTACATCTTCCTTCTTTCCTTCATTTCTTTCTTTCTTTTGGCTTCTTTCTTTTTCTGTATTACTCTCTCCTGTATTGCATCCCTTCACTCGTATTTTTTTCTTTCTTTCCCCCGGATTACCTTCTTTCTTTCTTTCTTTCTTTCTTTGTTTCTTTCTTACTTTCTTTCTTTCTTTGTTTTTTTGTTTCTTTCTTTTCCATTTTCTTTCTTTCACTCCTGAGATTTTTATTTGTTTCTGTCCTTCTTTTCTTATCCATCAATCAGTATCGCGTTTCTTTCTTTCTTTCTTTCTTTCTTTCATTCTTTCTTTCCTTTTCTTTTTTCTTTATTTCTTTTTGTTTGTTTATTTGTTTGTTTGTTTTTGTTTGTTTTTTGTTTCTTTCTTTTTTTCTTTCTCTTTGTTTATCTCATTCTTTTCTTCCTTGTCGAATCTCCTCCTTCTCAATTATTGTTTCCTTTATAGCAACTTCACTCTTTTTTCCTTTTTCACCGACCTCATATTTCTTCGTCTCAATTTCATTTCTCTCATCTCTTTCTCTCTCACTCTCTCTCTCGTCTCTGTCTCTCTCGCGCTATCTATCTATCTATCTATCTATCTATCTATCTATCTTTCTTCGTCTCATTCTCGCAATGTTTTTTTTTTTCCTTCGTCATTTCATTCTATCTTTTTCTCTTAGTCCAGACTCCTGTAACTATGGAGATAAACAGTCCACGCCGCGGGAATGCCACCCTCCCCCTGAACATTGTGATTCCAGCTCCTGCAAGTCTTAGATAAACATCCCTTCACGCCATGCTGGGTCGTAAGAGGCTAGGTTCATCTTTCACCATTCATCAAATTCTTAGAAAATTCGCCAGTTATACGAATCCAATAAATGCGAAGATATAAGTAAAAAGAGAAAAAATCGCATACAGACGAAGATTATTATGATTATATCATACTGTAAAAAAAAAAAAATATCAGAAATCTACTCTAAAGACTGCAGGCTTATTTATAATGGAGCGCGAACCAGGCGTAGTACATGCATTAACTGCTGCCATTCGTGAGCAGTTCTCGCTCTATTATCACCAAAGTGATTATCCCAAGAGAGATTATATATACTAGTCAATATATTTCATCTTCAACTTCGCAACTTCCCTTGTACTAAACACACACACAAATATATATATATATATATATATATATACGTATCTCCAACGAATTAAATAATATTTATGTTGGTCACACCACAAACTCGCTTTCACGACGCTTGACACTACATTTGAATGATAACTCTTACATTTTTAGGCATTTAGAACAACATACCTGGCCGTATACACAATTCCGGAAAATCCTTGTTGAAAACACAATTATACTTAAACATGAAAACAATAAACAAAAATTAAAAATTCTTGAAGCTATATACATAATACAGTTGAAACCTAACCTGTACAAAATAAACTATGAAATATTCATAAATGCCTATGATTGGTAACAGAAGCTATTGGTTTATACTTAATACTTCTCGAATTCACTCTCGCTTGGTCATATATTAGATGAGCTGCGGTGCGATTTTCGATTCCAGCGTCTTATATGCACGTATTTATCGTTGCTTGGAAATCATCCATGAAAACAGAAACAGACTATCATCACTGATTTGTCCGTGTAATGCTTAAATATTGTAATGAAATTGTCATCTTTGATAATGACTTATGTAAGCCGAAAGCTCAGATAGTATTAAAAAATATATATATTGTGATTTTCTTTCTACGTTTAATGATACTGTTATTAAGCTTATCAGACGATATGAAAAGAATTTACATAAAATAAATTGACAACACTTGTCAAAATTATTTAATGAAACATGTATCAAAGAAAGAATGCTGCCAGACTGTTTTGCTGTATCACAGTTCATCAGTGTGACTAGACGTCCGGTTGCCTCTAGCTCGGATCGAAACCCGCCTGAATTGGTGTCAGTCGGAGATTTTACCCCTGTATATATTAAGATAGGTTTCGTTGAATAATTTTAACATGTTCTTTTTACTTATTCTCCGTAGGATCCTTTCATATTCACTGATAGCCTTTTTTGTGATTATTGAAGGACGAGAGGAAAACGCCGTGTTAATTCATATCTTATTTATTATCCGAGAACTTTCGACATTGCATAATGTCATCATCAGCTTATATTTAATTATGTAAGGCTTGTGGTGTTCATGGTTGTAAAAAACAAAAAGTGTTGTTCATCTGAAAGTTAACATTATCAGCAAAGTAAGTTAACACATCAAATAGACTGAAGAGGGGAAAAACAGAGAACCTTAAGAAACTTATATAATACACTATTATAGAGCCGCCAGTAATCACGAAAGCCAAAGATGTTAGAGGCGGTGCGCTTCCTTATTCTCTAGGCAAAAAGAGACTAAGCTCCTTCGAGTACTCGTTTACATTTATTACAAGCAGCAACAAATATGCATCTGTTTTGCCGGGAGTTGTCATACTGGTATAGCCAAAAGTTGTACTTCCTGTGAGCTATAAGGGCCAAGGATAGTGCTTTGAACAATGGAGAGGGTTAAGGATTCACGTGGTATTTTTGAGAATGAGCAAAATCATTCATGTAGGCTTTGACCCAAGAAGAAACCTCAATAGCGGAATTCTTAATTGGGAGGTTAAAGATGCAAGTGCAATTTTAGTGCTAATTCACTTGCCTTTAAAAGACTATCCCGAATATAACAACAAAGGTCTTGCATGTGAATGCCAGAATATTTTCGGCAAACGGTAAGAGAGCCTGAAACAGATAATTCAGTGCTAGCAAGTTAAGTTGGTTTCGCAAAGTGCAAAGATATCCGGCTACCATTTCAAGAGAAATGATACTATACCGTTGAAGTGGATATCACGAACATTTGAGAACGAAAGAAAGTTTGTAGTTAGGTGCTTTTTGTTTACTGGTTCTTAGTGGTTAGGTGGTTTTTGTTTACTAGTGTTTAGGTGATTTTTGTTTACTGGTTTTTAGGTGGTTTTTGTTTACTAGTGTTTAGGTGTTTTTTTTGTTTACTGGTTTTTAGTGGTTAGGTTGCTTTTTGTTTATTGTTTTTTAGGTTGCTTTTTTGATTGGTTTTTAAGTGGTATTTGTTTTTACGTGTGTTTAGGTGGCATTTTGTTCACTGGTATTTAATTGCCTTTTTGTTTACTGGATTTTAGGTGGCTTTTGGTTCACTGATTTTTAGTGGTTAGGTTGCTTTTTGTTTACTGTTTTTTTTCTTTCTTCGAGGCGACAGACCGACTGGAACTTTGGAGATGTTCCTTTTTGAGACCATGTCGAGAAGACCAGACATTCTGATAATTAGCGACAAAACACCTGACGTAAACCACGTGTAGAAGAAGAGTTATGACCGCCATTGTCATATTGTCCCGTTCGCGGCTGGAGAAATGATAAACTATTAAGGGGAAGAAAAAGGAAAGAAAAAGAGAGATATTTTTTTTTTTTTAAGCAAGATATTTTTTTTTCCTGAAGCAAAGCCGCAGATTCGTCCACGCCCGACATTATTGGTCGAGTGGTGATCACGTGATGCACGAGGAAGGCTGTTGCCGCCCATCTGGAGGATGAGTAAGAGAGGTTGCCACGAAGATGTGGGGAGGACAGTTCACGCCCCTCTGAAGTATGATGAGAAGGTGGGAGTGAGGAGAGGTTCCCAAAAAATGGAAAAAGGTGGAAATTCCTAACCAGAGAGGTGGATATGTATTTAGAATTATCGAGGAACCCCCCAGCGCCGACAAACCCACCCCAGTTTTGGTTCGCGCCCATATAAACGAAGCCACAACGAGCAGAAATGAGTCGAGACCCAGCAATTCCCAGAGTCAGTCTCCGTTTGAGGCAAGCCTCGCAGATAGCTGACCAGGATTCCCGCACACTTTCAGGACCCACATCTTCAAACCAAGAACAATTATTTTGAAGAGCGACTTAGATCCAGATCACCGAAATAAGTTTTTCTTTTGACTTTCGTCCAAAGACCCACCGAAACACCAATTTCTTAAAGAGCAGACGACTTGAAGTGTTAAAACGACGTGTCACAATCCATAGAACGGGTCGGGAGATAGATGCAGTCCTATGTATCGAACAACTAGACATAAAGTTTGTTAACTTTTTCTTTGATAGTTTGAACTTTTGAGTTTTCATTTTGTTGCCTTTTATGCGTATTTTTGTGGTATCACCCCCGTTGGACTCGGTTTGCAGTACGGCCCCGATGACTGATTGATTTCCTCTGCCTAGAACAAATCACAACGTGGGTAGGCAGACTGGGAATCAAAGTAGGACGTCACCGGTAGGTGCCGTGGTAGACTGGGATACAACGACACGGTTGACGCTACGACCAGCGGACGACGTCACAACTGGTGCCGTGACCACAGGATAGGACCCTGGAACAGCCACTGCCACAATTAGTACAGGATCCTGGATCGACCGCTGTTGCTGAGAAATTTCGAATAGGACTCAAAACGACCCGGGACCGAGAGGAACGAGAACAGAATCGTCTGTAAGGTAGGACACTTTGCTTGATTTCCCAACCTCGATTGTTGCTGCGTAGATTGTCTTTCTCTTTAAATATGTCGGACTATGATTCAGATAGAGCAGTGGGGGATGAAGAGGGGGTTAGACAAGGGTTGTCAGCTGACCTGAGAAAGTTGTTGGGTAGACCGAGGGTCCCAGCATTTGACGGCAGTGGGAAAGATTTCAAAAACTGGCTGGCAATCCTGGAGAAGAGCTGAATTATATATGAACTCACAGATCAGGAGACCCTGTTTCTGGCATATGATGCCACAAAGGGGAAAGCCTCTGAGTTTATGAAGGAGCTCTTGGAGAGTCAACCCCACTTGTCTTGGGAAGGATTAAAGGGACTATTGACCAAAGAATTCACCGACGAGGGCACGGCTATAGAAGCCATGAGGGCCCTCTTAAAGCTGACACAGCTGCGGGCCAAAACCCTGGAGAATCGGGGGCCCGAGCGGGGAAGCTGTCATCATTGGCCTTCCCAGAAGTGGTTAGAGACAATGCGGTCATGCAGGCCAAGTTAGCAGACCTGTATGTGGAGGCCATAAGTGACCAGCGTGTTCGTCACGATGTGCTGAAAGAGGGGCCGGTGAGACTATCGGCAGCAATAGAACTGGCCAAGGAGAGCCAGGGCGTATGGGAAAAAGTAAAAAGGTGTGGAAGGAACCAGATACTAAGTCAAGAGGTCGGAAAAAGGGGGAAAGGTGGAAGACCCCCCGCGTAGAATCGGAGGGTCAAGCTAGAAGTAGATCAGCCTGAGGTGTGGGAAGAAGACCCCAATAGAAAGGCATGGTCAACCAGGCATGGATTTTATAAGCCCACGCCGGGTAGATACGGGCTGGTCTGCTGGACCTGTGGCCATGAGGACCACAGAGCGGCGGAATGTCCGACGAAGTGGGGTTTGCCCCCAGACTTCGAACAGGACAGGTGCACCAGGTGTGGAAAGAAAAGACACCTGGTGCGGGCTGAGAAAAGGCGCCCCACCGATATTAACAAAGAAGGCCGAGCCCAAGAGACAAGACCAGGGAAAAGCCAGCGGGCCACCCCGGAATTAGGAGGGAGGGTGGCCCAGTTAAAAAAAAGGGAAATAAAAGCTTGGACCAGTGGTCGGGCGAGCCGCTTGGGTAGAGGACAGGTCTTCCCGGGAGTAAACGAGAGGTTAGCCCAGTTGAAGAGAAAAAGAGCAAAATGTTGGACATGTGGTCAGGTGGGCCACTTTGCGGCGAACTGTCCGGCAAGAAGGTGCTGGTTTTGTAGGAGACCAGGGCACTTGAAGAGAAGCTGTATCCTTAGGAACAGCCGCGGGAGACTGGGAGAGGTCCAGCAGGGCCCGCCCAGGTGCGAAAAGCGCAGAACTACCCCCACGTAAGAATATTGAAGGTGATTTATTGATGCCGGCGCCTATGGCTGGGATGACCCAAGGGTGGGGGCCCAGGAAGAGGAAAGCCCAAGTGTTCTCTTCGTTGACGCAAGAGAAGGAGCTATCCTGTAGAGCAGAGATAGGGGGTAAGGCGATGAAAGCTCTGGTAGACAGGAGCATCTGTGTCATTTCTGAGAGAGGAAGCATACAGGCGGGTGAAACGGAAGAGTAGGTTACGGGAAGCGGACATAGAGGTCACGCAAGCAGATGGAGCCCCCCTGAAGATAAAAGGGATGGTGAGGCTCCCTGTGAGGATTGGGAAATTAAGAAGCACCCAAAATTTTTACGTAATTGGGCCCAGATAGAGTTCAACCCCACTGTGCTGATAGTGAATGGCGAGAGAACGCCATTGGGATGCCCACCGGAAGAAGATATAATAATAGTAATGGAGGAAGAGGTAAAGCTACCCCCTAGAACGGCGGTGTCGGGAAAGGGTAGGTTAATGTCAGGGAAGAAAATAGGAAAAGGACCCCTGCAGTTGGTCCCTGTGGAAGGGAAGGGCCTAGAAGAGAATGAGGTAACTCTGTGTGAGACGGTGGTGGAGGCAGCTGAATTAGTGCCCATTATGATGGTGAACCAGGCCCAAAAGACTATAAAGGTTAGGAGAGGGGAAGAGATAGGGAAAGCGCTAACCCTACGGACTCTGAATCGGGTGAGATTCGAAGAGGAACGAAGAAAACTTGTAGAGCAAACAGAAGGAATAGTGGACGAAGATATATTAGCACCGGATCAATTTAGAACCAGGGTGGGAGGTCTGCTGAGGGATAATCGAGATGTGGTAGCCCAGTCAAACAAGGAATTGGGCCAGACCCACACAGTCAAAATGAAAATCGACACCGGAGATCACCCCCACTGTGAAATTAAAACCCTACCGGACACCTATTCATAAAAGACCCCTTCTAGAAGAGGCAGTAGAAGAGATGTTGGAAGCTGGGATGATCGAAAGATCGATCTCCCCTTGGAGCTTCCCAATCGTAATAGTATGTAAGAAAGATGGCGGGCACCGTTTTTGTGTAGATTTTAGGAAACTGAATTCTATATCGAACCCGTTGGCGGTGCCATTGCCACTAATAGATGACATATTGGCATTATTAGGGAAGGCAAAGTACTTCTCTACGTTGGACTTCAGGTCCGGATTTTGGCAGGTAGCCCTTGATGAGGCTGACAAAGAGAAGGCCGCATTTGCGTGTCACCTAGGACACAGTTCAGGGGGATGCCATTCGGTTTAGCTAATGCCCCAGGAATCTTCCAACAGCTGATGTCAATAGTGCTAGGAGGATACGAGAGCTTTGCCATGGCATATTTGGACGATATCTTAATATTTTCGGAGACAGTAGAACAACACTTATTCCATCTAAAACAAGTGTTGGGAAGTTTAAGAAAACACAGCTTAAAATTGAAATTGTCGAAGTGTCAGTTTCTGAAGGAGACTAGATATTTGGGCTTTGTTATAAACGAAGACGGTATTAAACCCGACATGGATAAGGTGAAAGTCATAAGGGAAATGCCAGAACCTAAGACAGTGAGACAGGTAAGAGGTTTTATAGGAGCTATAGGTTACTACCGACGTTTCGTCCCGGCATTTTCGAGAATTGCCATACCACTAGTAGCCCTGACGAAGAAATACGCTAGGTTCAAGTGGACAGAGGATTGTCAACAGGCATTTGATACGTTAAAAGAACAGTTGACAGCCGTCCCACTGCTGACGTACCCAGACCTCAGCAAGCCCATGGTACTATACACTGATGCCAGTGAGCAGTGTGTAGGAGCAGTTCTTACCCAGCCGTGTCCCGATAAAGAAGGACCAGTGCCAGGCATACCAGAGGAAGTACCGATATACTTTCTCTCTCATAAGCTCTCAGAGACAGAACAGAGATGGCCAGTAATAGAAAGAGAAGCATATGCTATCATGTATGCTCTCCAAAAACTGGACTACTACTTGAATGGTGCGGTCTTTACTATAAAAACAGACCACAAACCTCTGCAGTACCTATTGCAGGCAGAGTGGACAAATAATAAGAAGATTCAACAGTGGGCACTTAAGTTAAGTGGCTACCACTGTAAGATAGAATATTTGGCAGGGAAGGAAAACACGTGCGCAGATTTACTCTCAAGAATACCGAAACAACTGGAAGAAAGATCTGTAAAAGTAGAGCAGTGAGTAGATGATAAAGCCTATAGAATAGGAGTAATTAACTCTAATAAGCTAAAAGACCGCCCTATGTTAGAATCGGACGAAGAAGGGGACACGCAGATAATAACCGATCCCTACTGGATAGAAGGAATTGAAAAGGAGCAGGCAGACAGTGAAATAGCTGCCCTGAGAGAAAAGGTGAAGGGTGGAGAGACCACCAAGTATGCCATAATAGAGGAAAGGCTGTATTATCTCTCAGGCAGGGATGAGGAAGTCAAGCCCAAGTTGTATGTGCCCAAAAGTTTAAGACCAGAGGTATTGGAACAGTGCCACGAGAGGTTGGGTCACATGGGAATTGATAGGACATGTGATCTAATAGGAAGAAAGTACTATTGGCCCAAATTGTACGGAGAGGTCACTAACTATGTTCGGAGCTGCGTAGTGTGCCAGTCGCAGAGCAGAAGGCAGGAGATGGCACCATTGTAGGAGACGGACGTGCCGAACTTCCCCTTCGAGAAAGTGAGTATGGATGTATCAGGACCATATGGGGAAACTGCGCAGGGAAACAACTACATAGTGAGTTTTGTCGATTGGCTAACAAATTGCCCTGAGGCATTTTCAGTACCAGACAAGAAGGCTAGAACTGTGGCCGGTTTGATAATAAGTGAAATCTTCCCTAGGTATGGCGCCCCTGTGCAGTTGGTAACAGATAATGGCACGGAGAATATAAACAGTATAATGAGAGAAATGCTGACAGGTTTGAATATAGAGCATGTAAAAACATCTCCATATCACCCCCAAGGGAATGCTAAAGAGGAAAGGTTTCATAGAACCTTGGGAGATGTATTGACCAAGCTGGTCAGAGAGAACACTGGAAACTGGGACTTGTATTTGACACAGGCTCTGGCGGCCGTGAGGTTTACGATAAACGAAACCTCCAGATTTTCTCCTTACTTTATGTTGTTTGGCAGAGACGTGGTCCAGCCTGTTGATAACCTATTGAAGCCCCGAAGAAAGTATATGGGAGAAGATCATCATCAGCTGTTGCTAGTACAACAACAACATAAAATATTTGTTCAGGCCAGAGGAAGAATAAAGAGGGCCCAGAAGAAAAGAAATGAGAGAGTGAATTCTGAAAGAAAGGTAGTAGAATTGAAGGTTGGAGACCCTGTCTACTACAAATCCACCAGAGAGAAGGAAAGCTGGACCAAAGATGGGAACCGTACTACCGGATAGTAGAGCAGACGGGTCCAGTATCATATGTAATATGGGATCAAGTGGCAGGACGAGCAAGGAGGGTCCATGCCAATGATCTAAAGAAGGCTGAAATAACTAACCTGGAAATGAGCGAGCCGAGGCCTAAGAAGACAAGGACAAGGAGGGTAACTCTGGTTGAGCCGGAAGAAATGGAGACGGAGGAAGATTCCGAAGAAAATGAGGAGGTAGATCGACTTGGCCAGATAGACGAAGCGATCCGAGTGACGGGGTTGGAGCCTTCGGCGGATATCAGCGGTGTTCAGTCGTCGACTGAATCGTTGCAGAGAAAACCCTGCGAGGTCGCCATCGCACCCCCATGCCCAAAGGAAAGGAAGAGAAAGACGAGGAGATCCAATCAAGCAGCCAAGGGCTCAAAAAAGAGGCACCCTGAACAGGACGAAGGGCCCAGCGAGTGGGAGGAAGAGGATCAAATACCCCTTTCCCAGCTCAAGGAAAAGCTAAGGAACAGGAGAGATCTAGACATAGAGTCAGGAGGTATTAAAGATGTCCAAGGCGAGGACTCTAAACAGAAGGAAGAATCAGTGGAGGAAGAAGAGGACAAAACACCTCCTGGACGGGAATTAAACACAGAGGGAAGGTTAGAGTTTGAGCAGGGACCACCTCGGAAGATGAGATCAAGAAAGGTGAAGAACCCCAAATCTCAGTAGAACAAAGAAGGCTGTGCATAATAGAAACATTCGGTGTCGACAGGTAACGACACTGGCTCATCCAAAAAAACTGCTGGCTGACTGTGGTGGATGTGGATGGAGGGGATGGAGTCGCGGGCTGCATCTCACGAAGGACGGAAGAAGATTATTGGCATTGCTGACTGGCCATTAGTGGTGTCATGAAGTACGACCTTTGGGAGTGAACGCCACGCACACCTGTCCGGGACATTGTGTCTGCTAGGAGTTAGTTAGAGGAGGGAAGAGCTGAATGTAGTAAGAAATTATGGAATACTTGAGTAAAGAATTGAGCAAAACTGAATGGTTATGAAGAATAAAAACAAGAGAATCTTGTTGCAGGAAAGATCAAAATGAAAGGGTTGATGATGATGGTAGCTACACGAATGATAGCAAGGTACAAGGTGGAAACAGAATACATAGCTTTAAATTCAGGGAGAACGAAATTCATGTTGCTAACAGCTGAAGAAGCTAGAAAGTGTAGAGATGATGCTCTAGGGACTTGTACCTCGTTAAGCCCTATCTATATAACTGGTAACCACAATATGTGCATACTAGAATTGTTTGAAGGGAAGAGAGAGGGAATTAAGAGAACTTGCCAAGTAGAGGTATTAGCAAACACGGCATTACCACAAGCTATCAGCGTTTCAGACGGGGTGTGGGAAGTAGCCACACAGAAACCTATCAGCTTGTCTAGGGTGTGTGGGGGAGAGTCCACAAGGACATTAAGAGTAAGGCCACCATTATCCCTATTAAAGTTACCCATGGGATATTCGGCATTTGGGATATCTATGTCCTTACCCCCCTATTACCAGGAAGAAGAAAGATATGAAGAGAAAGATTCAATCATAGAAATGATTGGCAGAGGCTTAGTCAATTGTACAGAATTATGGGAGCCAATAGTGAAGGGATTCTCCAATGTTACCTTGAATAAAATGCCAGAACTAATGAAGCCGATAGAAAAGATCGATATGGATCAATTGAGGGACAAGTTAAGTTCGTTGGGAAATGAATGTATGACTTGGGAAGGCGATGAGCAGATCGCGATAAGTTGGTCAATAGTGATGGGTACATTCATAGTTATAGCCATCGGGGGTATAGTAGTATGGAAGATTAAGAGTAAGAGAAGATTAACGAACGACAATCCAATGCGCATGCAGCAACTCGAGAGGGAGATGCCGAGCAGTGTTCCTTACTCATACAGAATCGGCGAAGAAATTGCCGGAAGACCAGCGGAGGAGGCTGGCGTAAGACCGCCACGTGCGACGGAAAAACCTCCCACAGCGGAGAGGAAAACATTGACCAAGAAGAACAAGCCATAGTAACCACATCTGCACCCACAGGCACACGCACACATGACATTACATATAGAATAGAAGAACTTGAAAAAAAGAACATTACACTTGCATGTAAAACAGAAGAATAAAAAGAACATTACATTGCATGTAGAGCAGAAGAAGATGAAAAAGAACATTACACTTGCATGTAAAACAGAAGAAGAAAAAGAACGTTACATTGCATGTAGAACAGAAGAACTTGAAAGAGAACATTACGTTGCATGTAGGAAAGTAGTATAGAATTGCATGGGACAAAAGCATGATGCATGTTAAATGGTGTATTTGGGTTTAGGTGTCATTTACGGGTAAATGACAAATCGGTTAGGGGAGGATTGTGGCACCATTTAACGAGGCAGAAAGGGAAAAGAAAGAAAAGAAGAAAAAGAGAGGCTAAGAACCGAATCGTGAGTGTTAAGCAAGAACACACACACACAGCTAAGAGACAATGGATAAAAGGATATTTTGATGAGTAACAAATGGCGAAAGAGTGTCATTACAATGACAGGGAAATTCTGAGTAAAAAGAAAGGGAGGGAAGGAAAGAATCAGATATGTTTTGGAATCGGCCGTGTTATCTAAGGGTATGAAAACAAACTATTGGTACGGGAAGACATCTTATTATCAACTACAGACCGACTGGCCAGAGAAAGAGGAAAAAATTCAATGAAAATGTTATTTCGTTAAGTGACGAAAAACAGACAAAAAGACTTAGACAGATATGAAATATTAAAAAAAACACCCACGAGCATCCTTCGCCTGCGATAATAAAATTTTGTTATCAGGAATTGTGCCGAAAGAAAATAAATGTGTTTTTTTTTTCTTTCTTCGAGGCGACAGACCGACTGGAACTTTGGAGATGTTCCTTTTTGAGACCATGTCGAGAAGACCAGACATTCTGATAATTAGCGATAAAACACCTGACGTACACCACGTGTAGAACAAGAGTTATGACCGCCATCGTCATATTGTCCCGTTCGCGGCTGGAGAAATGATAAACCATTAAGGGGAAGAAAAAGGAAAGAAAAAGAGAGATAATTTTTTTTTTTTAAGCAAGATATTTTTTTCCTGAAGCAAAGCCGCAGATTCGTCCACGCCCGAAAAAGACATCATTGGTCGAGTGGTGATCACGTGATGCACGATGAAGGCTGTTGCCACCCATCTGGAGGATGAGTAAGAGAGGTTGCCACGAAGATGTGGGGAGGGCAGTTCAGTATGATGAGAAGGTGGGAGTGAGGAGAGGTTCCCAAAAAATGGAAAAAGGTGGAAATTCCTAGCCAAAGAGGTGGATATGTATTTAGAATTATTGAGGAACCTCCCAGCGCCGACAAACCCACCCAGGTTTTGGCCGGCGCCCATATAAACGAAGCCACAACGAGCAGAAATGAGTCGATTCCCTGAGTCAGTCTCCGGTTGAGGCAAGCCTCGCAGATAGCTTACCAGGATTCCCGTACACTTTCAGGACCCACATCTTCAAACCAAGAACAATTATTTTGAAGAGCGACTTAGATCCAGATCACCGAAATAAGTTTTTCTTTTGGCTTTCGTCCAAAGACCCACCGAAACACCAATTTCTTAAAAAGCAGACGACTTGAAGTGTTAAAACTTGCCTAGCGGAAAACGACGTGTCACAATCCATAGAACGGGCCGGGAGATAGATGCAGTCCTATGTAATGAACAACTAGACATAAAGTTTGTTACCTTTTTCTTTGATACTTTGAACTTTTGAGTTTTCATTTTGTTGCCTTTTATGCGTATTTTTGTTGTATCACCCCCGTTGGACTCGGTTTGCAGTACGGCCCCGATGGGTGATTGATTTCCTCTGCCTAGATCAAATCAAAACGTGGGTAGGCAGACTGGGAATCAAAGTAGGACGTCACCGTTGGTGCCGTGGTAGACTGGGATACAACGACACGGTTGGCGCTACGACCAGGGGACGACGTCACAGCTTTTTGTTTACTGGTTTTTATGTAGCTTTTTTTCACTGGTTTTTAGGTGGCTTTTTGTTTTCTAGAGTTTAGGTGGCTTTTTGTTTACTGATGTTTACGTTGCATTTTGTTTACTGTTTTGTTTGCTTTTTGTTTGCTTTTTGTTTACTGGTTTTTAGGTAGCTTTTTGTTCACTGGTTTTTAGGTGGCTTTTTGTTTTCTAGAGTTTAGGTGGCTTTTTGTTTACTGGTGTTTTGCTGGTTTTTGTTAACTGATTTCTAGTGGTTAGGTGGGTTATTGTTTACTGTTTTTTGGGGGTTAGGTGGATTTTTTTTTACTGGTTTTTAGGTAGGTTTTCGTTTACTGATTTTTTGTAAATAGGTGGCTTTTTGTTTTCTGGTTTTTATGGATTTTTTGTTTACTGTTTTTTGTGTTTAGGTCGCTTTTTGTTTATTTTTGTGTGTGTTTAGGTACCTTTTTGTTTACTGTTTGTTGTGTTTAGGTGGCTTTTTGTTTACTTGTTTTAAGGCGCTATTTTGTTTTCTGGCTTTTTCGTATTTCTTTACATTGTGTTTGTCAAAAGTTGATTTTTAGTGAAGAGAAAAAGAAAAAGACAAAACCGACAGATTAATCACTATCAGTCGTCAATGGCGATAAAAACTAATGAGAACGTGGCTGAGACGAAAGCACAATTTGGCCTCGGGATTTCCCATCGAATATAAACGCAGAGACAACTAGCATTTCGCGACATGGCTCTACAAATAACTCTTAGATTATGCAACTGTTGATCAGAGAATCCTCTCTAAGCTCTAGCAAATATTTTAGTCTTCTAACTACCATGTGAATGCAGCTGCTTGCAAACTGTCAAATCGGTACGCTCATAATAGAAAGCCGAAGTTGCTGATTAGTCCAATCGTCAAAAAATTAAGACTGCTAAAGCATTATGACCGTAGAAGAAAGAACCGGTAAACCATATCCTACACTGAGGACTCGGGAGTATCATCTACGCTTGATCAATAGACATGTAAGTAGTGTACACCGGATGCATGTAAGCATAACTAGTCTTGTTTTCAATCCGACTGGGTGTATAAACAGCCTCCTCACAAGAAAATCTTGGATCTATCGCCGATGACTAAACCATGCGGCAGGTAAAACTGGGTTAACATAGTCCCTGTATCACTCATAGTGCTGTTATCATAATATATATATATATATATATATATATATATATATATATATATATATATATATATATATATATGCGTGCTACGGGTAAATAGTAAGACAGACTGGGTTCTATAGCCTTGGATTGCAATTGGTTTAGGAGGAATCCCTGAATTCAAAACCTCCGGAAAAGTTTGGGGACCTTGTGGCACGTAGTGCAACAGGTCTCTTCTTTCGGTCTTTCAAAAAGTGTAGTTGATTCTACACAAAGACTTCACCACAATAGTCAAATCATATATGCATGTATCTGGCTGTCGATTCCTGGGAACTGAGTTGCTTGATCCTCATACGTCGATAAACGACTGGAGAGTCCAGCATATATATATATATATATATATATATATATATATATATATATCCAAGTATAGGATTGGCGTATACGGAATAAATTTCAATAACCAACAATTACTATTCTTAAAAGAGTGCTCAATAAAGAGTAGAGCAAATATAATTATTTATTTAAAAATGATAACACAAATATGTAATAAAATCACTACAAAAATAAGCATTTTGTTTTAACACCTCTGGTTTCTCATCAAGTGATAATAACATCATGGCTATTTTTTTAGTGATTTTATAACATATTTATGTTATAATTTTTAAATAAACAATTATATATATATATATATATATATATATATATATATATATATATATATATATATATATAGTCTTAAGGTGTGCTATATTTATGAAATAAAGTGCTCAATATCAGAGATAGAGCGTGTGTAAATATAAAAGTGAACATAGAAGTCAACACTTAGAGGCGACAGTCTGTTTCATGCTATATGCAATCGTCAGGCCACATATGCTGTTATTTTTTTCGGCTATTTATATATATACGGGTTAGTGGTGCATTGTGGGTATTCTATTATGGCGGTTATTTTACCGGAAGTATATATATATATATATATATATATATATATATATATATATATATACATATATATATATATATATATATATATATATATATATATATATATATATATACCCGGTTTTACAGCCAAATTGTTCAAATCATGTAACACCAAAGTTGTCCAATTCTTAGAATAAACTTCAACCGTTTATCTTTGAAATGATTAAAGATATCTTACTGGAATTCTCCGGGGTTTTATAACACTATTGAACTCTACTTTGAACAATAAGTTGAAATAATGATCCTTCTTCCTGTTGTGATCTCCTGATCCAATTTTCCCCTCTACTGTTCTCTCTTTTAAAAACTTATTCAGCGTTCTCTTCATGGTTCTTGAATGGAATTTGAAGATGGAAGCCACAGTATGAATATTGCTACCATTACTGATGGTTTGAATTATTTTCTCCTCTTACCCGTTGCTCACTTGGGATGATATACTGTGGATGACACAAAACCTTTTCAACCTGTTCCCTTTTCTAGATGAATAACTAAAAAAAAATTTACAGAAATTCATACGAATACATAGGGCTAAACATCTTATATCTGCGAAAAAAGAAATTCATTTAGTTTTACGATTTTTTTTAAAAATATTAAACATTTTGTAGGCTGTTCAAAACAAAAAAAAATCAACACTAAACTAGCAAACGATATATCGTATATATATATATATATATATATATATATATATATATATATATATATATACGATAAATTGACTGACCCTCGACAATACCTCCTTTTTACATCTTCTCGCCGGAAACTCACTCGGACCAACATCCTACTCAACCTTGTCAAGCAAATATGTACAATAGTCTCAAACACAACCGCAAGAGACCACAGACTGGAAGTGAACGAAAAATACTCATCAAGAGAAAATACCCACAAAGTTTGGTCGACAATAATATTGAAAAAGCTAAACAAATTATTAGGTTTGTGCAAAAATAATGACGTAATAATGTCGTTTTTTGACGTTGAAAAATACGTCAAAAAACGATATTATTACGTCATTATTTTTGCACCAACATAATAACATTCAGACACCCCGAGAAACAAAAGGAAAAAAAAAAGTTATCCCTTATATACCAACGTTCAGCCCAAAGAACACAGAAATTTACACACACATACAATTAAATCTACCAATACTACTAAAGGACAAAATACTGTAAAATATATTACAAAAATCTACAATACTAAAAAAAATGTAAACAACATAAATCACTACAAAACGTTACTGACAAGGGCAAAACTTCAGGACACAATTAAACACCCTCAAATGAAAAAATCCCACCGACCACTTTGAAGGGTATGCAACTACTTATAAATGAATTTCACTTCAAAGACGGATCAAAATTCAAAATTCAAAATGATTTCTTGCGCAACTCAGAGAATTTAATATACATATTTACAGGTTGCCACGAACATTACATTGGCCAAACGGGCCAGTTACTCCGGCAAAGGATGACAATTTATCGCCAAAAAATGAGGGACCCCACACCGGAAAAATATATAGAGGACAAAATCTGGCAAATTTTCGTGTCATTCCACTCTACCAGTTCGAACACTGAACAAAAACAGATTAATAAGGAAACATTCTTCATCAACAAGTTAAAACCCATACTTAATTCATTGCATAAATAGATTCTATCAAATTCCCCTTACCATAAACGACATTTATGGCCAGTTATGTCCCTTGATTTTCAATTTTTTTCATTGATACAAAGCATAAGCATCAACACGTGGAGATAGTAACAATTTAAACTTTTTGAAAAGCTAAGTGAAACAGGTTAAAGTAAAACAAAATTAAAAGGAAAAAATAAATTATTTTTCTAAAAAACCCAAAAAAAACACTGAAAATTTAATTATAGTAACAAAATTTTAATTCTTCTCTGTAGAAATTCATAGATAATAAATAAATATCACTATATTAAATAGTAGGTGACTTTTTTTCCAATCCTCATTTTAGCATATATATATATATATATATATATATATATATATATATATATATATATATATATATATATATATATATGCCTACATACAACGTGTACATATTCAACTCCCAGCACTCATAACTCCCAACCGAACATTTCAAGGATGATTTCCATGTCGTCGATGACGTTTTAAATGGCGCATAAAACCCGCAACTGACTGTCAAGTCATTCCACATTGCGTACAGGCGCGTCTTCTGACAGCAACCTGATTATCTAGTAGTTTAGGTTTTACGATGCCGAGTGAGTTGACTGGCTGACATACAGACTTTACCGCACAAAATCTTTGTGCCTACGGAGACCTGCCCGAATGTACACATACATACACAAAATTTTGTTCCTTAATTCATGGTGTATACATAAACAGGTATACATATATTATTGCAGTATTAGTCTAGATGAGAAGAACATGTGTATATCGATGAAGTTTTAACGATATATACACATTTATTTCTATATACTTTATATTAGTTGTTACACGTGTTTTAATAGACGTTCTTATTTTTTGTTATATTAACAAAGAAAGATGTTTACCTGATTAAAAAAAAAAGCATTATAATTTCGTCTTTTTTTTTTTTTTTTTTTCTTAATGAATTTCACACCGTACAAATAAAGCGAGCGTTTCGAGGTAGGGTTTTACAACGTAATCGTCAGAGTTATTTCGGATATATGAAAAAGATAATAGATAAGCCTACATTTGAACAGGTTTAAGATTGTAATGATCTGGGAAGCATGCTCTTTGGAGTTGGTGCTGCAAAGCAGTGGTGTGTTCTGAATATGATGATAAACAACATCCGCGTCCTGGGCAAGAAGATAAACTACATCCGCGCCCTGGGTAAGAAGATAAACTACATCTGAGTCCTGGGTAAAACCTGGCAGCAATATTATATATATATATATATATATATATATATATATATATATATATATATATATATATATTTGGTATTTAGGCAGCAAATGTACGCCTTGGCCGTGTTCATTGTTGATATTATTGAGTTGGCTTTTTTCTTTTATATTATTAATGCTTCCATTATCTTTAACTATGAGCATGGTCGCAATGTTCTGGCCGTGGTTTGAAAAAGGAAAACATTGTCATCGCTATAAATGAATAATATAGGTCATGAAATGAAGTTGTCAACATATAAATCCTAGACAATTTCCTTATAGGCAGATACATATTGCTACATTATTCTGTAAAATCTATCGCATTCAATGCCACAAACTTCCCAAGAATCAAAAGCGAAAGAGATGGGAAGTAATTTAGCATAATGCTAGTCAGTTATATGCTCGTTCAGCTTCTTATATAAAATTTTGTAGTTGAAAAATAAAAGACCCGTTTAAAAAATGGAAAGAATATGTTCGGAAAAAATAACCAGATCAAAAATATACAAAGCAATATTAAATAAAAATGAAGTATGCAAATAGAATAGTAAGACATAAAGGTGCACAACCGATCAAAATACTGATTATTACTATAAGAAAAAGTATTATAAAATTCAAACGTTACACATATTGTGTTGCTATGCCTAAAATTTACAGTCAATTCACTTCTTTGGCTTAAGAAA
This sequence comes from Acanthosepion lycidas, assembly GCA_963932145.1. Classification (NCBI taxonomy): domain Eukaryota; kingdom Metazoa; phylum Mollusca; class Cephalopoda; order Sepiida; family Sepiidae; genus Acanthosepion; species Acanthosepion lycidas. The sequence continues at coordinate 13,236,615 of OZ010600.1, read as the reverse complement.
TCTGTTAATTTCTGTTTTTCCATGTCATCATAGAAAAGAGGGTTCAATTGAAGATCTACATTTTCTAGATATTTTTAAGTATTCCATTTTTACCTTATGAGTTTTATGAGGTTCTGTTAAATTCCCAAAATACTTAGAAATACATGTACTATTTTTATAAATACTTATGGTACTATAAGTACTATATATATATATATATATATATATATATATATATATATATATATACGTGTGGGGGGTCAAATGTATTTACCACTCAAGCATTAATATCTTATTATTAGTATTATATGTATATAGTTTTCCTGTTGTGCCTTTTTTTTAATTATTTGTGAAATGTTCTCTGTGCAACTGTAGCTGATTTTTACAGTGTTTTTATTGAATATTTTGTGTAGAGTGCTTTATTCCGGGAAGTTATTTTTAAGAGTTTGAAGAATATTTTACCTACGTTTTTTTTTTTTTTTTTTTGACGTTTTTGCTGTACGTGGGTTTAAACCATATGATTTTGTTGGCCTTTTTTGTGCTCTGTGTGGAGCATGTGAATGTTGCTGGGAATTCACTATCTTTTAGTGCTGTTTAGTAGTCTTTCTTAGCTTCGTTAAATATGGTTTCATTGAAAGAATTGTCGGCAGTATACTTAAAAAATCAGGATATCAACTGAATCCGCTACATTGCTTTCAACCATACGGTATACTCAGGTGATTTTTATCAAATGACTTCTTAATGCTTGATTTAAAAAAGAATTAATGAACAATACATTAATTTTTTTAAAAAGAAATAAACAAACGTACGACGAATGGTGTAATAGAAAGGGAACTGGAAGTATTTTTTAAAATTTTACCTTACGAGCTTTATTAGCTTCTTTGAAATTTCCCAAATATTTAGAAAAATGTACTATTTTATAACCACTGATGGTACTAAAACGCTATATATATATATATATATATATATATATATATATATATATATATATATATATGTGTGTGTGTGTGTGTGTGTGTTTGTGTGTGTGTGTGTGTACGTGTTAAGTATTATAATACTATATATATATATATATATATATATATATATATATATATATTAAGTACTTATCTTATATGTCTAAAGACAAAATAAAACCTTTCTGAGCCAACGCGTTTCATCCCCTAATGGACTTTTGCACGACAAATGTTTATTTTGCAGAAAGTAATCAAAAACAGGACATAAAAATGTCGTTAGTTTTCCGGAATTTTGAAATTTAATTATGTTCATAGATATACTGAAAGTCAAGGTAAACTATAGAGTATGTTAATTGGTGTTATTTAATATCTAATATATGAAATTGTGTACCGTATTTTCCGTCTTACAAGACACATTTTTTTTCCAAAAAATACTCTGAAAAATACTTGTGCGTCTTTCAAGACAAATGTAAGGCAGCGCGCAGACTCAAGTAAACTTGGACGGTCAACTAATTGGCCTGGCCGATAGAGATGTGGCTTTGTATGTTGAGTCATTACACTATAATGTTAGCTATTTAATTCAACCTTTTATCGGATGTAACTTCAGTGCTTAGCTGTTACAAGTATTTCAAAGAAAATAAACCTTCCTGTAGCCAAGTCACAAGCTGTGTTTACTCGCAGTGGTGGCTGCCGTTCTGCTCTTGACTGCTATGTCATTGCCATACATACAAAATCGAAAAATTAATAGAAACATCACGTGGTGCCAGTATGTGAGGGACGCATGGAGAATGTTTTTTTGTATGAGAATTTTTTTTCTTATAAATTTCTTCCAAGTCGCAGCGTCTTCTAAACCGGAAAATACGGCAAATATTTTATTGTCGTCGTTGAAGCTTTTATTACAATGCAATTATTCTTTTGTTTAGTTTAGTCTTAGAAAAGGATATATATATATATATATATATATATATATATATATATATATATATATATATATATATATGTGTGTGTGTGTGTGTGTTTGTGTGTGTGTGTGTGTGTGTGTATTGAAATTGTCTGATGACAGGATACTTAAGATCCTAGTGTACAGCCAGTTACATGAGGGCTACAGCAATGTAGGACGTTCATGGCTAAGACACAAAGACAAGCCGAAAAGCAACTTGTTAGCTGTCAATAATAAACTTCAGCGCTTAGCAGTTTGAACTTAGCAGTTTTCATTCTGCATGTCCGAGTCATCTTCAAGAAACGAGAGCAAAATCTAAAATGTCAGCCAATCTAACAGTGATCTCATCTCACAATTCTCACTTTTACACCATATGTGGCCTCCTTTGTAAATCACTAGCGAGTCTTAAATGCAACTTCAGATTATCACACAAACTTTCATAACTGAATCAACTAAGCTGTCTAATCTAAGAGTGATCTCATCCCGCAATCCTCACACTTGCTCCATATGTAGCCTCCTTTGTAAATCGCTAGTGGGTCTTAAATGCCACAAGAATATCGAATAAAATTTCATAACTGAATCAATAACCTGTCAGATCCTCATACATCGAGACCGACGGGACCGTCCATTATTATATATATATATATATATATATATATATATATATATATTATATATATATATATATATATATATATATATATATATATATATATATATATATATATATACACTAAAAGATTTTAAAGTTTAGCGTTTTCTTTTAGTTGTTAAAATTCTTTATCGTCATGTATGTTGGTTTAGGAAAGGAATATGTCTTTTAGGAAAGGAGATATTTGAAAAAAGTCCTAGTCTTAGATTTATATTTTGACAAATTTCCATAGAGCCACTCTCAAGAATTTCTCGTGTCTATCAGTTAATTTCCTTTTCAATAGAAATGGCAAAGAGGAAAATAACTTTATTGTTTTTGCTGTTGGGTACTAGACCATATCCTCACCACTTGCAGTGTTGATTCTACCACTTTCATTGAGATTAGATTTTTACAGGGTGGATTTGCATGTCAATATATTCGGAGTTTTCTTTTTCCTTGCCTTCTGTCAAATCTAGAGAGGCGATTATATTCTGGTGTTAGCCTCTAGCTGAAGGGAAGAACAAATTAATAAATATCTTGCCAATGGTATCTGAGCGAATGCAATTGCCGCAGCTAGTATTTGAACTCGACACGCCAATTCCGATTTTTACGTTTGTAGCATTTTGCAATTCGGCTTTATCAAAAGCCGTTTCATCACAACAAAATCTACATGAATGATACAAACGATTATACATGCTAAAAAATATCAAAGCTTAGCTTTTCGTTTAACTGTATCGTTATAGAACATTAGGTTGTTATCATGTTATTATTATATGACACATTTTACAGGAAATGAATTAAATGCTTCTGAAGCGTTAAATAATATATTTCCTTGAAATAGGCACCATGTTGATGAATGACTTTTTACTAACGTACCTCTAAATTCCTGGTCATATCGATCAGCTACTTTGATTAATTCTCTTTTATTGGAGAATATTTTATTGCATATGAAAGCTCAAAATGTTTAAATAAGTGATAATCAGTAGGAGACGTACCAGGTGAATATAGTTCGGTTTGGTTTATTTTGTTTTAATCATATAAAACTCAATGGGTTATTTAATTCTGACAACATTTTTAGGAGAGTTTTTTTGTATTTAAATTATGCGGACCATTGTCCTCATCTTTGTCGCCATATTTGTCATAACGTTTCGGCCGTTGTACGCTCCGGCCTCTTTCAGGTGGTTGGATATTTCGAACTGAACCCTTTATTTCGATCCCTGGGGTAGACTGTTCAAGTTCCACGTTTGATGGATGTCAGTTATCAGTTATCTCCTGTTAATTTTCCCTCTAAAAGTATTGAACTCACACTCTTTGGGTTTGTCACTGGATCTAACCAACGCCTTTATCCACTGTGCCATGTGTCCTTGAGGATATCTGTGTATGAATTTCTGGGTATTATAAACCTAATGTTTTCAGCAACCATTTTTACCAGTGCTCATATTGCAATTTTGCTGTTATCATTCCATGTTTTTACCAGATCTCATATTGCAACTTTGTTATCATTGCTTTTCTCTGGTACTCCTTATTACTGGTTCCCATATTGTATTTATTTCTATGCTTGGTCGGCTCAGGAGATTTTTGTGGCCTAGCATATGTGCTGATTCCTTAAGTTTACGAATTTTCCAATGGTGTTCCCTATCTATGATCTCAACATGATCCCACAGGGGACGGTGATCTCCCTTCTCTCTCCATATGTGGTCAGCCACGCCTGATTTTTCTACTTCTCCTCGCGTTACAGCTTTCTGGTGTTCTTGAAGCCTTACCTTGAGGGGGCGGCCTCTCTCTCCTTTATATTCCTTTCCGCAGCTGCACGGGATAGCGTACACACAGTCTTTAGTCATGTTCTCCTGTATGGGGGGTCTCACTCGAGAGAGATATCTGCGTAGTGTTGTGAAGCTCTTGAAGGTTGTCCTGATGTTATATGGACCGCAGATCCTTTGTATTTTCTCTGATAACCCCTTCACATAAGGCAGGCAGACTGTTTTCTGGGTGTTGTTGTCCTCCTCCTCCTCTTGTACCCGCCTATCCCAGTTTTGGGGGACAGCTGTCATGTACCCAGGGTAGTTGTTACGTTGTAGGGTACTACTTATACTGACCAATTCTTTATCTAACATCTCTGGGTCGCCACTTATGAATTTTGCTCGGTGTTGTAAGCAACGGACGATCCCTTTCTTTACGCTGTAAGGATGGTGGGAGTTGAAATTGAGGTACTGTCCGGTGAATGTTGGTTTACGGTATACATATGCTAGGCCACAAAAATCTCCTGAGCCGACCAAGCATAGAAATAAATACAATATGGGAACCAGTAATAAGGAGTGCCAGAGAAAAGCAATGATAACAAAGTTGCAATATGAGCTCTGGTAAAAACATGCAATGATAACAGCAAAATTGCAATATGAGCACTGGTTAAAATGGTTGCTGAAAACATTAGGTTTATAATACCCAGAAATTCATACACAGATGTCCTCAAGGAAACATGGCACAGTTTATAAGGTCTTTGGTTAAATCCAGTGATAAACCCAAAGAGTGTGAGTTCAATACCCGGTTAAGACAGTGGGAAAATTTGCAGGAGATAACTGACATCCATCAAACATGGCACGTGGAACTAGATCGAAAATAGGGTTCAGTTCGAAATTCCAACCACTTGAAGAAGGCCGGAGTGTACAACGGCCGAAACGTTCTGACAAATATGGCGACAAATGTAAATACTGTACATAATACCTCATCTCAGAAATAAAGACAGTCTCTGAGAGTTTTTTTTATTAATAGAATATGTATTCTTCGGTTTAGTTTGGTTTATTTTGTTTTACGGCATATCAACCTCAATGGGTCATTTAATGCTGACAACATTTTTAGGATAGATTTGTATGAATAGAATATGTATTCTTTGGTTTAGATTGGTTTGATTTATTTTGTTTTACGCCATATCAACCTCAATGGGTTATTTAATGCCAACATTTTTTATTGCTGGTAATATTTTCTCTTGTCAAAAATCTGTTTCTGGTAATATATTTCCTTCAAAATTGTATTGCTGGTAATAATTTTTCCAAAATTGTATTGCTGGTAATAGTTAAATATTTGCCCGTAGCTGGAACCCGGACAGGTGCTACCACCCCGGGTCAGGAAGAACCTGGAAACACCAGCAATTAAGAACTGGTTCCACGCTCCTCAAAACCTGCTGATCAGAGGCCTAGCTGCTGGATATAGTTTATCGTCCTACCCAGGACGCGGATTTAGTTTATTGTCTTACCCAGGACGTGAACCTAGTTTATCGTCTTACCCAGGACGCGAACGTAGTTTTTATCGTCTTACGCAGGGCGCGGATGTAGTTTATCGTCTTACCCAGAACGCGGATGTACTTTATCATCTTACCCAGGATGAGGATGTAGTTTATCGTCTTACCCAGAACGCGGATATAGTTTATCGTCTCACCGAGGACGCCGATGCATTTTATTGTCTTACCCAGGACACGAACGTAGTTAATCGTCTTACCCAGGACGCGAATGTGTTTTAACGTCAAACCGAGAACGGCAGAGGAATATGAAGGATAAGGCAAAATTTCATAATTTAGGCTATGCAGCTTTTGGACAGTTGATTGAGAAGCGAGCGGCCGTTCGCTGTCGGGCAGCATAATTGGGCCATCGTTGCTGTTATTGTTTTCCATTGAGGTAAGAATGAATAATGAATTAACCCTTTGAAAGACTACCATACACTAAGCATTATCTTTTTAGTATGCATTGGAGGTTTTGCATATTGTTTTGGTGATTCATGTGCATGCAACCCCTGGTCTAGTCTCTTACTCTTGTCAAAGATTATCAATTTCTCATCGCATGTAATGCCTCGCTGCGAAAATCGTTTTTTTTTTACCAGTTATTCCTAAGGTTACTCGATATTATTTCATTGTAATCTTTCTTATTAAGCTTATGAATAACGATACATTGAAAGAAAAATATCTGGAAAGAAAAAGATTCAGGAATAAAAGATTATTTTATATATTAACGAGATTACTTCGTTAGACGACCGGATCAACAAGCAACCAAAACATGCGCCATTTCATGTGTGAAAACTAGCTATTCCGCCGGAAAACATCATAAGGTAATAAAAAAAGGCCACAAACTTAATAAAAATTAAGTATTATCATCAGAATGTTTGTTATTATTAAAATGAAAACCCAAACGATTTAAAAAAAAAAATTACCCTTTCTTACCCGTTCGAAATCATGGTAAAAAATCTTGTTTTATTTACATCATCGGGGTGACATTACATTGACTATTTAGCGCTTTTTTTCAGTTGAAAACGCATTGATTTGGAAATTCTTGAAAAATAATCAAATAATTGTCGAATTTTAATGAAACTTTCAGGATTTATTGACATATAAATTAAATTATTTTTGAAAATTTTTGTTTTAGAAAATTTTCGTAATTTATATATATATATATATATATATATATATATATATATATATATATATATATATATGTTTTCCCCCACTTATTTAATTTCATGAAATTTATCGAAAAACACTCTCAATGTTTTTAAAGATTATGTATTTCTCATCGCATATAACGAATCACTGCAAAAATCGTTCTTTTTTCTCACTTACTCATACAGTACAATCACTCAACATTGTTTCAATGTAATAATTTTCATTGAGCTCATGAGTGACAATATATTCAAAGAAAAATTATCTGAAAAGAAAGAGTCAGAAATAAGTTAGAATTATTTTTTATACGTAGGGGATTAATTCTTTAGACGACTGGATCAACAACCAACCAAAACATGCGTCATTTCATGTGCGACAACCTAATAATTCTGTTATCTCAGTTTTGAAGCTTTTTTATTTATATTTAATGTCTTGCATAGCAAGCATATTTCAGTAATTATTACATAAAATAGGCAATAAACAGAAATCGTCTAATAGTGCACCAAACGTAGCTGATACACAGACCCCCAACACTTTCAATGCAACCATTTTTTATATAAAATACTCTTTTTTTAAAAAAATTAAAACCGCATTTGAACATAAAGAAAGCCGTAAAAGCATTAGAGTATCATTATCATGCATGCTCAGCAAAAATGCTGTTGGACGTAGGCTTTCCTCAGATCATAGGGAGGGCGTCGTACCATTATCGGATCTCGTTGACTCAATACCAGTTTGATATTTGGGTGATCTTGTCTCTTGTTGATTCATAAACTCCAAGAATATATTCTTTGCGAAATGTAAGGAACTCGACTGGAATTTGAACCTGGATCTCTGAATAAGCGTTCTGAGCTGTCAATCATAGCGTATATCGCGCATCAACGAATACAACACGGTCTTTCAACGTGTTATAGCCTCTGTTAAGGACAAATTCTCGTTCATTTCTTAAAATTCTATCTTTAAATTACGGTAATGTTTCGCCAATATATATATATATATATATATATATATATATATATATATCTGCAGTCATTTTTACATTCAATAGAGTCATAATCTAATTTATGTATTTAAATTTTAAAAATCATGGAAGTGTGAAACCAATAAAGTTACTGTAAATATTCTTAAACTCATCAGTTGAATGTTCAATTTCTTTTTATGATATTTTTACCAGTGTAAAACATTTAATTTTTTTTTTTATGTTGCCTTTACAAATTTAGAATATTGACAAGAAGCCAATTTATTACTTGTCAGCCATTTGTATTGGTATATTTTTGCAACACGCTGAGTTGTGCTGAAATCTTCAAAGTATTTAGTATTGATGAGGTTAACACAAACATTTTTGTCGAGATTTACAACCTCTACGTTTCTTTCAATGTCGCAAACCAATCGATGAAATTTGAATAAGCAATTTTTTGTATTTTAAATACTTAGACAAAAACCTTCCTTCGCAGTATAATAATTTCTTTAATTTAATTTAATTATATAGGACTTCATGGTAACCAATTTTTTTTTAAGAACATTTCATTTTTTTCCTTTGTAACTGCGAAGAATATATTCTTAGGATTTCTTACTCTTGAGCATGCAACAAACAACAGGCAATGCGTAATTATTACTTTCTGGAGCCAAATTCTAACTTTTTGAAGCGTTTGATGTTGTGATATGTTTATAGTTCTCCCAAATGCAGAACGAACTCGAAACTGAATACTTGTATATAAAAAAAACTTAAAGAAAATATATGCAAAGAACAATATTGCATTTTTATTAAATAATTATGTAATAATTTAATCATAAAATTGTTTTTGAAATAGTGGGAGTATTTTGCATGTTAAATAATAAAACTTTTAATTCTTCCCCAAAAGTAATAAAATTTTATTGTACTATGATACGCACCCTAATAAAACCTAGTATACTTTGTACTCATTGACCGGTTTGAACTTCTCCCCAAAATTTGGTTTCGATCGGTCAATGTACGGCTATCTTAGAGGGTGTGACGGACGAACGGAAGTCGTATAATTTTATATATATAGACACTGTAAAAGATGGTAGAAATTAAAGAAAAGCATGTTTATCACTGCTACAGTCATTCTTTCCTTGCTGTAACATGGCTTCCATGTGGTTTTTCTATAAATATTTACATGGTGATTGTTCTAATAAGCATCCTCTTTGATGCCTCGACTTCATGAATTTATCTGCAGTGCTAGATTGGCTGTTAGGTTTCATAATTTCAATGCTGAAATTTCTTGTTGTAACCGTATGTCCTATGCTAATATTTTCTTCATCTAAAGTTTTCGCAACTGTATCGCTATTTCCTTGAAAAATATTTTGACAAGCTACATTTCTTAGTTCTCCCAGTTCAGACCTTTACAGCTAAGATCCACTCTGCCAGGCACACTGGGGTAGATAAGCGTCATTTCCTTCATATTCCATTGGTAAGGAAGATGTTTGATTCAGATAGATTTATTTCCAAGGAAGCTACTTTGCGAGGATCCCGAGAGGATTCTTATCAGATCACTAAAATATTCAGCTCTAAGGTTAACCGTTATATATCCTACTTATCAGCAATTCTTAACGACTCTTTATACAACTATAAAACGATCTGAACAAGTAACTTTCTACCTTGCGTTGTGTGGCTGTTACACATTGTGTTGGGTGAACAATAGCGCAAAAAAAATGAACACAGAAACATGCCATTTCCGCATTATTCGTTTAATCAATATTCTGAAACTAACAGACGAGGCTCGTCTCATGCCGCAAAAAAACACAATACACAACTCCCTAGTTATTCCTGCAATGCATACGATTAGTAAATAAAAATAAAAAAAAAGTTTCTATTCGACGTCGATGTCACAGAAAGAGTCATTTATGAGCAGATCTATAGTCGGTCTCGCCACGCAGTTGCGCTTGTATAGACTGTTTTTTTTTTTTTTATTATTTCTTTACCTACAGGAATCTAATCGATTGATCGTGTGTTTTTTTTCTTTATCGGTACGTACGATACGAAATTAACAAAGGAGTAACGAGGAGGGTTTAAAGAAGATGAGAAGAAACTGTCGTTAAACGGAGCAAGAAGTGGCTTGTTAATTTAACCGGCCTCCAAAACGAAATTGCTATCTTTTAAAATCATTTATTTAACATCCATCAGTATGGCTGATGCTAACCCCTAGGGAAATGACTCACTGCGCCTTCTCGTGCAAACGTTTGCCGCTGCCTTGAAGTGGAATAATTATATCGAATAAGGTTATTTATTCTGCAGCTAGGAACGTTGGTACACTGAGTATAAAAACTTCTCAATATTTATATTATTCGGACTATTGTCCTCATCTTTGTCGCCATATTTATTACAAAATGTCGGCCATTGTAGGCTCCGGCTTTCTTTAGGTGGTTGGAATATCGAACTGAGCCCTTTATTTCGATCATTGGGGTAGACTGTTCTAGTTCCACGTACCATGTTTAATGGATATCAGTTATCAGTTATCTCCTGTTAATTCCCCTCTCCAAGTTCTCCACTGCCTTAACCGGGGATTGAACTCACAATTTTTGGGTCCTGTCATTGGATCTACATAACCCTAATATCCACTATGTCATGTCTCCTTGAGGACATCTGTGTATGAATTTATATGTATTATACGCCTAATGTCTTCAGCAACCATTTTTATCGAGTGATCATATTACAGAGGGGAATTAACTATTGTAATAAATGTGGCGACAAAGATGAGGACAATAGTCCGAATAATGTAAATAGTGTACATAATACCTCATCTCAGAGATATAGACAGATATTGAATGGTCGAAACGTTGTAATAAATATGGCGACAAAGATGATGTCAATTGCCCGCATAATGTAAATAATGTAGATAATACCTGATCTCAGAAATATAGACAGATGCTGAAGGGCCGAAACTTTGTAACAAATATTGCAACAGAGATGAGGCAATAGTGGCAATAATGTAAATGGTGTACATAATACCTCATCTCAGAAATATAGACAGATACTGAAAGGCCGAAACGTTGTAATAGCTATTGCAACAGAGATGAGGACAATAGTCCGAATAATTTAAATATTGTAGATCATACCTCATCTCAGAAATATAGACAGATACTGAACGACCGATACTTTGTAATAAATATGTCGACAAAGATGAGGACAATAATCCGAATAATGTAAATAATGTACATAATACATCATCTCAGAAATATAGACAGATACTGAAGGACCGAAATTTTGTAATAAATATTGCAACAGAGATGAGGACAATAGTCCGAATAATGTAAATATTGTACATCGTACCTCATCTCAGATACACAGACAGATACTGAAAGGCCGAAACTTTATAATAAATATTGCAACAGAGATAAGGACAATAGTTCGAATAATGTAAATAGTTTACATAATACCTCATCTCAAAAATATAAACAGACACTGAATGGTCGAAACTTTGTAATGAATATGGCGACAAAGATGAGGACAATAGTCCGAATAATGTAAATAGTGTACTTAATACCTCATCTCAGACATATAGACAGATTCTGTATTGCTAAAACGTAGTAATATATATGGCGACAAAAATGAGTACAATAGTCCGAATAATGTAAATCGTGTATATAGTACCTCATCCCAGAAATATAGACAGATACTGAATGGGCCGAAACTTTGTAATAAATATGGCAACAAAGATGAGGTCAATAGTCCGAATAATGTAAATAGTGTACATAATACCTCATCCAAGAAATATAGACAGATACTGAACGGCCGAAATGTTGTAATAAATATGGCGACAAAGATGAGGACAATAGTCCGAATAATATAATTAATGTACATAATACCTCATATCAGAAATCTAGACAGATACTAAAAAGTTCTCATTTGCAGGACACGTGATATATACTAATTTCTTACCCTTCTTTCAGAACAGTAATAATGTATCTTATTTGAGATTATATTTCATTCTCTGATGAACTTCATCAAGGCTAATGTACGGATTTTATTTTACATGTATTTATAAATGGATGTACAATATGTATTTAGGCTTAGAAACTGGGAGATTTAAGAACGCTAGGAAATATTTCTAGAATTAACCCTTACAGTCAAGCATAAAGTATGAAGAATGCTAGGTCATATATTCTAATCCCTAATATACTAAAATGAATAAATGCTACTACTGATGCTGTCGTATTTATTATTTCCTAATTTGCTAACATATTCTCCTGAAAAAAAAGTTATTCGGTTGAGCTCTTGAGGGTGGGGAAGAATTTGTAAACTGTGACTAATACTGCTGCTGATAGAAAACTCTTCCTTAATACGAATAGAGTTCTCCCAGTCAATATCGAGTTTATCTAAAAATAAATACGTCTAAATTCACCTTTATGGTTTAGGTGTAAATTCTCCGACCGATAGCAAATCAGTCAGTTTTCGATCCCGGCCTGAGGCAATCGGATGTCTAGCCACACTGATGAACTGTAAAACAGCAAACCAGTCTGTCTATGGATGATAATACATACATGCTCCCGAAAACAATATAGGTACGGTGACGTGGGTAACGGCTTCGATTGAGGAACCTGAGAGCTGAATTAAAATTCCAATCGAATCGATTGCATTCACTTACGTGCTAATACCCTTGGGAAAGGTATTAATCACTTTCTTCTCAATGCAGCTACGGTTAAAAAGCAGGGCAGACTGGGTTCTATAGCGTTGGATGGCAACTGCTCTAGGAAAAGAACAACTCTGAATTCAAATTCTTCATTACTTTAATCAAATCATATGTGCTGGTGTCTGTAGATGTCATGCCGTCTGTTCCTAGGAACTGAGCTGCTTCACCCTCATACGTCGAATACATCGGAAGAGTCCACCACATATATATATATATATATATATATATATATATATATATATATATATATATATATATATAATTATTTATCAATATAATTAATATTTAATAACAAAACAATATAATAAAATAAATAATATATATATATATATATATATATATATATGTGTGTGTGTGTGTGTGTGTGTGTGTGTGTGTGTATGTATGTATTTTAAGACATTTTTTATGTTTATACGTTCTTTTTTAGATAAAAATATTTAAGTAAATGCTCTGTTTATAATAAGCAGTATTAACATTTACCGGCCTGAATGTCCGAGAAATTCTTATGGAAAATATGCGTCCTCCGGTAAATGTTGTTAATACTGTTTATTATAAACAGAGCATTTACGCAAAAATTTGTATCTATAAAAATAACGTATGAACATTAAAAAAAATGTCTTAAAATAATTGTAGGACTTTGTCCATTTCATAATATATATGTATGTATATACAGCATATATTTTATATCATAAATAATCAGTTTATACAAATAATTAAATAGAAATGTTAATGTGATTAATGGTGAAATCACTTCGCTAACAAGACTTAATAAGAGATTAACTTACTATGAATTTTTTGAATAATAAGATCCTTATATTCGAGTTGTCACATGAAAGATACATGCCAAGTACTTTCGACAATTTCAAATAGTCATCGTCAGGGCGCAATTTTCCCATACTAAGACGATAGTGTTTAATAAAAATATTGTATAAGATATGTTGAGAAATTTTTTGCCTATGTATGGAATATATACCTACTGCGCGGACTTGTTGACCTCTGTTTCTTCGATAAAATGTGCAATCTACCGGACTTTCAAAAAAGATTTTTTTTAAACATAGAATAACATTATTCTAATTTAGTTTTATGTTAATTCTTATTTTATTTTACATTTGTAAGTATTTTTAGGTACATATGATTGTATTTGACATCCTTATGGGGTCGCAATCGCCCAATGTTAGCGTCAAATTATAATATGTTTGTGGTGAGTGGTCATTTCACAACTGAAATCGACCTATGAAATGGCAATATTTTAAAGATTTTTTGTAGCTGTGCATAATACGCACACTTAATTTTGCTTATTAATTTTTAGAAAAAAGATACGTATTATACATGAAGTATTCCGGGAAAAATATCCAATTCTCACTCATGGCCCCAAGAAACCGCATGGACAGGGCGCCGACTACACGTCGGTCAACTGCATCGAACTGCCGGTTGGAGTGTGTGATGGTAGACGGAGGGGTTTCCCGAATTGACCGGTGAAGAGAAACACTCGCCAACTTACATGTACCAAGCGGCCACCAATAAGTCGTTTTACCAGTTGGCGGAAGAAATTCTGGGAGGAAGGACGGGATAACAACAACATTTCCGGTTTGACAAGAACCGGCAAACCATTGCAATATTTTGCCTGGAATGTCACCATGAACGACGATTAAAACAGAAATATAGTGGAGTGATGACCACAGCGGCGCAAAATGCGCTACATGAATAAATTAAACTTCAAAGAACTCTACAGAAATTTAAATATCTGGGAAGTCTACTGACAGGAGACGGAAAGTGCGATACTGAGATCGGAAGACGTATTGGGATGGCCAATGATGCATTCCAGAAGCTAAGCAGAGTATTAAGAGACAGGAGAGTTTCGCTGGAAACAAAGAAAAGAGTACTGAACTGTTACATGATATCTGTCATCCTGTATGGTAAGAGAGTTGGACAATATTGGACAATGTCCTAAAAGATGAAGAAGTGATTCGAAGTAACAAAAATGCGGGTCAGCAGAAGAATGCTAAGGATACCATGGGCCGAACATGTGAGCAAAGATAAGGTTTTCCGGAGTATGCAAACAAAGAGGAAACTTATACTCAACATCAAGAAGAAGCAGCTGAAGTTTCTGGGACATGTTATCAGAAAGGAAGGGTTGGAATACTCAGAGGACGGACAGAGAGAAACAGGTACAGAGGAGAGCAATGCGTGACATACTTAATGGGCTTTTGCAAGTGGATTGCAGATCAGGGACTGGTAGAAATATAAAAAAAAAAGAAAAAAGTTTGTGAGAACTACAAAGGACAGGAGGAGGTGGAGAGACGTGATCGCCTATGCAAAATGAACATAAAATACTAAAATCAAGCAGTTACAAAAATCTAAATATCTGGGAAGGTTCTGACAGGGGATAGTCAAAGACGTATTCCAAAAGCTAAGTAGAGTATCACGAGACAGAGAAGTTTCGCTGGAAACAAAGAAAAAAATACTGAAAAATTACGCGATATCTGTAGTCTTGTATGGCAGTGAATGCTGGACAATCTTCTCAATGGAGAAGAGATGCGAATCAACAAAAATATGGTTCTACAGAAGAATGCTAAGGATAACATGGGGCGAATATGTTACGTTTTGGACGGAATGTTACAAAGAGTAAACTTATACTTAAAATCAGGAAAAGCAGTTGAAAATTCTGGGACATGTACTGGGGAAGAAAGGCTTGAAAAATCTGATACTCACAGGACGGATAGAGGGGGCTAAAAGAACAGGATCTGGGAGAAATAACAAAAAGACAAAATTTATTAAGAGCTACAAGAGACAGGAGAGGATGGAGGGCCATCATCGACTACGTCCTGAAGAGACACGGTAGATCAAAGAAGAAAACATATTTTAGTCATATTTATTTTAAGGAATAATGAATGCAATTCATAAAATTATTTACTGTATAGTTTGATCTTAAAATACCTTAAGCATGACGACAAACAACTTACAATTAGCCTAAATTTCACACAGAGGAATATTATATCTATGGCAGCAGTTTTCGAATACATCGCTTTTCTAGTGACGCATGCGTGAATAAGTTCCTTATCGTAACTGATGGCCGATAGCGCCAACCGTGATAGCCGTAAAGCACGCGCTATCAACAACACTTTTTCACTTTTTCCATACCATTTAATCTTACTTGTCTTATCTTTCAGCCTAATCACATTAGGCTTAGAATTGTTAGCACTTTCCAATGGGTAACACAAGCATAATTCACGGTGAAAGGTAAAGCAAGCAGACGATTGCAGGATATGAGAAAATGCGTATTGTGTCGCTATTGTTTAGAAGAAGAACCAGAAGCACGTGTGTGTGCATATACACTTGTGGATTTTTTTAAATATGGATGTAAATAGGCATAACCTTATATCAAAATAAGAGCGGTAATTATAGTCTATTTAAAGGCAACTTACCTAACATTCAATGAATTATTATATTACATAGAATATTTTTCTAGGTTTTTAAGATTACTAGGTAGTTAAAACAATTATATAAAATAAGAATATTATATACATTGAGTAATTTTTACAGTTATGTCAACCGTAGAAAAAATTCCAAAACATAAATCTATCGAGAAAATTTTCAAAAATCACCCATCTCCGTGCAAAAAAACAAAAGAAAACTGCATTCTTGCGATACTTTAAACTGAAAGTAATATATGTATCAATCAGATTCAGTCAGTTTTGTGTCATGTGTGATACACGCTTAGGCGATCATATATCTTTCGACAGATGACTGACAAGGCAGATTTTTCCAACACTAGGCTGCCATTTCTTTCTACGGTAGACCAGATGATATTCAATCCTATAGAACCCGTTTTGTCTTTTTATTTACCCATAGCTGGTGGGGAGAAAAAGAGGATTCATACCTTTTCCAAGTGTAATCTACCAGAAATAAAGTTGCAGAAAAAGCATACTATATTTTCGAAATTTGTTTTAATGCAAAGAATCATGGCGGACATTGGTTTCCGATGCTTCGATGTAAATATTTTATTAACATTAGAAAAGAAAGACAGACTGTGAAGACAAAAAGATCTTGCCAGATGTGTATATGTTTAAAATGTTTTTATTAGATTTCAAATGCTAGGTCCGTTGCATAGAAAGTTATTGCACTGTATCTGGCAAGATATTTTTGTCTTCAGAGTCTCTCTTTCTTTTCTGATTAATCGAGATTACTCCATGCAAGGCAGTAAAGCCACTAAGATACAAGAGGTTACTTGGTGTGTGAGAATTAGAAACAGAAACATAACTATTGATCACGGTCAAAAAGAGTAATTAGAAGAAGAGTAGATAGCAATTGGTATTGTATTCAAATTTTTGCAGATAAAAGTTGGCTGGAAAACGTGGAACCGGAAGGAACATCCACAAGGGATAAGTGCGAGAAAAGAAACTGTTAGAATAGAATTTATGACTACATTTAGCCAGCTCAACTGTAAATTGATGAGATCTCGACGCCAGTCAAGGACTGCGCTTAAATTCAAAAAGTCTAGGTCACATTGTGAAGAGCGATATTTATTTGTAATTATTTACAAAATGTGGCACAAGGCCAAGATGGGGAAAGGTGAATAGGGAAAAGGGCGGTCTTTTTCTGTCTTACCGGTAAATTTAGCTAGCCTCAAATACTGGCCCAAACATACCAAATTATTCCTAACACCAAAAGAACGCATTCTTACTTACTTACTACAACCACCATAATACCTCATTGTCTCTATGAAAATCCTAACTAGTCCCCATATGTAGAATTTATTGTCTGTGGGGAAAGCTCATCCGAACAATTACCATGAAAATATTTATAAAGCACATATATAATTTTGTAATTAAATTAATTATGAAACATGGTTAGAACTGTAAAGCACACATATATATATATATATATATATATATATATATATATATATATATATATATATAGACAAAGAAAGGCAACTTTGCAACGGTGGGAATGTGAGTGAAGCCGAGAAGCCAGATCAAGACCAATAATATTGATGATTATTCTTTGGATCTTATCAAGAAGATCTAGGTAAATAGCAGAGGCACCGGATCATATCTGGCAGAAATATTCTAAGTATAGCAGAATTATATATATATATATATATATATATATATATATATATATATATATATATATATATACACGATAGATTCTGGAGATAAAAATCATATCACCCGACACAGTGACACAATATTCTTAGCAGCTGACTTAGTAATGGTTTCAATATAGTCTTTCACTTTATGTAAGCTTCCTTGTGATTTTGTTTATATATTTTCTTGGTAATTATTCTGATAAACTTTCCTTTATAGTACGTAGACTTTATGAACTTAAGGATTAGATTGGCAGTTAGGTCTCATCATTTTACAGCTAGATGTAAGTTCTATGCTGACAATCTCTTCTCTCGCATGTGGAACTCTATCTTGCTTTCTACTCAACCTTGACTGTCAAAAATTTAAATGCTATGTTAATCGTTATCAACCTCTTCTTTTATTGTTCTCTCTCCTTAATAATATTTTGTCATATTCTTTCACACTCAGTAACCCCATGCATCTTAGTTGTTCTATTACCTAGCATGGGGTGTAATGATACAAAAAAACACTTGTTTTTAGTACCTTGTACATTTCATTGCTTATATATATATATATATATATATATATATATATATATATATATATATATATATATATATTATTGATTTAAAATATGTTTTTTTTCGCTACACAGTTCTAACCATGTTTCAAAAATGGAAGCTAAGAGCCCCGAATTTAATTTTGTAATTAAATTAAAGACATTAGTTCCATTTCATCCTCAAGCCAATTTTGGAGTAACTTTTAAAATTACTAGGTTTTAAAGACACAGCTAAATAGAACTAATGTCTTTAATTTAATTACAAAATTAAATTCGGGGCTCTTAGCTTCCATTTTTGAAACATGGTTAGAAATGTGTAGCGAAAAAAATTTACATCAATTAATTTATAATATTAATGCTCTGTAAACTTACATTGAGCACTATTTTGTAAAAATAAGCATATCTATAAGAACACCGGATTATATTTCTTACTGTTCTTTCTCTCTCTCTCTCTTTCTCCCTATATATATATATATATATATATATATATATATATATATATATATATATATATATATAACCAGGCAACCTTTAGGTTTATATTAGGTGTGCACTACTTCGTGGATTGAGCACTTTTCTTAGTTGTTTTACTCGTTTTGTAGTTTTTTTTTTTCTTTGGACATTGAGCTTGAACTCTGGACGATTGTTTTCGCCTCAGTTTCATGTTCTTATTTCTTTCTTTTTTTTATCCCTCATTTTTTCCCTGGGTACTGGTTTGTTCTACTATTAGCCGATATACCCAATGATTTTCCAAGCGAGTTTTACCATATATATATATATATATATATATATATATATATATATATATATATATATATATATATATATATATATATATATATATATATATATATATATATATATATATTAGTTTATTTTTAAGGAAAATAGGTTTTATTCCACATCCACTTATTATGATGTAGGTCAATTTGCTGAGAGGCGTAATATCGGATATAATGAAATTTACTCAAGAAAATTAATATAAATTCGAATTTAATTTCGGTCAAAATGTCTTAAGGCAGGTTATTACTGTTTATATTACATTATTTAAATTATATATATATATATATATATATATATATATATATATATGTGTGTGTGTGTGTGTGTGCATGTGTGAGTGTGTGCGTATATATACGTGTATGTATGTATTGGCGTTCTGAACTTAAGCTAAGATTACGCGTTTTGTCGAAGCTCTCAAAACATCAACAGAACAAATATAAATATTGCTTAAAATTCAAATAAAATATTGCTTATTGATTTCATTTTATTTAATATATATAATTATGATTAATATTTTTATTTGAAATTAAATATGTTTTTTTTTATTATTATTTCTTTCAATTTTTTTTCACAGTTCCCTGGTTTTTCGCTACTTGTATTTACTTTTGTACAACTAATCTGAATGGCGTTTTTCTTATTTTTACTCCCTGTATTTACTTACCTCAAGTTATATTATATATTATGTACTGTTTCATAAATTCATGTATTATTTCATAAATTTAAGTACTATTTCATAATTTGACCCGCTTTTTATTGTGATTTTTTCTAATATTCTATTATATATTTTAAAAAAAAGAAAATGGTCACGTGATCAATGTTTAAATATGTCCAATATACATGTTCGAAATGTTGTTAAAGTTGGAATGATAGTGTCAGAAATATCTCACTGTCTATAAAATGATTCTGTGGCAGGCTCCTGAAATGCCCTCTGTCAACTAAGTCTAGCACGATGTCGGATAGTGGAGAGTAGCGGAAAACTTTCGCCTCATAACAATCTGTTATCGGGTAAATGGAGCTGGACGTCTCAGGAAGGCAGTTCTTCTAGGGGAAAGAAAAAAACATGATTTTAAACCCATGCTGCCTTGCGGTCATATCTGTTACGTTTTTTTATGGGTATATGACTAGAAGATTTATTTGTACAATTTACAAATTTTGGCACGTGGCCGATGAAGGGGAGGGGAAGAGGCTGGTCTAAACTAACTATCCTATACCTAGCTAATCAGATTCACGACCCATTCATACGTTACAATTTACCCATTCACCACAAGAACTCGTCCATCACCTATCGATCCCTCATGCACCATAATACCACATTCTTACCAGGGGATCCTACAAAAACGCTCCCCAATCCATAAAAATTATGGGTATATGACTAGTGAGACAATCCAGATGACTTAACTTCCTTTATAGTCTACCAATAGAAGTTTAACCAATCAGAAGCCGCAGAACATTGTATCCGTCGTGTATAAAGGCGGCCATCTTTGTTTACCCTCCAGAAGGACCAGTGCCAACTTAACAGGCGAAGATGATAAAAGGAAGAACTACGCTCTTCTACTTTGCTACGATATCCACTGCGAACCTGAACTACGCTTTCCTACTGTCTCCGAAATATTCACTGCCAACCTCTGGATTCTATACTCGAAGACGACCATCATGAAAATGTCTAACAATATCTAAATCCGGTAAAAAGGCTAATGAATTAAATGCAGACAAAAAAAAAAAAAACGCGGTGTGAGCAACGAAGGCAGTTGGCTATCAATCCTAACAAATTCCCGCCAACTTTTGCAGCCGATTTGTCCCCATAAGTAATGTCCTGTATTTATTTAGACCTCGTCGGTATCACCGAGAAACGTCAAGAAACTTCGATAGTAATCGAATTTATATCGTAGAGTGAATAGAAATTGTAATTATGTGTTCGATACTCCCACCATTACTGTTGCCAAAATGAGCCCTAATCGATCGATAATCAGATAAGAAAGGTCTAGCTAAAGTGGTTAAGTGAGAATTGAACAGGGACACCGCAAAACTTAGTAAAATATATCGAAATACATTAAAAAGACACAATGAGATTCTTTTACAGATAAAAACAAGTTTATACATATATCTATATCTATATCTATCTATCTATCTATCTATCTATCTATATATATATATATATATATATATATATATAATCATTTATTTAAAAATACTATTCCAACGCTACATAAGAGTTTTCATGTTTCAAAACAAGAGCCGAACACTTCAGTATAATTATTTGAGTTAAACTGAATTAAAGTACTAAGCTCTGTTCCATCGTCAAGCGAAATTTTTTTTTTAATAACTTCTTCCTGAAATTTACGCGTTTTATAAGCATATTCATTATTAAAATTAAAATTACTATGGTAACGGCTAGAGCAATTGTTTAAAGAAAAGGGGCGTAAGGGTTAATAATTTGTATCAATATCTCAGTTACATTCACAGACATCAGATCAGGGTAAGGTTGGGGTGTCTAAATTTAAAGCGGAAGATGACATCGTCTAGTCTGGTTAAGTGTCTATGCAGATTTATTTATTTATTTTATTTTTTTATTTTTTCTGAAAGGGTTTTGTATATATATATATATATATATATATATATATATATATATATATATATATATATAAAACTGTCGTAAGTCGCTAACATTTGTTTTTTTTGACGACTTCATAAAGGGTTATCTTTATTTTTTTACTTTTTTTAATTTTTTTGTAAGACATTTAATCTATTTATTTAGACTATGGAATTTAAAAACTATTTCATTGTTTGTTTGTTTTTATGCTAATTATTCGATGCAAAGATTTGATGATGTCGGCAAAAAACCGTTAACTCATGTCTATTGTTTAATTGATTTTTATTATTTAGAAACTTAGTAATGTGTAGTTTTTCATGTAGGCATAAAGGGCATGGGTCATCCCAAGTTTTACAAGTTCTACTTTTGTTTATAATTTTCCATTTTACTTTTGGTGTTTTATTCATTTCCTTCAAATGCCAAAAATATTTAGATAGAGATGTCTGATTTCTTTTATTTATATTGTTGAAGGAACACTTATGCTGCCTCCATCTGGTTTTAAATTCATTCTTTGTAGACCCAATGTATATCATATTAGTATTAGGACTCTCAATGGATGTGATAGTACATTGGTATACCACAGATTTTTTTACGCGTCATTTATTTTCCAATGGGCAGTCTTCTGGGTTTCTACAGTCACATAATATTTACTATTTTTGTCTATTTTAAGTGTAGGGTTTTTATTAATACTAATCTGGCATGGGGGTTTATTCAGGATTTTATTATTGTGTTTTCTTATTATACTTTCTAGATTTTCAGTGCAGCTGTAACATAATTTTAGTGTGTTTTTATTAAATATTTTACTAAGTATTTTACTATTGGTAGGAAAGTGTTTTTGTTTTTTTTTTAAATTAAAGCTAGGAATTTCTGTACTAGCTTAATACTAACCATTTGGTTGAACGGTGGGGTATACCAAATGATATTTCTTTTCCTGTTTTTTTTTTCGGTTAGTGCAATTGTTTCTATAATTGATGTTAGCATTTTTGTCTCCACTATTTTTTAGGAATGCGTTATAAAAATTACTGTGTTGTTGGAATATTTCTTTATTAGCGGAGTTAATGCTGATTCTGTTCTCTATTGATGAGGGTATATGTTTAATTATGGATGGAGGGTGGTTTGACTTCGGGTGTATATATAAGGGGCTAGTATTAGGTTTTTTATAAGGTTAGTATGTGTTGTTTTTTAAATCTATAGTTATGTCGAGGAAGTTTACCCTTTTTAATTTAGTACAGACTGTAGTTTTTAAATTTAGATTTTTAAATTCACTATATATAATCATTCTAATTTTCTCTATTTTAAAATTAGTAGAACTTTTCACTACCATGAGCTCATCATCTCTATACAGCCCGATGTCTTTAATATCTATTTCACGGTGCGCGGTCAGGTTGTACAGTATAAAAGACCGACTGCAGATTTCAAAGATCCCATGGTGAAGATATAGATATATATGTATTTGTATATATGGTTGTACTCGCTTGGAAAAAACTTGGATAATTCGACTTGTAGTGGAACAAATCGGTACCCAAGGAAAAATGAGGAATAAATAAGAAAGAATCAAGTAAATTAAACTGAGGCGAAAACAATCATCCAGAGTTCAAGCTCAAAGTCCAAAGAAAAAAAACAAACAACAACTCCAAAATGATTAAAAGGCAAGTACGTAAAGTGATCAATACACGAAGTAGAGCAAAACCTAACCCTAACCCTTAACCCTAACCCTAACCCTAATCCTAAGGGGCCAGGCAAACATACATAGGTTTCACCTAAACGGATCGTCAGAGCGATGCCGGTATTGTTCTGACGATCCGATTAGGTGAAACGTAGGTAGGTTTGCCAGGCTCCTTAGGATTAACCTATATATATATATATATATATATATATATATATATATATATATATATATATATATATATTGTTATATATCGCGTCTATGAACAATGATGTCCCAATCCACATAAATACTTTAGACACTATTGGAAGTCAGGGTAAAATGCTGTCTAGATAGTTCAAAAGGAGCAGTGGCTTACCTACGTAACGCCGCTGGCGAGTATTATATATTGTTGATGTTATAAAGATTACAATTTTATTTACAACGTCCGTTTTGTTATTCCTCACTCAGTAACCTTTTCTAGCTTACAACATATGTAAAAAAAACAAAAAGAAATCTATTTCCATACCTGAAGATGTCTGCATGAACAGATGAAAGCTTGTAAAAAACTAAAAAAGACATTATGCAACTGTAATTTATAAACAGGGATCATAACATTCATCTACAGGTTCGGGGTTAATGTACTTTATTAAATTTGTTTGCAAAGATGAATTCTCGCCATTTATATCATTAACTTCTATATCTGTTTTTTGTATGAATGATTCATGTAATGTAAATTGAACTGCACCACATACTTGATATTAAAATAACTGATCCGACGTGCAACTTTCGGATAATAACTGTGACATTCCTGTATTTATTGAACAATTTAGTTCATGCCACATTGACTGAAAAACCTACCAGTACAAAAGAATTCTCCTATTACCATATTAGTACAAAAACGCCCAATCTTAAAATTTAAAAATTCAACCTCAGTGTTGCGACCGCACGCTCCAAAAAATGTCTTCCAATTAACAATAACACATTTCTAAAAACATTTTTCGGATTACATCTATATTTTCGTTGTCCTGTTATTACCAAGAAGTAAAAAACAAAAACAAATCTATTTCCATACCTGATGATGTCTGTAGGAACAGATGAAAATTTGTAAAAAACTAAAAAAAAAAGACCTTATGCACATATATATATATATATATATATATATATATATATATATATATATATATATATATATATATATATGGATTGTTTTTGATTCATTAATCCGAAATATTTTTATTACTTAAACATTATGTGTAGTGGATACACATATTTGAGTAGACGCTCCGCTTATTTATTTTATTTTCGTTTAACGGCCTGAATATTCGAGAAATCTGTTTAGAGAGTGTGGGGCATGTATTTTGGGCAGCCCGTGGAGTCCATATACCATCACCCAGGCCTGTGTTCTCCAATCTCCCCACGAAGGAATTAAATGTTGAAGAGACAGGGCGCTATACTTTATCTTGCCGGATAAACGAATGCCTTTTACTGTTTATACGATAATCTCTGTTCGTGCTTGATTTATTTTATTTCGAAAGTTTCTTCTCGCATCCGTAATAAGTCTGAACAACATCCATTACAATCCGGTTGAAGGTACTTGTCTTGGTAGATCC